>MU127789.1:620022-1088401 GCA_014904975.1 Marasmius fiardii PR-910
TGACCTAGCTCGGAGTAGACGATGCCTGTAACAGATTACGTTGATTGACGATCTTATTTCAGTGGTGGTGAGTGACATACCAAGAGTCTGAAAAGTGAGCAAAGCCAATCCCAATCCATTCTTCTGGACCTCGGTACGCTCTAGCTTGACATCGAGCTCCTCAGAAGAGCGATTCGGATTGGACTTGGCACAATCGAGCTCACGTTCGCTACCCATTCGAAACGAGCGTGTGATTCGGGGGAAGGAGAGGGAGAAAGATGGAAAAGCTCCGTTCGAAGTATTTATTTCAATTTGTAGGTCACCAGAGTCACCCTCGACTTGTCTTGGAAGCTCCGCATCATGGACATAAAGGCCGATCGCGGCAGCCCAAGCGGGAGTTGTTTTGGCGCCTCCATGCGGGTGTACTGCGATTGGTTGTTTCAGCAAAAACTTCCTCTACGCTTTGACCTTACGTCTATCATAAAGGCCGTCTTTTCAAGTCACCGGTCATAGATCTCTGCTACTGCCTGTCTGCGATCAATCCAAGTGCAATGAAACAGCCAAGAGGAGGAAAGGAGGTTGTAAAACATGAGACAGCTAAATTCCCTCTGCCGATGATCATGAATGAAACACTAGAATTAGAATCCGACCCGATATATAGATTTTCAAAACGGTGGGGTCAAAGTGTGGACTCAATCACACGATGTGGTGGTCTGGAATTAAAATGTATTGGACATGAAGTAGCAACCACAAAATGAAATGCAGATGATAGAAAAGAACAAGATGATTTGTCGTGACCTTACTACCTGTACAGGCGGATCACGCTCAGTGAGCGGCCGAGACTTGTTTGCGACGTCGGGTTTGCGGATACGATTGGAATTCTTGAGGAGGTGGTGGTAGCGGTAATGACGGAGGAGGGGAGGAAGTGACGGAGCGAGATTTAATTGAGATCTCAAAGAAGGAGGAGGAATCGGTAAAGTTGGTCCCGGGGAAGATGTATGATAGATTGTGCTTCCGCTTGCGCCAGTGGAGTAACATTCGTTCCTTCTCCCTGTACTCTAGGTTCTACAGAGTTCCGCCACTTTTCGCCCTCGCCCTAATCGCGAAAACGAGTAGCGTTATGGTATATACTATATGCAAAAACTGAGTTGTGGATTAGAGGACATGAGGAGCTAAAATTTCAATACTCACAAGTAATTGAACGCTACAACCGCAGTGAAGTGGTATTGACCACTGTCTGACAGGCGATCCAATTAGTCAACATGATACATGTCGCATCGACCAGAACTCGCTGAATCCAAAGTCGCACCCGTCAGGAAATATGATATTATTAGCCTCCGTGGCTTTAGCAGGCCAAAGGACCCATAGGATGGCTTTTTATACATGCGAGTGATCTATGAGAAAAACGTGAGAGGAATGGAAATAGGACAGTAAACGTAAACTGTAACCACTCAATCTCGACGTAAAAACCCCTTTCCCAGTCTGAGCCTACACAGACACAATGAGCGGGAATTTGGATCAAAGGAGATGGGACTAAAAGCAAAGTGAGGCTCGGCAGAAGGACAACGCAGCAAATTGGAAATAGTCCCCACCGAGGAGTGTGGCAGCGAAGAGGAGGGTTGGGCTGTTCATTCTATTACTGCACGATAGGGAGTGTATGCATAAAACTGTCTCCCTCGTTCAACCAGAAACTCCACTGTTATCTGAGAAGACTGCAGACATATTTGGTGCTTGGAGGAGGGGGGCATATGCGGTAGCATGTCCGATCCGAAACCCCCGATTTCGGCCATTTTTGGTACATACCTTTGGGTCGATTTGGCAAGGTTTCTGCGCACATCCGGATCGGGTAGGCAATTTTTGGTCCATTTCTACGTACATAATGGATACAACGGTGGTCTTCAATTTGCGCAGTTTTTACGCACATTGGGATCGGAGTGTCGGGAAAAATCAGACTCTTTTTTGGCACATCCCGGATCGGACCACCTACCGTATATGCCCCCCTCCTGTGCTTGGTGTGTATGGCAAGACAAACCCGTGAGAATTATGGGCCAAAGCCCTTTACGGCCCGATCTTCCAAAAATTTCTGCCTTACTATCCACAATGCGCGAACCCACCCTCACCCAATCTCCAAACCTCCGCGAGATCTCCCGACCCAAAAAGCACCTAATTCTTCCACCCGACACCTACGTCCCTCACCTCGCCTCCCTCCCCACTCGTTACGCGGCATCCACCTCCTCACCTTCCTCCGACGCCATTCAACTCTTCGACAAATCCACCCTAACCCCCCTCCAAAAATTCGACAGCCACCAAGGTGGCACCACCTTCCTTCGCGTCGTCGAAAACTTGGCAAATGCACAAGTAGGAGGGAAAATTCTGGTTTCATCGGGTAAAGATGGGTTTATCAAAGTATGGGACGAGAAATCTAAATCGTGTTCTATCAAATGTAAGTTGTTTTTTTCTTCTTCCTTTGATCCGGCTGAATAACTCAAAAAAAGAGTTAATGCTTCGCAGTATCAAATGGATCGAGCAACAACGGAATACTATGCTTTGACGTTTCCTCCGATGGTCTTTTGATCGCGGGTGGAGCGGCGTTACAAGGAGAGGACGCTTTGATTTTGTACTGGTGAGTACACCTCAAGACGACCTGGCTCTATTGTCATTTCCGTTCCAGGGACCCACGTAACCCAACAGCTCCCATCCGAACTCACAGCTCTACCCACTCAGACGACATAACCTCCCTCCACTTCAAACCCCAACCCCAACCCCAAAACAGATCATCATCCTACATCCCCAACCTCCTCCTCTCCGCCTCCTCCGACGGTCTGATCTCCACCTCCAACGCAGATGAAGATGACGAAGATGAAGCAGTCATCCACGTCACAAACTGGTTAGGGTGTAGTATAGCCCAAGCCGGGTGGTTATCATCCACACCCGCGCGCAAGACTTCAACAAGTTCGGAGAAACACAAGGTAGCGGGAATTTGGGCCGCGAGCGATATGGAAACGTTTGGTACTTGGACTGATGAGGTACGCTTACTCTCTGTCCTTTGGATTTCTCTTCAAAAACTTTACTCCCCAGCTTGATCCAATCCAATCCCTCGATCTACGCGCACCGTCCGTGCACACTCAAGATCGGACATGGGTCACAGATTACTTGATCACTTGCGATCCAAATACCGCCAGTACCAGCCACCTCGCGATGTTCATGGGCTCAAACGAGTACGTGTTTTGTTTGCTCCTCCTCCATTCTTGCTCACGCGTTCTGAATGAACACTTAACACAGAGGAGACATAGCATTGATCAAAAACGAAATGCTGGATACAATACCAGAATCAGATTCAGTGAGTTCAAAGTCATGGACGTGGTCACTTCAAAATACGTGGACGCACGGTCATAAGGAAGTCGTGCGGTCCGTACTCTGGGATGAAAAGGTTCGTTTGGGTTTCTAGTTCGTTTCGACGATTTGCGCTTCTGTTTCCTCATCCGATTCTATATTTTTTTATCGGTCACTAGAACAACATTCTACTCACAGGAGGGGAAGACGGAAGGTTGAATCTCTGGACTGAGTTTGACCAGCAAGACGTCGATATGAATGTAGACCAGTCCACCTTGGGTCCTGGTGGTAGAAAGCGTGAATACCAAGGTGACGGTGACATGGATGTAGACGATGAGGGTAGTCGGAAGCGGAGACGGTAGTGATTGAATAAGCACCCAAGCAGCACGGACGGGACCGGCCCTACCATGATAGAATTACAGCTGGTACGATACGATTGGATTAGAATACAGTCTCAAGTTATCGCCGACTGCAGGTGGCCATTCATTGTTATATAGGTGTCAGGGACCGGAGGAGTGGTCACTGGGCCCGTTTCGTAGTCTTTGGTGGTGGTGAAGGGAAACGAACGACGAATGTGGCTTGCCGACATCAGTTTGAACAAAAGACGGTTTTTTTACAACACACCGGGACGTCATATGAAATTGAAAATCATGTTAGAATAACGGCCATAAACGATACGCCGGTAAAAAATCTCTAATTGTAACACACGAAAGCACAACGAAAAAACCCTGTCACAAACCAACTTGCAAAAAACAAGACGCACAGCAAGAATAATAGCAAAACATACGAAAAGCGTAAGGTATTCTCCGTGGCGTTTCCGGATGTCAAGTTTAATGGCCACGAAATCACAACGATTCCATGACAATATATTCGCGTTTACCGTCTGCGGGAATGTGATGACCTTCTCTCCAAATCGAACTGAAGCTGAACCATCCTCCTGACCTCGACCCACTAGCGTCAACACCGTTGGCATCTTGAACAGTAAAATCCAGATCCAAATGAGGTCGGTGTGCAGCCATCTTGTGCGCAATCAAGTGGCAAATCATAACAAAGCAAATCACGAACATCAAGAATGCCGTTCGTGTTTTGAACGAGAATAGCGTGGAGGTAAGTCGTTCGCGAATGGTGGGTTTAGGGGGCGGCGTTGGCGGGGCGAGGAACGCGATTGAGAAACGGTGTTCATCGGAGGGTGACGATGGGGTAACGATGATGGCAGGGAGAGGTGATTTCTCGGATATGAGGGGAAGGGATAAATCTGAAAGTGACGAAGTCAGAAGAGATGACTAGCACATCGTGAAAACGTACCAAGAGGAGCAGGAACAAGGGTATAGTCTAGACGCTGAGGTAACCTATGAAGACGAGGAGCACCTAAGTAGTAGGTGAATAAAAAGTCAAAGTCCTCAGAACACCTCAATAGCTGACCATGACGAGCCATTTGAAAATCAAAAGAGAGATGTAAAAGATATTGTAAAGGTTGGCGGGGAGTCGTCTGTTGGCCTGTCTCAACTAAGAGCTAGACAACTTGAAGGTTGCTGGTGGAATAAAGAACGGAAGTTTTGTAAAGAGTGTGAAGTTGATAGAGACGAGGAGAGGCGACTGTCGAGCTTGAGGAAAGGCTCCGAGGGACAGTGGCTGACGGTGAGGGAGGGATGAGAGGACTTACAACCCGGGCACGAAAATACGTGACAAATACCTCTTCAGGCACCACGTGCATCAGCGTTTGATGATTGATGATTCTCAAATCCATGTGGTGAATTTTTATCCTTTGCCCCTTGAAACGGTCAAGTTGGCAAGTCAACAGCTCCCTGTTCTTAGCTTTTTCTCCTCGATTTTGGGCTTTTTGCATTCCTTTTGCCCTTTTCAAACTCACTCAGAGAAGCGGCGGCGGTAGACTTGGCCCTAATTTGACGGTCGTGCTTGCCTGTCAAAGACCAAGGAATCGGGTATTTGAGTGACGACGTAGCAGCCCGCATCCATCAGATCGTAATGGTGACTTGAAGAGAAGAAAGCTATTTACAGTAAATTTATACGTGTAAGGGCGATCACTGTCACAGAAAACTTGTTTACAACTTTTTCCTGAGAACTGGCTACTAACTGCTTTGACGATGTAAATCGTATCCCGGAGATCATCGGCCGGCAAACCAGGGAATGACGACATATCGGAAACTGTTTCAAAAATACTCCGGACAAGGGTTTGTATATGGAGAAATATTTGATTCGATTTATTCTCTTTTCGAATAGAATTTGGAGAAATACAAGTTTCTTCCGAATTTGTCCTTTTTCCATAGATGGTTAAGTACCACAGCCTGTCGATGTCGAGCAAGCGACAGACACGGCCGCCGCTCGACGGCTCTTCATCACGACCTCGTCACCGAAAGCATACTGAGCACCGTAGTTGACGGGTTTTCTGTAACTACAAGGGCCCAAGAGGGCGGCGGTTCGCGTGGAAAAATGGGAGAGTGGCGTTATCTGAATTGTATGAGCTTGAAGACCCTATCTATTATAGAGCTGGTCGTTCATGGTGAGCATACCAGCTGTTGCTTTTTAAAGCCGACCTCTTGACTGCGCCTCTATTTCCAACCCAACCAATAGCTGTCTGTATCGCTTTATGCGCAGTAGCGAGCGGTCTCTCTGCTCATTCCATTTATATCACAGAATTTCTCTTTGACGATGTTCTTGACTTCACTCCTCTCGTTCTTGCTCTAAGCAGCGTCACCATTCTATTCCTATCGTCTTCATTGCTCTTTACTATATTTCGGAGACAACCTTTTCTATCCAAGATATCGGTCGAGTTGGTCTGGAGTGGGTTCTTATGGAGTGTTTGGTTCGGGACGGCAGGATACGTGACATGGGCGAATACATGTCCCAAGATTATAGGTATGTTTGCATCATATAGGACCCCACATCCGACATTAACAACATCGCAGGCAAACACCGTACGGTCTGTGAAACCCACCCTGTGCTGACTTTCGTATCGTTCTTGGTGGCCTCACTGCGTATGTGTTCATTCTCCCGCAACGCTTCTCGTCGATGACTGAAATCGTACAGTTCTCTGGCATTGGATTACCCTACTCGTCGTAGGACACAAACTTAACGAAGCAGGACAGCGTACGTGGAGTATGTCTCTAAAAGAGCTGGCTTTGCGAGGCTCTATTACGGGATCTCGAAATCTTCCAACAGAGTCCAATCATGAAGAGCCCAAATTCGAATACGAACAACCCAGTCCTACCATGTTTCTTCTTCCTCCTCCAGCGTACGCCGGCTATACCGTCTCCCTCAACCCCATCTCCACTCCATCTCAGGGCGCATCCACAGAGGGTTCCCCGTCCTTGTCGCACTCGCATAGCTCGCCAGAGTATGATGTGTCTTATCCTGCAACTGTTCAAGGCCATGATGGATGGCACGCCTCGCAACAGCAACACTCGCGGTTACCTGATGGATATGAAATTCCTTCTGCTCTCCCGAGTTCACATGAAGAAGAAAGGCCAATGGATCCAGAAACACATCCAGAAACACATCCGACATCGAGTTCGGAGGATACATTGTCAGGTGAATCGACAAATCAGAGTACACCGGCAGACCGATATGGATACCACGACGACTCCCGAATATAAAAATCATAGTAGTAGAATATTCAGGTCCGATCTGCCAGGTCCGAGCTGGTTGTTGCACTTGATCTCTCGGCGAACGGCCTAGGAGCGAGTTCATATAATGTTATCGTTTTTGCTATTCCACTGCCCTGTACTTGTATATTTTGTATCCTGCACTCTAACTTACATATGTAGCTGTACCAACATTAACTGCACAATTCTGGTCACTTTCGTTCTGTAATTTAAGGGCATAAGGGACGTTTGGACATTTGGACGTTTGGGTACCTAGTATATATTATTACGTAGCCGCTTGCTCTCCCAAGGAAAATTGAAAAGGTTCCCTTCGTATTTCAACGCGCCCACGTTCGCTGAATCTTTCGTCCTCTCAGTCCCTCGTAGGTCTTTCAAGTTGCTAAAAAGCGTTTTAAAGAGACTGAGCTTACACTTTACACGTAGGAACTCAAAAAAATCATGGACGCGTTGTTCGCGCCGTTGGTAGTGGCCACAGGCGCATCTCCAGACCAAATCAAGGTGAGCGAAAAAAAAAAAAAAAAACATCACTCACCATCTCATAACTCATCCCATCCACTTCTCTCAGCTCATAGTATGCCTCCTCGTTGCCTATCCCCTCGGAAGTCTCTATATCCGAGTCCCCTCTGGAAAACCCGCGCTGCGACACCTCTTTAGCATTGGGGTGACCACGTTTTTCTTACTTCCGATGCTCAAGATGTATTCGGGTTTTCTACAGTTGTTGGTGGATATGCTGGTCACGTATTTTTTGACGAGGTGGAATAAGAGTTCGAATATGCCTTGGATTGTTTTCTTGTGCGTTTTTCTTCTCCGAAAGTTTTTGATATCTGGATTGACCACGTTTTTCGTAGTTTTGCGTTGGGACATCTCATGGCCAAGTACGTGTTTTCGAATCCTCCCTCAGACTGCTCTACGGGAAAGCTAAAGGACACTCAGCCATATTATCCGGGTTATATATGGGTACAGCTACGAGACCCTCGAAGTCACTGGTCCTCAGATGGTTCTAGTTATGAAGCTGACAACGTATGCTTGGAATGTTTGGGATGGACGAAGGAAGACGGAGGTGAGTTAGATCCTTCGGGCTTCTCAGTATTTACGCGACTTGCCGATAACGAGCCTTTCTTTTCCTTTCTTTGTTATGGTATGTAGGACCTAGACGCCTGGCAACTGTCCAACCGTGTTGTTGGATCCCCTTCTTTGCTCGAGTTCCTGGGTTACTGGTGGGTCTCCTCCATTCCACCTATCAAAAAGATTTTAACGTTTTTTTTGATGCTCATCATTAATTCGATCCGGTGGTCTGGGTTGATAGCTTCTATTTCCCAGGATTCCTCGTCGGTCCTTACCTCGTCTACAATGATTACACATCTCTCGTCAATGAGTCCGTGTTCAGGGATAAGAACATCAAGGGTGCCAAGGGACGAAATCTCGCGGATGGAAGAAAACGTGTTGGTTATCGAAAGATGGTTATGGGATTGATTTTCCTTGGGATCTTTGTGGTGTTGGGTGGCCAATACAACTTTTCGCAACTTCTGACTCCTCAGTTCAAGGAGAAGAGCTTGTTGATGAGGTAGGGATTACTATTCTCAGGTTTCTCTATTGGGTGGGTTGATTCCTGACGTTCTCCTCTAATGCTCCAAGGATCGCCCGGTGCCAATTCTATGGTACTATGGAGAGATGCAAGTATTATGCAATTTGGACGCTTACCGAGGTGAACTTCCTCTTGGCTTTTCATCTTTTCACTTACTCAACCATGAATCTCACCATCAAACTATGTAGGGAGCAAGTATCATTACTGGTCTAGGCTTCACGGGATTCACCCCTTCAGGCCAATCGACTTGGAACGGTGCCGCCAACGTCCTGCCGTTCGCCATCGAGTGGCCATCCAACTTCAAGGTTCTCCTCGACTCGTGGAACATGAAAGCAAACGTTTGGCTCCGTGAATGTGTCTACAAACGTGTCACTCCCAAGGGTCAGAAACCTGGTTTCAGTAGTAGCATGATAACATTTGCTGCGAGTGCTTTCTGGGTACGTTTATTTTTATTTTTATCTTCCCCTCCTCCGTCCCCGTCCCTTATGCACACATTCGTCTCTTTGTGATGATAGCACGGAGCTGCCATTGGATACTACCTAACCTTCCTTATGGGAGGCTTCATCACTACCGCCGCACGACTCGCCAGAGCCAACATCCGCCCTCTCGTCCTCTCCGAACCAGGCCAGTCTGCGTCGTTGGCGAAACACCTCTACGACCTCATTGGAACACTAACGTCTATCGTCGTTCTCAACTACGTCACCCCTCCATTCATGGTGTTGACTTGGAACGATTCCATTGAAGTATGGACTCGTCTTGGCTGGTACGGACATATCATTGTTATGGGTGGTTTGATATTCTTTTATGCCGGTGGAGCGAAATTCTTTAGATCATTACAGGCAAAGGATGGGAAAAAGAAGACACCGAACGGGAGTGGAGCAGATACCCCTGTTGTTGAGAAGACGTTCCAGCTTCCGCCTTCGTTCGACAAGTTGGCTCCGCCTCCTCGAGATTAGATGTGTGGTTTACCACAGTAATACTAATAGACACAGCGTGTGGTCTGGTTTTCGTTCATGTAATGCTTGCTCGGGACGTGTTTTGGGTTCTGCTCAAGCCTTTACTTACAGGTCGTTCGATAAAAAAGTACGATTAGTTTCCCCTTAGAACATCTTAATACCATCGTCAATGAATGCAGAGTTATAAATTTCTCGTTCCGAATCGCGAGGTGTTCCAAAAAGCAACACGAGTCTTGCATAGTGCGTACAGTATGATTGAAAGAGTACCATGTAGGACATAATGCATTGCATATAAACAGCCAAACAACCGCCATCGACGCCCCGTCTGCCATCCCTTCGACGATCCTTTTGACCAAGTATTGACACTGTAGTCGTCCGTCTTTTAAACTTTGAAACCACGGGACTTTCGGCGACCACGAGCTTGCTCGAACTGTAGTCATAAAGAGATCAGCGAAGATGACCAATGAAGTAAGAAACCAAAGAGTACGTACTTTGCGACCCTTGGATATGGTGTAGGGCTTCTTGTTTTTGTGTGGACCTTGGATATTCGTCAATACAATTTCAAAGGGGCATGCCTATCACGACTCACCCATTCCAAAGTGCTTTACGGCTTCACGAGTGTTCCTCTTTCCACGGAGGAGGATAGTATTGGAACCGGTGGGTGCTCTCAAAGCGAGTTGGTCGAGAGTCAAGATCTCCCCACCAGCGTTCAAGATACGCTCCTTCGCCGAACGAGTGAATCTAAGGGCAGCGATCGTCAATTTGGGGACCTCCGTCAGACGAACATCGTCAGTGACGGTGCCAACTTGGACGATGACTTTCGAGGACAGATCGGGGGCGTCGGCAGTTTCTTTTACGATGCGGGAAAGGGAGATGGGGGGACGGTTGATCTTGGAGAGGAAGAGGCGGTGGAGGATGACCTTGAAAGCAATGGATTGGATTGGGTCAATGAGATTTTACTTTTTCACTTGTCTTCGCACCTTGTTGAAGTTGGAATCCGTCCTACGGGCCAAGAAACGGTAGAGCTGGAAGGAAGTCTATTTCTAAACCAGCAATGAGAAATTTGGCGTCTCACCTTGACAAGGAGAAGGAGGTAAGGATCCTCACTGGCCGGAGCAGTACGGCTTCCCTTCTTGCGATGGTGTGTGGCTAAGTCGATGCCCTAGAATATTCTGATAGTCAGTATCTGTGAATCCAAATGTTTCGAAGTCGAGGATATGCGAGGATTCCTCCCTTCTACCACGGAAAGTAATTGGCGGACCAATACCAAATGGTCCTGGCAAACAGGCAGAATTCAAGAATGTTGCAAAGGTAGACGAGCTCACCATTGGTGTAGTTTCTTGGTGGTCTTGTTCTTGCCGGCCTTGAGGAAAACGCGCTTGGATAGTACAACAAACCCAAACAGGACAGTCTGAACCTTATTTTCAAACTGTACAGTCAATTTCAATCTCCGCTGCTTATATGATGGCACTACAAACAAGACCACACTTGGCATTCCTTCCGGATTCTTCCACGTCTGTGGTCAACATGGTCAGTTCCTCCTCTACGTTCACAAGGAAAAATATCTAATTTTCCGTTTTCTTTGGTGCAGTACGCTGAAGCTACCGCACCACCTGTTCCTCAAGACCCTTATTCGCAAGAGTACAATGATGCTCCTCCTCCTCCGCCCGCCGACAGGGAGAGAGAAGCTCCCCCAGCTCGAGGTCGCTCACGCAGTCGTAGCCCTCCTCGTGAAAATGGCTACCGTAGCCCTTACCGTCGAAGGTCACCAGCTCCCTCTGGCTCTGGCTCTGGCGCTGCCCCTCGAAGGCCTGCCCATGCACCTGTTGTTCGTAGCGCTACTTTTTCCCAGTTTTCTTTGTCACTAGTTCATGTATGCTAACCTTTCATCTTAGGCCCCAAACCCTTCTAACGTATTAGGTGTATTCGGTCTCAGTATCCGGACCCAAGAACGCGATTTGGATGACGAGTTTAGTCGATTCGGTCGTGTCGAAAAAGTGACCATTGTTTATGATCAAAGGGTGTGCACAGTTACTTGGCTTCGTTTTGGTCACATCGGCTAACCTTCCCAGCAGTCTGACCGTTCCAGAGGATTTGGCTTCATCCGAATGGGTACTGTGGAAGAGGCTACTCGTTGCATCCAAGAACTCAACGGAATTGTAAGCGACTCGTCTTTCTATTACTGATACTTTCTAATGCTGTTCTGTAGGAGCTCAATGGCCGTCGCATCCGTGTCGACTACTCTGTCACTGATCGTCCCCACGCACCTACGCCTGGTGAATACATGGGACACCGTCGCTCGCACCGTGACGGGTACAGTGGTCGTTCTGACCGTGACCGTGATCGAGATTACCATCGCGACAGGGATCGAGACCACTATCGTAGGGACCGGGACAGGGATCCTTATGGAAGGGACAGCCGGGACTGGAGGGACCGTCGAAGCCCGCCTCCTCGTGGCAGGTACTCGCCTGACTATCGCCGTCGGCGTAGCTATTCTCGTAGTCCACCGAGAGGGAGCAGCCCCTCTCGAAGGGACTATGACGCCCCTCCTGCGGACCGCTGGTAAATGGAAATTATCGTATGCGAAGTGATTGCAATTAATCTCTCTCACAATTGCTGCGCAAGTCCAAAGGGTCCAAGGCAAAGGTCAATGTAGAAGAGGTCGTTGCGACGTCAATATGCAATATTCATACTACAAAAGAGAAGATTCTCAAGTTTCAAGTTTTTGCCTATCAAGTTGTGTCTAGTTATCGTTCTCGTTCCCGCTGTCCAATCATTTTATTGCAAGTTACAAGTTGCAACGTTATTGCATGATAAACAAGATAAACAAGCGGTAGGACCAAAAATTGCAACGTAACGGCATTGAAACGTGTTTGATCTCCAAGATGTACACGCCATTACCTGGTCCAGCGTGTGGCGTTGGCGCTTCGAGGGTGCTGGTGGGTTGTATCGGTTTGTGACTTTGTTGGCGGCGGCTATCATCGCTTTGTATTGGTGATTTTAATGTTATTCACCCCTGTTAGGGCCACCGGTGATGGGGCCGTGTAACGATTCTGATGTAGACCAATTAATCTCTGTTTCGGAATGAGACTGATTTACTTTGCCTGAAGCAAATGATTGAACATTGATTCTGAACCAGCTCCTTAGTTGAAGGTAAAGAATCGGACTGTCCCAGAAAGCGGACTGGCCATAACGAAAGTTCCAGGCGCTTATTCTACCCCCATTTGGAAGGTCAAGTCAGAATTTTTCGTCCCTACATAGTCAGTCCTTCAACTCTCCATCGTTTACATGCCTCGGATAAGAAAGAGTGAGCAGAATTTAGTGTTGTTATCAATCCGCGTCTGACTCTTTTCTGACAGAAACTAGCAAACGGACAAAGACTCATGAAAGAGCTAGGCTCCACAAGAAAATTAAGGAGAACAAGCGGAAAAAGACTAGGGACGCGAAAAAAAATACACAGTGGAAATCCAGTACGATTTGCTTCATGCTTGGACCTTCGAGTTGTATTGAGGATTGTTTTTTCCTCACTCCAGAACATAAGAAAGACCCTGGTATCCCGAACAATTTCCCTTACAAGGATGAGGTTCTAGCCGAAGTACAAGAGCAACGGAGACTGGTGCGCCTGAAATATTCCCTCATTCATTATCATTCTTAAGGATGAAAATGACCAGGTTGCAGAGGAGAGAGAGCGTAAAAAGGAGGAGAAGAGGGTCAAAAAAATTGGGAATGTCGAGAAAGAGGACGAAGACTCTGAAAATGAGGAATCAACCTCTCACGTCGATAAAGCCGAAATCGATGACGAGGACGGTGATACCGAAGGTGTAGGGAGTATAAGTGCCAGAAGGATCGCCAGCAACCGGATTTCTACTCGACCAGCACCCATAGGGGCAAACGGCGATGAGGAAGAAGAAGAGGACGTGCCTATGCTCATCAATGGAGAGTTTCCCAACCTTCAATCCGTTTTAGATCAGGCTGACGGTGTCATTCAAATCCTTGAGGCACGAGATCCTTTGTCATTCCGAAGTAACGATTTGGAGGAGGTCCTGGCGTCGAAGGGAAAGCGACTACTTTTACTCCTAAACAAAATTGGTGTGTTCTGATTGCCAATTTATCAAAATACTTTCGACTAAACCAAAACAATCGTTATCAGATGTGGCTCCTAGGGAGGCTGTAAAGGCATGGTCTTTTATGTTACGGAAGGAACATCCGACGCTGCTCTTCCGTTCTGCTACGGCATTTTTACCCGACAATCCTCGTATTCCAGTGGACACCAAGGGGAAACGGAAAGCAAGCGAGCTATTCGAAGATGCCGTTGGAATGGAAGGTGTTCTAAAACGCTTAGGTGAATGGGCGAAGCAGAAGAAGAATGGACAGCCCTTTGTCGTCGCTGTTCTCGGTGTTGTTAATGTACGCAGCTCGAGCTTCTTTACTCCGGGCGCACCCTTGATTTATTCATTCCATTCAGGTCGGGAAGAGTTCATTTGTGAACTCAATACTCAAAAAGGCTGCATTGCCAATATACTCACCGTCATCCAGAAGCACGGGCCCAACCACCACTGTCCTTCCACAGGAGGTTATTGTGGAAATCGACGGTTGCTCGATTCGTATCATTGACACCCCCGGCTTCGCATGGGAGTTTGACAAGACTGCCGATGACGCTGCAAATCTTCGTTGTCACGACATTCTCATACGGAACAGAGGAAGAATTGATCGCTTAAAGGACCCTTCTCCGCCTGGTAAGCATTATAACTCAATGTGCCATATGCAGAACAATGAAATTCATTACTCCCTCTCGATTAGTCGCAGAAATTGTCGCTCGCTCCAATTCCGAAGACCTCATGCTACTCTATGGTCTTCCAGCTTTTCCAAAGGGAGATGTAGATGCTTTCCTCTCCGGCGTAGCACGGGCGCAACAACTAGTTAAAAAGGTGAATGAAAACCCATATATGACACGAACCAGTGTATCTGAGCCCTTCGCGCTGACATTCATTCAAACGATGACAGCGAGGCACTCTTGATATTGCCGGTGCAACCAGAATGATTTTACGGGATTGGAACGTTGGAAAGCTTCGTTATTATTCTATACCCCTAGTCGAGCAAAGTAGTCCTTCGGATGTCACGGGTAGTGACCAAGAGTTGTACTCCGATGACGAGGCCATTCTTTCAGCGCTGCTTTCACGAAAAGACATGAGGAAGACAGGTGGATTGGTTAAACTGCGGCCGGGGAAGGTTGACTCACGCAAACTGGTTCTGGACGGAGAGTATGGAGATGGGGAAGATGCTGATAGTCACAGCGAGGAGTCGGAGCATGAAGCTGACGAGATAGGACCTGAAGAGGGTAATGCAGATGATTTGGGTGACTCAGGGGGTGGTGAAGATTCGGATGAAGAGGTGAACGAGTTAGAGGAGGATGAGGATGAGCTTGAAGGGGAAGAAGAAGCGCCCCGTCCGTTGCTCGTGCAGAAACGGAAACGGACAGATCAAGGAATATCACCACCGAAGAAAAAAGTGTCGTTCTTTGCAGGCGGGAAGAACTCTAGGGGGTCTTCTGGCCAAGTACGCAAGCTCACGACATCACCCAAGTCAGTTACGAGGAGGATAGCTAACAAGTCGAACTCTAAGCCGAAGGCGGCTGATGCAGGTAACAGTGGTGAGGCTTATGACTTTGGCAGGTTCTTTTGACGTAACATAATCATGAATTCACCGTAGATCAAACAATTACAATTTTCTTCATTCTGCCAGTGAGAAACCTTAAACGCGTCAGGAGTGATCGAGGCGGCGCTCCTCGTAACATTGTCCTTGTATCGAAGCAAGTTGAAGTAACAAAGTAACCGTTGAACCTTTCCAGATAATAGATACAAGAACGACATCCTGTGCTAATGAATGTCGAGAGGCCGGGACTATAAAAGCGGCTTTGTATTTTTTTATTGCGTTCACTTTCAGAAATGACCCTCTTATATGATTCGGTACGCCCGCGTTTTTGTTCTAAAACAAATCTTTCGTTTATCCCACCTGTTTTAGGGACCAGCCTTCTCTCGAGTAACTCCCCCGTTTGCCCGACTTCCACCCGAGCTCCAGCTGGGGATTTTCACTTTGTGTCTTCACCAAGAAGAATATCCTCTTTTGCGGAAAGGAACCTTTCCCTGGGTGTTCCTCTCGGTGTGTAGAAGATGGCGCGAACTTTGCATATCTGCACCACACTTATGGAGCCGGTTCGAGGTCGACATCAATCGCTGTTGCACTGCTGCCTCAGTGAACGGTGACGCGCCCCTCGTCAACGTTATCAAACGTTGTATCCGGTTATCTAACGAATATCCGCTATCGATCCGGTTGATTTACCATTCTCAAGCAGTTCGAGGAAGGACGCTCGAGCTCGATCCTACATGCACTCGGATTATTTCTCTTCTTCTTCCCCACGTAGAACGCTGGCGCAGAATGGCCTTTTCCCTTCCCAGTGCCTGCATTTCACCTCTTTTCCAAAGTGCTGTTCCCCATCGCCTAACATCCCTGAAAGCTCTGGCTTTAGACATTGAGGGTGTCAATGGCTGGTCGAGCGGCGAGCAGTGCTTGAACGTTATGTGCCTCGGAATTGAATGGACGCAAATCACTGCCCTCCATTTAAACTTGGAAGACAAGCAGTCATTGTCACTTGACTCTTGCTTGACCATCCTGAGTCAAACAAGGAAACTAATCACTTGCACTTTAAATTGTCACTGCGATCTCACCGACTCCATGAAACCCGTCGACGACTCGGACTGGAACATGATCCACGCAGAACTACCAGAGTTGCGGGAACTGCATTTGGTAGTGCAGGGCAAGAGGCACGTCAGTTCCGAGCGTAATTTCATGTCTTTCCTAGACAGGCTACACTCATTGACGGCGCTGAAAAGCCTTCAACTCGAATGGCTGCTTCCCGGTCCGAGACCTGTCGATCTTCCGACGGGGGGCCCAGCCACCGTTTCGGCGCCACACCATGCTATGCTGGTTTCGTTTCTGGACCGACTCGGAACTGGATTAGAAACGTTCCGGCTTTCTTACCTCCCGTTGACACCGGTGCAATTGGTTGATTGTCTGGTTGTTCTTCCTTCCATTGTGAACCTCGAATTGAGGTTTTCCCTCAGTACTTGTGGACCCATAACAGACGTTTTCTTTCAAGGTCTGATACTTGGTGTGACTCGGAATGTTGGGAGCGAACGCCGAATGGTTCTTCCATTCTTGGAGTCATTGAAACTCGAATGTTGCGGAAGTTCACACGAGAGCTTCCCGTATGTCATAAACACCTTCTTGAAACATAGGAAAAGGGTAAAGGTATTCTCGCTCTTCACGAGAACTAGACTAGACGAGTTAGAAGATGAGGCAGTAGTGGCGCGATGGAAAAAGAGAGGAATCCAAGTTTCCTTTCGTTCACTTTTGCTTACATGATCTATAGATGTCGAAAGGACATTGGACAATGAAAGGTATATGGTACATACATACGCACACGGACAACAATACTTCATGGACCTTGGCTTGTAGACCGGTTACGATACGAAATCGATCACAAAGATATTGGGGGCTTTAAAGCCTAGCCTTTGGAGAGCATAATCATCCTGTTTGTGAAGTCTGTCGAAGAAGATCTTGTCTCTCAGCCAATCTTTGGCAAGTTGAGATCAACAGGATTCTGCGAGAAAAACGGAATGTCCTCACCGTAACGTTTGAATCTCGTTGGCGGTTGCGCGGGGGTGTACGCTCCGTACCAAGCGTTGGCTTGAGACGTGGCTTGCCTATGGGTTGCTGCCCGCTTGACCGCATCTTGTACTCTTGGGTTGAGAGCCGCAAATTCTCCATCTGTGATATAATTCTCTGAATAGCTGCGATGGAAAATGCAAATCAGCACTCGGAATTGGGACAAGAAATAAGTAATCATACTCCTTCCAAATCGCTTCACAGATGTCTTTCAACGTCACACCACTGTCATTGTCCACAATCGTACACCATGGACTCAGTCGTGTAATCAAGATTAACCGAGTTACTCGCGGTACCGTCGCAAATTCGTCTTTAGTGGTGAACCCAATCTCCCTATCCTGAGGGGCCGCTGGATTTATCCCAGATGTTCGACCGGTGGAAAGATCGAAAACGAGATTGAAATTGGCGGCTGAGTTTGTAAGAATTGGATTCAGTTCAAGCTCAGCTTTGAGTAGATATAAGTCGGTTTGTGACAGAACTGGTCCATCTAGAAGGAAGATTTGAGGCTTTCGATAGGAAAGCTCAGGGAAAGAGACTCACATTGTGCACCAGGTTTGAACTTGTTTCCAATACTATCTGTAGCCATAATGGAGGTCAGATAAAGCTGTAGGCTCGTGGGCACGAGTCAACCCCGCGACAATTTAGATAAGATTGCGATATCGCTTCGGAGATCATAAATATTGAGTCACCCTCCATATCGATTTCGAACATCTCTCCCACTTACATTCACGCGCACAGGACATTACTCTCTTGAATATGGCACCCAAAGGTGGTAACGCAAAGAAGGAAGCTGGTCGTGCAAAGAAAGCTGAGAATGAAGCAAAGAAATCTGAAGCTGCTGCTGCTGCAAAAGTGTGTAATTCACCAGATTCCGTCGGGGGAGCTATCATACCGACTCAGATTTTCCTTCCATAGGAGCGAAAGGAAGCTCAAGCTTGGGAAGATGGAGCTAAAAACAGCAAAGCTAAGGACGCTAAAGAAGAAAAACGAAAGGCAGATCTCGCTCGAAAAGCTGATAATGCTAGGTTATTGGCGGAGGAAGAGTCATCTGCGCCTTCAAAGGTTAAAACTGCTCCCAAGGCTGGCTCTGGTGCAAAGAAGAGCAAAGCACCGCAGAAACCTGCTGGGCCAGGAGCAATGGCTGCTGGCGGTGGCCTAGGCGGCGCGGTTAAAGGGGACGAACAAGACGATCATGGAAATATTGAGAGTTATGCTGCCACTGGGATCGATAACGCTCTGGACCTGCTTGAGGTTGTTAATGCGAAGATGGATAAGGCCAGCGTCGGAACCCAGGCCGCTGGTATTGAGAGGCATCCCGAGGTGCGTCTCGAAAATGGAAAATCCATCTGGTCTATGATTACTGACGACTTGATTTCCTCGAAAAAACAGAGAAGATTTAAGGCAAGTAGTGCTGTCAAAACTGTCGTGTCTGTTGGAATTCTCATGGCAACACGGCAATTAGGCTGCGTTTGAAGCGTATCAAGAGCATGAATTGCCCAAAGTCAAAGTCGATGTACGATCACATCTTTTATTTATTCTCCGCCTGTGCTAATGCTGTTGCCAGCATCCTGGTCTCAGGCTTCAGCAGTACAAAGACCTTTTGTTCAAGCAATTCCAGAAATCGCCTGAAAATCCGTAGGTTGCCTTCTCGCTTCCTCGCTGCCCAGTGTAATCACAATTTTGGAATAAGGTTCAACCAAGCTCAAGTAGCCTACAATGCCTCTAAAGAAGAAAAGGTTGAGGTCCTCAAGCAGAAACAGTCCGAGGTGGAAGAGAGACTGAGGGAGAATTGAAAAGGCGATACACTAGTCTTCTTAATTTACAGATTTGGCGAAGAACGCTCCGAGGGGGGGGGGGAGGAACTGGGTTCAGAATCATCATGTTCGAGGGCGAGAAACTACCTCGAACACGAACTTCGAAGGTTAATTATCATGACCGGACGTGTATCTCGTTGAGACATACCTGGTGTTACTTGCCTGGTCCCGGTGTATTTGTATGGTGTAGTTCATCACAGTTGGGCAGCTTGCATATGTAGCTGGATCTATTAATACATAACACTGATACTTTGATGCGAGTGATTGGGATTCTAATGCAGATCCGTGGAGTGAGTCCACTATTATCATGAACTCACGACACCTAACTGACAGCTCAGATCAACGTTAACGTCCTGTTCGCAAAATTTTACTAAATTTATTTCCGTTATGAGCTTACGTTCTCTAGTAATACTTTTTTTTTTTCAATCAAAAATAAAATTGTATTCATTCCCAGTCTTTTTCAACTGATCCATCAAGCTTAACACATAAGGGTCCAGAATGAATTGCTCATCAGTACTCTCAAACGCACGCCGTCATAAAAATTCGACGTCTTGCAGTTCCAATGACTCGACGTTCGTGCACTCCGCAAGGAAATCGAAGGTGGGAGTCCAAATTAAAGACGTGAGTTGTGGGCAGGGAAACACAGCTCAAGTGAGCGGAGTTACAGAATAGGTCATCGCAGTATTTAGCTTACGGAGGGCATCTCTGAACCAACGAGGGGGATCTATGGAAAACTCCGCCAATGGGGTGGTTATGTCATACTCATCCTCCTAGCAATGGAAAAGAAAGGTTGAACCAAAACCATGGGTGTATCGGGGTCTGGGTTGAAAGTCTAAACAGAGTTCATTGCACCGAGCGAGGTACACTGAGACACCGTTATCTCCCAAATACTCCTCGGGGTCAACGTCTGACTCCAATGCAGTCCCTCCCCGTATCCCTGAGGGTGATTCTCAAAGGTACATCCTGTATAAAGTTTATTAGAGGGGTGACGTTTACCTGAAGCCCGTACAAATCCACGGCCAGGGATGACCACAGATACGGAGACGCGATGGTAATTTCCCGCCAGCGTGAGCATACCTGAGATAGACGTAACGTGGGGGGCCAATACTTTGCTGCAAGGCGGATATGAGAATACTGAGAGCGAGAGAGGAGCATGTCCCTCAGCGAGAACAGACGCCTCCACGAATATAACGCGGAGTATTTCAACGGGAAGGCGACGTATAGTAGACCTCCAACTACGAATCTTTTCCCGGAGAGCGTCCCTTGAGGAAGAAAAGCGCGATCAAGAATTTGGACGCGCTCATTACGTAACGCGACTTTTTCTTCACTTCGATGCCTCGAGAAAACAGGAAACGCGGAAAGAGAGTCAAGAAACAAACGGCCGAAACTACACATGAAGAACCTGAGCTTGAACCTAGCACTGAACCTGGCCCTTCATGGATCGTTCCTAATGAAGAAGAGTCAAACCCCGAAGCACCTTTCGGCTACGTCGATGCTGATATAAAAGCTTACTTTCGGACTGTCGATACCCAGATTCAAAATTGGCAGGACGAGGATGATAGCATGGTAGAAGGCGAAGAGGACCAAAGGGATCCTAATTCAGGTTCATCCATTTGATATTGAGATACCTTCCCCACTCACCCCGCATACCTACAGAGAAACGGATTTTCTTCAATGCAGCGTTAACAGAAATGACTGGCAAAGAAAAGCAGTTGGCTACCGATCCAGATTGTTCCATCGTGCTCGAAAGGATGGCGCATTCGATGGATGATTTTCTGAAAAGGGTCTTTTTGGATAGTCTTTCCGGTTCGTGAGTGCTAGTTTCATCGGCTCCTCTACTTGACTTTACAAATCTGTTTGCAGTTACGAAAAACTCGTTCGACACCGATTTGCTTCCCATGTTTGCCAGACGCTTATTTATGTGTCTTTTGATACAATTTCGCGAGAGGTAAGGCCTGTTTATGAGCCGACCAATCCCTTCCCTTATTCTCATTCTTACTACAGCTAAACGGAATACTTCCCCCCCTACCCGACTCTCCATCTCCTGAAAACGGAGAATTGCGAACCATGGCTCAGTTAATTCTAGACATATGCGAAGTATGTCACTCAACCCCCCATGAAAAAAAATCTTCTCATCATGGGCTCCTAGGAACTTTTACCCTCTTTAAATTCGCTAGTAATGGACCCGTTCGCCTCACACGTCATCCGAGTCTTACTATCCCTTCTCTCCGGATCCCAACCCTCCTCCAATTTACGCTCGAAAAAAAGCTCAGCGTGGAAATCGAAACAAGGGAATCTGAAGTCGTTGTTCTCAGATAGAGCTGATAGGGATAGTAAAGGCAAATCTACCGCTCCCGATCATCAACGACGTCTGTCAAAACTCCCTGCGGAGTTTGGGGGGAT
The DNA here is from genome assembly GCA_014904975.1 of Marasmius fiardii PR-910. Classification (NCBI taxonomy): domain Eukaryota; kingdom Fungi; phylum Basidiomycota; class Agaricomycetes; order Agaricales; family Marasmiaceae; genus Marasmius; species Marasmius fiardii. The sequence goes on from MU127789.1 coordinate 641,441, forward strand.
GTCACGGAGGTTTGTGATGAAGATTAGACAAGAGTTGGGTGGAAATGAAGTTCGAGCGTTGGCCGCTAGCGATGTTGCTAGTCCTTGTTTGACTGCAAGTTTCTCAACATCTTGTCGACGAAATGAAGACCGTGAATCCGATTTCTTTTCAACAGATGCTACTTCATATCGAATCAGACAACCGGATGGCCGACGAAGAAGATTCATTAATGGACCGGATGACTGTCGGTGTCATCTCTGCCTCGCGTACGTTCTCATTCGTGGCTTTCTCTCCTTACAACACCTCTCATCAACCACTCAGTCAAACTGGACACGGAAGATATACAACCTTCCGACTACCTAGGAACTCTCTTCCGAGATCCTACCTCCTCACACGTGTTAGAAACAATCATGACTAGAGTATCAGAGAGACCATTTGCACTCCTATGGACTGCATATCTCAAAGGAAAGTTGCCCCGTCTTTCGGTTCACCCTGTTGCGAACTATGTTGTGGGGAAGTCAATGGGGAGATGTATAGCTGGTCAACTTAGAGAGGCGTATGAGGAACTCGAGGGAAGTTGGGAGAAGTTTATCAGTACGTGGTCAAGGTTTATCTCCGCACTCAACTCTGACGAACTCCTTTTTTTGTTTTTACTCAGTCACTGGCAGAACCTCCGTTCTACGCGCGATAATTCAAAGGTCTGCGAGTCTACGCGTTTTGGAGGAAGAAGCTGTTCATGTAGGATCGATTACCCTCATGCTTTTATGTGGCCTAATTCTCTTCTTTAAGGCGTTATCCAAGGCCTTAGGTCTATCAACTCCCGAAGAAATGAAACTCCTCGTTCCTTCTGCTTTGCGGCTGAAAACAATCCAGGTACCGCTGCTTTTCCTTTGATTACTCGTCGACGGTCCACCTAAGAGTCTTTCTTACTCCAGGAATACGAATCCTCTAAAAACGATACCGAAAAGTCAGAGTCAAAGACCAAGGAGGCTTCTTCACCGACAGTTCAAGGATCACTGTTACTCCAAACCGTTTTAACCTTATCAGAGCCTTACAATGAGCGTGTAATTCAGAGGTGGGTCACACTCCCCCCCCCCCCCCCCATTCTCGAACCGAAGAATCACCTTACCTTTCCACAGTTTCACATCCCTCGACACCCCCCAACGACTCAAGATCGCCCAGGATCCAACAGGCTCACGTATCCTCGACGCGATATTAGATTCTCCTACCGTTTCGCAGAAAAGCAAAAGGGGGTTAGTGATGTCGTTTATGGGCGTGTTTCACGAGTTGGTGGATGACAGGGTGGGAAGTAGAGTTGGAGATAGGTTGTTTGGGTTTGCTGATACTTATCTGAAGGTGCGCGCGCGAGAGTGGTCTCTTTTTTTTTTGTGGTCTCTTTCGAGCGTGTCAACTCTTCAGGAAAAAATCGCCAGATCAGTGATCCCCCACGAGCAGTCCCTGATAGCTTCATTTTACGGCAAATTTTTCAGTCGGAATTTGAATCTATACTTACTTCGTAGACGACCGGATGAGTGGAGGAGTTTGCAATCACAAACTAAAGCACAGATAACGGCGACGCAGGCAGCAGAGAAAGGGACCCTTAGTCCTCACGTGGGCTCAAAGGCGGCGGCAGATTCGAAAGAGGAAACAGCGTCTGAGCCTCAGCCGGAGAGGAAGAAAGAGAAAAAACGAAAACGAAAAACTGAGATGGAAGGAGGAGATGAGATCGATCAAGTTTTCGCTCGTGCGCCTTTGAAAAAGTTTAAAGGGTCTGTTCCTGCTGCTGTTACCACCACCGCCACCACCACCTCTAACAAACACGACGACGACGACGAGGATGAAAAAAGTAGCAAGTCAAAATCGAAATCGAAAAATCGGGATGCAGAGGCGGTTGTGCACGACGACGTGGAAGGGGATCCGAGCCTTAAAGACGTGTTTGACGCTATAAAATCTGCTCCGAAGAGCGAGAGTAGAGGGAAAGGGAAATTTAAAAAGCGGAAGAAGTGACCCTGTCTACCGGAAATAAGTGCAGTTGTGATGTAATTTTCATCGAATATGGATACTACATGCTATAGCACTGTTGGTAACATGGGTTACACCCAACTTCCCCGACTTGCGAGAGAGAATTAGGAAAACTCATCCGCCTTCGGGCTATACTCTAGGTTTGGAAAGTGCGTTTGCTGAAGGTTAGTTATGCTACAACGCTCATCCGCACTATGAAAACCATTCTCCCCAACGACCCTCCGGCGGGTACTGTTCTTTACGATGATGGTCGGTGGACCATCAACGACGGACGTTCCAGATGAAGATTCAGACGTCAAGAGTTATTACATATAATTCCAGGTTATGTAGTTCGACATGGCAGTTATACATGTAAGATTTCTGACATGTGATTCTTCGTGTTTCTCTCCAAAATTCGAATAACATCTCTTTCCTAGAACGCAACCATCGCGACACCAAAAGCCATCGCACTCGCCACTACAGCGAGCCCCCATAAGGCCGCACTTGAACCGGTCTGAACGGCAGCATTTTGGTCTCTCCTGATCTCCCCAACGTCAGTCTGCACCCATTCATACGCAGTATTTGTATAGCTAAACGTCGTTCGTAGGCCCGGCAACAATCTCACATCCACACACGCGTACTGACCGTCCGATTGGAGAGAACAAGACTCGTACTCGAGCTGGACGTCTCCGGAACTGACTGTAGTACCTAGAGAAAACCAAAATCCGTTTGTGGCTTGAACCATGGTAGCTTGAAAAAAAAAAAAGATTTAATCAGCTATGTTGAGGAACCACATATAGATACATGTTAGAATTTACCCATAGCAGTTACCGTAGTATTCAACGGGATGAATCCTCCAGTAGGGAGAGGAGCCTCACTTTCGCGTATTTCTTCCACATAAGTGGTCTCACTACCGTCCGTTTTGACGCCTAGCTCGCTAAATGAGGCATAGTAAGAGTAACCAGTTGGGCCTATTGGTATCGTGCAAGCCGTAGAGGGGACGACGTCCTTGAAAGTTACAGTAGCACCGTAAACTGAGATCCGGAATAATGAGTCAGTAGGACTGGCAAAGCGCACATGAAATATACGAGAAATTTCACCTGCAGATGGCCCCACCAAAGAGAACAGTGCAATGACGTTGAAGATCTTCATGGGGGATTTGAGTACCGGTATTCGACTGAATCTGTACCTTTTTCAAGCCTCCATTTTATAGCTCTAGAAGAAAAAGTTATTGATCACCGTGGTCTACAGCTCGTCTACAGCTTTCACTTGAACTCGCAACGAGAAGACCTCCGGTCTATTTTTTTTCAATCATCGCCTCAGCTTTCCGAATTCCCTCACTATATGGATTCAGGGGTCACGAGAGACAAGTGCGCATGCTCTCTCACGGATCAAACTATGAGTATTGATGGATATTTCTGTTCTGGAGTCGGGGAACACGGTCTGCGGCACCGTCTTCCACAGGATGGTTGAATATCCCCAGAAGCAATAAATGGACTCTGAAGGATGGAGCATGAAAGACTCATCATGGCCTTTGCAAGAATGAACGACACCGTGCTGAACGAGTCTTTCTTCTGTCCCCTGAGAGCCAAGTTGGCGGAAGATCCGGTCACCGGGAGTATGATACGGTCGAGATGTGTGTCAGGAGAAAAGGGACGTAAAGGCGTGATGCAGTTTTAATTGAGAAGGTAGCGATATCAGATTCTGCAGAAAGTTTTGCGATGAAGGCGGATTCGTAGCCGGAAGATTCAAACTGAACCTATCATCGTTAACGCGCTCTCAGTGGGGCTTGGAGGCGGATTCAAAAGTGTATTGGAAGGGGATTTTCCAGGCAAATGCAGTACAGCCAGAGGCTTCAACTAGACATGAAAGAAGAAACGAGACAAACTGGAAATTTCGGGGGCGAAAGGAGGAGAGAGACGCCGACGCGTGCGACGGTTCACTCAAACCCACGCTGCTCTTTCATCGCGCAAGCTCAGTTATCACTTTTCAAGGCAGAAAATGCTTCATTTATTCACAAGTTTTACCCCAACAATACTCCGTGGACCCTTGTACAAGTAATAGCAAGCGGCCTTTGGTGGGAACTAGCACCATCGTGCTCATCGATCTGGTCATCAATCGTTATCCAAAACTCGGCATTGCTGCAGATGCACGATATAATGGAATATTGTCCCAGCTCATGCGCCAACTGCGACGATCAGACCCCTCACCTCTTACTGTATTACACAGCTCAAAGTCGACAATTGGAACCGATCCATCCTTGGCTATTGTCTGCAGTCATCTGAATAGATGGCATGCCTCCTCGCACCATCATTCCTAGTCAAGGGTGCTTTTAAAGCTTGACATTGCTGGTGGATGTCTGGTAAATCTTTTCAACAACCCTTTCACCGTAGCGCCCTGTACATGGAACCTTTACGTCTCTGTCCAGACTTCAAGTTGAAATCCTATTTTTCCTAGACCACAACCATCGCAGCACCAAAAATCATCCCACCCGCTACTACACCAAATCCCCATAATCCTGAACCCGTCTGACGCCCAACGGCAGCATTCCGGTCTCCAATTCTGCCACCACCAGTACTAGTGAGCTCTCCCACATCGGTCCTCACAACTTGACGCGCCGTATTCGTATAGGTAACCGTCGTTTGACTATCAAATCCCGGAATCACCCCCACACACGCATAATTCTGACCGTCCAATTGGAGAGAGCAAGATTGATAGTTGTTCTGAACCTGGACGGATCCGAAGAAAGGATCTGTGACTGTGATGTCTTCAGAGTACCAGAATCCGTTTGTGGCTTGAACTACCGTGGCTTTTTTGTAAAAAGAAAGTTGTCAGCCAAACTTTGAAGTAGTACGGTTAAGCACGGTCTTGGGACCGATCGAGGAGGCGCGCCGGGTAGTAATCCCCCTCCGAGTCACTGGCCATCGAGAATTGAAAAACTCACCCATCAGAGTCACTGTAGAGTTCAAGGGGATTAATCCACCAGTAGGCACAAGAACCTGGCTATATCGGAGCTGCTGTAAATAAGTGGTCTCGCTGCCGTCCGATTTGACCCCTATTTCGCTGTAGGTAACATAGTCGGAATAACCAGTTGGAATGGGAATTGTCCGGATTGTGGAAGGGATGACGTTCTTGAAGATGACGGTGGCGCCGCGAACTGGCCATTGGGAATAAATTAGTTGGAAACGAGCAGACTTGAGCTCTCACCTGCGAGTAGGGATGATCCCGCCGCTGCCAAAGAGAATAGCGTCGCGGTGATATCGTTGTGGATCGTTAGCTTCATGGATTGGGGGAGTGAAATCCGACAGAGTCCTTTCCCCCGTTATATGATAGAACACCCTGACTCCGAGTCCTTGAAATGAAATAAGATACAATGTGATTCATGCCTGAGTATTCAGAAATATATGGTCGGTGGAAATCATCTGGCACCATAGTTTGACAGCTTGCCGGTAAGTGTAACTTGTCAGGCTCGTTGGTTGCCAACGACGGGGTTATGTATTCTTTATTTAAAAATTTCCCATCTAATCCCAGTGTTCCGGCTCACAACCCCAGCTCACCACCTCCACTCAACATCAACTCCAGACCGTCCTCTCACACCTTTGAAAGGCTTATAACTCTCACCCAGGATCTTCAACTGATCAACTCTAAGTGCCGAAAACGTATGTGCATGAATGTCGAATTGGATACGTAGTGATCGGGAAGGACGAGGTGTATGACTACGGTGGTGAGTGGAGGGAGGTAAGCAGGTGTTATGGCGTGAAAGAGGGCAACTTACGGGGTCGAAAAAGACCCTTGCATAGACCAACTAGTCGATGGTAGTACAGATCGAATTTCCCATTTCAATGTCTGCGCTCATCAGTTGGAAACCACACTCCAAAAAAAAAAGTTCAGAACGTACCCCCTTCCTAGAATCAAACGCCCAGGAAGCCATCGCTTCCCCAACTCCTCCTGCGGCGACGTTTCCAAACCCACCAGAGCGCCCCCCAGACCCCCTAGATACGACACACTTTACCCCACTCGCGCCTTGACCAAGGTTCATTTGAATAAGGACTTTGTCGAATGTATGTGTTGATATTCGGGATTGAAATGTTATGTGGAATGTGCCTGCGGGGGGGAGAGAGTCAGTGACCCGCGAGAGGGGGGAATCGGATAGGAAAGACACCTCCAGACGAATCCAAATCAACAACAGGTTTAACGATGAAGGGTATCTGCACGTTTGCATTCGCAGATGTAACCGCGGCAACTGTCTCTTTACCACCTTTAGCCACGTTCGAATACCTATAATCTACGAGTGTAAAGCGACCATCTGGTGGAACGAATGAGAGAACTTTTTCTCTTGTCCAGCGTTTGTAACTGCCGTTGATGGGAATAAATATAAAACGAGATATGCTGGATAGAGGGCAGCACGCACCGAACGCAAGGATGAAAAGCAATGTCGGCGAGAACGTTTGGGTTTGTGAATGACAACAAGCAATCGGGGGTTCCTAAGAGCGAAAAATAATGAAGCGTCGAGGTTCAGTACGGATGTACGTACCAGATAGTTTCGAGTTTGCTTCAATCCTTCCCGTTACCAAACACGTAACGGTGGTTCCATGCCTATAAAAATGAGGAGCTGTAAAGCGAAACAAGAAAAAAGATTTCACACTTGTTGACAACCGCTCTAAGAAGCTCAACCATATCGAAATAAGCTTCATTATTGGCATGCTTTACGCCTGCTTTTCTCCATGGAATGGGGGACGAAAAGGGACCTGTGCCAGGCGAAGGGTTGTTTAATGAAGAGATGGAACTGATATTGGGACCTGCGACGGTCGAAAGTAACTTGTTGAGTAAGGAAGGAGGGATGACGATGTCGCGAAGGGCATTTGAGTGCGTTGTTAGAGGGTGACCGCCTGTGTCTAGTGTTTCTTCGAATAGCTGAACTGGAGTATAAGATAGGGAGTGAGGGGATGGAGGGAGAAGGGACCTGATATACGACGTCGAAATTGTCTTTTATAACACCGGCAGAGACTGAGCCAAAATAATCTGTTAAGATGTTGATGAAGGTTTGTATAAAGGCGAATGCAAGTAGGGGATCAACTAAGGGCAAAGTTGAGTTGTTCAACTGTTTTGAGAGGGAAAGTGAAGCGTACCATCGCCACTGACAGGACAGAGAATATAAACATCGCTATGAGCCAGATGACAACAAGCACTTGCTGAATCTGTAGTTTGGACGTATAACACAGGATCGATGTTTGAGTCTTTTTGGATTTCGTTGTTTAGAGCGTCGATGTGGAGAAGAGGATATGCGGGTGATTTTGAACGGAATCCAGATTGAATGATGGGTCGTCTGAAAAGCTAGTTAGTTGAATATTGAGAATTCAAGTGAAGACTTGCCCAGTATTGTCGAGAATGATTATACCGTCAATTGCCATCGTGGTAAGGACGACAGCTGTTGTGCCGGTCGGCAATTTCTTTTCTCTTCTTATGCCTCGAGCTACAAAAAGTTCAACGACGAAAAATCGACATAACCCTTTCATAGAACAGGATGAATATCGACCTGTTAAAAGGAGGAAATCTAAAAATGAACAAGAAGAAGAAGAAGAAAAAGAAGAAGTTTTGGATTCAAAAAGTTCAATTCGAATTTTACAACTTGCAAGAGATCAACAAAAAGAATTAGAAGACTTTGAAGATGAAGATGACGATGATGATGTTCAAGTAAGAGCTAGAATAATGGAAGAAGACGATGAAGAAGAGGAGGAGGAGGAGATCGAAGAAATTGAACTCGTAAGTGTCCAATTTCCACAAATTCTTTGATTTTTCCAACATTTTCTGTAGGACATTGACTCTGGAGATCTTCAAACATTAGACCAACTTCTTCCTCCAAATTCTGGTGAACGTAGAACTCTTGCAGATATAATTTTTGCAAAAATAGACGAACACGAATCATCTACAAACGCTGCAAAAATAAAAAACGTTCAACAACGAGATAAATCGGCTCCAGATCCTGCTCTAGGTCTCGATCCAAGAGTTGTAGATGCTTATACAAAGTAGGTTTTCTCTAAAAAGGTTACCCCCTCACTCACCCCCTCCCACAGAGTAGGAGAGTTCCTTCGATCCTACAAATCAGGTCCCCTTCCTATACCCTTCAAAGTAATACCCACTCTACCAGCATGGGCTCGTATCCTCGCCTTGACCCACCCCGAAAATTGGTCTCCTCATGCCGCACGCGCAGCCACCAGAATCTTCGTATCCACAATGAAACCACCCCAAGCTCAATTATTCTTAAGTGTCGTCCTCCTAGACGCGATAAGAGAAGATATAAGGGAGAATAAAAAACTCAATGTGCAGTATTACGAAGCCTTAAAGAGGGCTTTATTCAAACCAGCAGCATTTTTTAAAGGAATCATCTTTCCTTTACTCGAGGTACTCATATAACTATTCCTTTCCATCCATTCTACCGCTCAATTCTTTCATACAGCAAGGCTGTACCCTAAAAGAAGCAGCCATAATCGCCTCCATCCTCTCTCGAACCCGCGTTCCAGTTCTCCATGCCTCAGCAGCCCTCCTCCGTATTGCAGAAATGGACTATACCGGTCCAAACTCGTTATTCATTCGTGTCCTACTCGACAAAAAACACGCTCTGCCGTATAAAGTCATAGACAGCCTAGTATTCCACTTTATCCGTCTCTCAAACACGTACAAATCCAAAAGTAGAGGTGACCCAGAAAAGTTACCAGTATTGTGGCATCAGAGTCTGCTGGTCTTCGTTCAGAGGTCCGCCGCGTTTCGTTTCACGAATCAACTTGACTTGACTTTTACGTCCCAGGTACGCCTCCGACCTAACGCCAGACCAAAAAGACGCTCTGTTGGACGTCGTCCGTGCCACTCCACATTCACAAATTGGACCTGAGATTAGGAGAGAGCTTGTCAATTCTGTGGTTAGAGGGGAGCCTAGGGTGGATGGAAATGGGGATGTAGAAATGAGAATGTCGTGATTCCACCGTCAAGGGATTTCTTTCTGCGCCGTTTCCCCGATCAATTATTTACACAACATGTAATTACGCCGGCGATAGTCAATCAATGGACGCCCCCACGAATTTCGGCCAACGATCTCACGCAAGCTTCAAGTTCGATTACCGCTCTCTGGAAAGGACCTACGATCTGTGAAGTAACGATTTAAAATTACTGTTGCCTAGAGTAAGCCTCGAAAAGAAAATATACCGCATAGACCAGTCGAGAGTTCATTTCCCTTTTATGATGCAATCGAACGGATGACGGACCGCACGTTCCCATGCGCTAAACATCGATGATTCCACGCGATCGGCGTTTACAGGAGTCGACGACCATGAAAGCTCATTATTCCCACTCTAATAAATGATGAATTTTATTTTCATTTCGTTGCCAGCAGAATTCGTGTTACAAAGTGAATCGATATCTGAATTATAATTTCCAAATTACTATTCTGTTCACCACAGCCCACGAGTGGCGTAGGGACCGGCATAAACTCCGTTATCCACTACTTGGTGAAGGTTTAACATCAAACGAGATGCTAGTGTCACCGAGTGACTAGGGAGGGGAGACGGGGGGATGGGTCAGGTGAAAGCGTGGGGCCCGGGGGGTGAAAGGACATACCTGTTCGCAAACGGGGCCAAACCAGCTCTGATACCACCCTAACAAGGTTTTATCAGGATCGACTCAACGGTGTCGACACAACAAGTACTGAGGCGGGGGTGAGGGAGGGATTTTGTTTCAGAACATAAACGACCGGAGCGAAACATGAAACCCCTACAAAGTACGTTAGGACGTTGGCAAGAATAACGACCGACATAATCCTATCCTCAATTTTGATGGGTGGAGTATTCCCCTTGAGCGTTCGAGAAGAAACGCGTACCCAAAGTATATAGCCCCTGTAGTTCCGACAACATTCCGGAATTGAAACCGTCAGTGAAAAAGGACAACAAACCAAAAAAAACCAATAATCTCACATCTCTCACTAAGATAGTCTTGAGTGAAACCGCACGACGACGAAATTTCACCTCCTTTCTAGTCTTGAAGGCAATCCAAATAGCTAAAACAAACACCATCCCGTCGTAGATAAATGCCATCACCCAAGCAAAACTCTGCCCTAAATATCGATTAAACCCATGCGCCAGGCAACTAGAAAAGCGACCTACGGACGGCACTGGAAAAGCTTTTAGAAATCGATCAGTTAGCAGCCAATGTTTTAATGAAAAGCTTGTGTCCTTCACTAACCTAGTTTGTCCCAACACAGTATGACACCTCGAACCTCTCAGTGTAGCCTGCGACACCGACTGATTCTTGGAGGAAGAAAACATAAAGTACCAAGTAACAAAGCCGATAAATATCAAAACAACAGGAAAGTGGAACACGAACATACACATGATAAAACCACCATTATGGGCCCTACGGACAGTATGAAACAAAGTAAACGGCGATTACAGCCATACAAGGCGTAGATCCTTAGTGTGAGGATGCCTAACGAAAGTTAGAAACACGAGGACTAGGCATCAGCCACATTCTTTGACTGACCACTGACTGTGATATGAGTGAATACCAGTAGCACCCCACGAAAAACCACTACAGAATCACAGCTTTTTGAAGAAAATCAACAAAAAAAAAACATATAACGAAAGCCGAGTTAACTGACCTCAACGGCAAACTTAAACTAAAAGTCGACGCAAAAGAGAGGATAGTTCCACAAAGATTGACGTATCGGTGAACGAAAAAGACATAACTGCTTGTTGTAGGACGTCGCTGCCATAAATATTTGACCTCGGTGTCTCGCAAAAAAAAAATCAGTTACCGAGCGAAAAGTCGAAAAAGAAACTATACCCAGCGTCAATAGGTGATCATAGAGCAGCAGTGCTGAAATATGGCAAGTATAAGCTGCGAAAGACAGAGGTTGAAAGGTTGAGGGCCGACTCCTTACTCAGTGCTACTAGGCGCCAATAGTCGGACATTTCCCTGCAAAGGTCATGATATTAGCATGTGTCACCGCGTTGAGTCCGGGTGAGTTCACAGTTCGAGTTCGAATTCATCCTGAAAATTTGAAGGAGCCATTCAACCCGACTCCTTGCCAAAGTGGATGGGGGAAAAGAGAATCCGATAAACTATTGCTGATACTGCGAGTGAGAGTAGAACTTGATAAGAAATGTCTGTTGTAGGATGGTTATTTCGTTGATCCACATTGTCAGATAGGTATCTTCACTTCTGATGAAAAACTTGCATGGTTGATGAGAATCCGACCTAAACACCTCGGAATGAGTGTGCAGAAGGGGATAGGTTTGGATGATCATGAGAACAGAAAGAGAACTGTTATTCCCCAGGATGTAGTAGTCCGCCGCTTCACGAGAAATACCCGGAAAAGTAGATACTGACCACAGCAGCCTCCATGGAGGATGAACCGAAAAACTCCCACAATCTCGGAAATCCGGCTCAGATGATACATGATGATGACTATTCTGAAATCACCATGTACGTACCTATTGTGTGATGTTTTGCTATCGAATGGAGCACTTGAAAGCACTACTAACATTGAACTAGAGGAAAGTAGATTCTTATCACAAGCGTCTATTTTCTCGGGAAACCTCGCGGTTATGGGCGGGTTTAGGTAAAGTTTTCGTTTTTTTCAAAGCGAAACTACGGTCGCCGACCCTTTCATGACGATCTCACATAGTTGGAGCCCTGGGCTTCTGCATCAAGTGACGTTGAATTCAGCAAAGGAGGTATATATAGGTACCATATTTCCCTGGTTTCTACTCCTAGAAATTACAAATCTACAACATGGCAAAACCAGCCTTCCAGCGAGCCTTACTGGCGACATTCATCGTCACCGCGGCGTCTTCAACTCTCACCGGTCGACAGACTTCTCCTAGTGCACCTATCATCGACTTGGGTTACGCTCAATACCAAGGTGTCGTTGATGGCAACGTCACAAATTTCCTTGGAATACGGTATGCTGCTGCACCTACCGGTAGGTCTCGTACCTTTTTGCTCTTTAAAATCCAAACCTGGCCCAGATCCCAACCTATGGTCAACTGAACTTTTCTAGGTGAAAACCGATGGAGAGCCCCACAAACACCCCAAAATACGACCAGTGGCGTCCAGCCAGCGGATACCAACCCACTTGGATGTTTTGGTGCTCCAACTGGCGCCGCTCCGACCAACCCTAACTCAGAAAAACGTCAAACAGAGCAGCAGACCGAAGATTGCTTGTTCTTGAAGTGGGTTTAAATTTTTTATCAAGGCTGCACCGGAGTTTGATTGGTCGCTTCCTACATTGATCAGTGTGGCGTTTCCCGGTTCAACAGTCCCATCGAATGGCTTACCGACGGTGGTATTCATTCATGGTGGTGGGTAAGTACTAAAATGCATAGTGCTTTCAAATTGAAGTGGACACTCACCGGGGAAGGATAGGTACATCAGCGGAAGCATAGCACCGCTTCAGCTCAAGGATCTGGTCCGCGAATCCAACAATGGAGTGGTCGCTGTAGCTTTCCAGTACCGATTGGGCCTCTTCGGTGTGCAACCTTCATATGAGCTGTTATGACTTCACGGTATTCACACTTCGTCTGAAACTTGTATAGGCTTCCTTTCTGGAAACAAGGTCAAGGAAAATGGTGTACTCAATGCTGGATTACGTTCGTAGAATCATCTTCGCCAACTCAGGTTGTCACGGGGGATATTGATCTTCACTCATTCAATAGTCGACCAAAACTTTGCTCTCCGTTGGGTCCATGAACATGTAAGTTGATTCTACATCGCTAAGCAGTTTTTCACGAAAGTGTCCCATTTTCTTTAGATCTCCAAATTTGGGGGAGACCCCAACAAAGTCACGATTTGGGGCGAGTCTGCAGGTGCGTTGCGTGTAATCCTGGCCTCACGCTCTTTTCGAAACATGGAATTGAAGGAGCGGGATCCGTCATACAACACATCATTGCCGAAGACGGAAAAACCACTCCACAGTTATTTAGAGGTGCCATGACGAGCTCCACCTTCTTACCTTCGCAGTATGCGTTCAATGATACAATTCCTGAGGTTAGCGTCAGCCTCGGCGGGTCTTTTGCTTTTTGAAAATGACTTTTTTCTAGACGTTGTATAATGAAGCGGTTTCCCAAACCAAGTATGGACAAAATCCCTCCCTCCCCGTTGCTGGCTCGTGAGATTAGTCTGGCTGACGGACGATCTCCAATTGCGCAGTTGTTCCCAGTCCTCTGATACCCTGGCATGTCTGAGAGCGACGGACGCGCAAGTCCTTCAAACAACTAATATGAACATAAATCTTGCTGGGTTCTTCGGCACATTCCCCTTTGTGCCCGTCATCGATGGAACGTTCATCAGACAGAGAGCAACCCAGGCTCTCCAACAAGGAAAAGTCAATGGGGTACGGCGCATTCTGTGGCTTGCACGTTCAGTTCCTCATTTCCTCGGGTTACTTGTAGGAAGCGCTTTTGGCCGTAACGAACGCAAACGAAGGCCAGGACTTTGTTAATCAAACTGCACCTGCAAATGTAACTAACTATGCGGGCCAACTGTTCCCCAACTTTGGACCTCGACAAGAGGTTGATGTGGCTCAGCTGTACAGTGGGCTAGGCTCACAGTTGGACCAGGAGAATCTCGTTATGGGTGAAGGTGAGAATGCGGAACTGTCTTCCCTGTAAGGGATAGATGCTGATTGACCCTACCCCAAAAGCTATCTTTGTATGCCCGACCTACTACCTGTTGAATGCATTCCAAAACCGATCATTCAAGGTATTTTTCCTCCCTTCATTTTTTCATTGAAAGCCCTATAATTAACGTGTGACAAGGGGGAATTCGCCTTACCTCCAGCCCTTCATGGTCAAGACCTAAACTACTACTTCCCAAGGTGACTTTGCTCCAAGTATAGTCTTTGCGTACAATCCCGGTAACTCTAAAAAACAGCCTCGGTCCTGGCAACTTCAACAACACCGATTTCCAGAAAGCCTTTTCGGAGTCCTTTATGTCGTTCGTGATATCTCTTGACCCGAATCAGAAGGTTGATCCTTCGAATATCACGCCGAAATGGGAGACATACAGTGAAGGATCCGGGAGGACTGAGATGGTTTTCAATCGAACCGCTAGTGGAAACGCGGCAGATGTGCATGCGGTGATGACCGATTCCGCACTATTGAAGAGATGCGGGTATGTACTGTTTAACGGTGTTTTTGCCACCTTCTAGTTTTACGTTATTTTGACTGAGGATCCGTATACAGGTTCTGGGAGGGGCTAGGTGCTTTGACTGGTCAATAGGAGTGTACAGACACCAGTCTATCAGGTGCTTGGTAATTGCGTGGACAGAGTTGAAGCGGAGCTCAGGCCTGGGCAGATGAGAGTGTACGTGAAGATGTCGTGATCTCAAGTGCCTCGAGTCGATCTGAGTGAGAGGGGAGGAGAGGAGGGGACGGGCCTCCTGTTTGTGGTTTGCGACTTTGCGGTTTCGCAGTTTGTTGCCCGCACAGACTTTCGTATATATATGTATCCTGATCATCTAACTCTAGAATGAAACCTTTCAACGTACGAAACTTCATGGTTTCATAGAGCCTGCCAAAAGGAACATTGGTTCTTTCAAGCGACAGCCCAAAGCTCACCGGCGGCAATATCAACATAACGGTTTACTTACACGACGACTATCCATCAAGATACTAACGAGATGAAAAATACGGGTGAAGAGTATCACTTGATGTTGAAATCGAGCCCTAGAGACGAGGATTAGTACCAGAGCCGGAGCCGGAGCTCAAGCTCCTCAGGACAATGGGTTGTGTCCCGCCAGGGCTCTTATTCGGTTTCACAGCTCGCAGCCTCTGGGTACTCAATAAACGGTCAAACTAGGATGAGCATCCATGGTCTTTTACCACCATGATACAGTTGACCTGATCATGAAGCAGTGCATGGGGCCGAAGACCATATGAGATTTGGATTTTTACAAAGACATGGACGAGGCGATCTTTGGGTTTCGTTGGAGATTTTTGAAGGGAACGGTTGCACACTTGAAGCTTGATGTGAGTCGTGGTGGTAGTATGCCGATAAGTTGTGCCGGCTCAAGATTCCCACGACTTTGGCTAGATCGAGTAACATATTCTGACTTGCGATCCACGACTGTTCCACCGATTCTCAAACTCACCTTCCTCTTCAGGCTCGCACAACATGTCGTTTTGGAGGAAAAGTAAGTGTCTGGATGATATATAACTCGAAAGGAGATAATAACGGTAACAAGTACTCGCTCAAGGCCCGGCCCTCTAGCGTTTAGCATTTCCCGCTTTACACTTTCTACACTTCACATCTGCCCTGGTTCAACAATTCCACGATCGGTTCAGAATTATCTGAAGTTGACCATGAGGTTTGTGGCTCTACGGTGTCTCTACGAACGATCTCCCATATATTCCAATGACTGGAAAAACCTTCGTGCGACATAGTCCTGATCGTCGATAGAGACTTAATCTTCTCTGCAACGGTTTTTGCTGTTCGGATCTCGCGGTCGATACGGCGTTGTTCGGCGGTGACTTCATCGTCGTCGTCGTGAGCCCATGAAATCCGGCTACGGTGGAGAGTCGGAAGGTCGAGGGAACCGTTGTCAAGGTTGAGAGAAATGTTTTTCAGATGTCGTGAAGATGAAAGGTGACGGGTGAGAGCCTGTGGCTAATACGTCCACAGACATAGTAAACAACCATCGTTGAGTTAAAGGTATAAAATATCCGAGATCAGCAGCGATTCAACGATTCAGGTGAGAGATGTCACTTACAACCGCTTCATCATCCGAAACATCTATTTCGTCGATTTCCGTCCGCGCCCTCGTTCCCGCCTCAAAACGATGTACTTCCAAAACCTCGACTTCCGAAAAGGTCTTCATAAGGCAAGCGAAAAGCCTTTCCTCTTCGCATCCTTGGTCACCCCTCGAACCGTCGCCGGCGTCAGCATCACCAGCCGTGTACGATATCTTTAAAATTCTCAATCTCAATCTCTCTCCTCCTATATTCCCAAACACAACCGTCAGCTCTCTCGCACTCGGAACTGTCGTGTGTATAGATATAGATTTATCAGAGGACCTTCCGAGCACACCAGGGAGAGGGTAAGCGCGTAAGTCTAGTTCGATGAGATTTTCCGGTAAGTAGCAGAAAACGGTGTCGTCTGAGACTGGTGTGGATAGTGAGAGAAAGCGCAGCTCTGTCGGACCTCCGTACGGATATTGGTTCTGGTGTTCACGATCGCTAGCCCTCGCAGCGACTCTGGCGTTGCCATGATTGGAGTCTGGACTATGTTCTGATGTTGCTGCTAGACAAAGGCGCAGCTGCTGGAGTCGAGGAGCCCATACGGAGTTGTAGTCCGAGCCCGAATCGAGGGAATCAAGCCCGAAAAAACCCTCCAGGCATTGTATTGAGTTTGACGGGTGTTGTGACGAGGAGTAGGCGCCACCGGATAGTGGGATATACCCCTGCGCACAGAACTCCCGGAGGTTCGGAAACAGAGGCTTGGACTCGGGACCCGAAAAACTATTAGCCACCTCGTGGATCACCCTTGGTGCAAGCTCCGCGGGCAACTCTAACACCTCTAAGGAAGGCCTGAAAAGCTCAATTAATACGATAAGGTTCGAAACTTCCACGGTTCCCTGAATCGTATCCCGCCTTCCGTAGGATTTTGAGCCCAGAGGAAAACAATCCGTGAAAGGCGCACGGTAGATGAATTGCCGTATCTCTGGCATCAGACTTGGACGGAGGTGGGAGTCATCGTCATCCGCTGCCAGTGCCATCAAGTCGGCGTTTGTGAACCTCTCCTCGGGTACCCTCCAAACTGAGTCGCGGATCTCAAGAGTATGGATATGGGGAAGTCCAAATACGGTACGTAATAGTGACGGCCAAGCACCGAGAAATAAGGCGTTCGTCAATTTGAACGTATGGAGGAACCTCATTTGAGGTAGGACTTTTGGAAGGGAGACTGTTAATTCGTCTGGTGAACCTATACCGTCTAGTGAGTATAGGTCAACTGCGGACATGTCGAGTTCAAAGATTCTGCCAGATTTCTTCTTTTAGTAACCAGTGTAGTGCGAAACACACGAGGGACGAAACGTACAGGACATATGAGCACAATGAGTTGGGGACCGTTTTGTACAACCCCTTCCCCCATACCTGTTTGAGACTGCGAAACAAAATTGGAAGACATGTTGTCCGAAGTGAGCGGGAGGTTAGGGATAGAGAACGAAGGTCTTTTAGGAAAAGACGTCGTGGACGGTTGATACCTTCCAAGACGTCCAAGATGATGATAACAATATCTCCATGTAACCCGTCTAACTTAGCCATTCGTAAGTAGTGGCTGGAGGTCTGGCAGTGAGCAGTCGACGAGAAAAGAACGCAGCTCTACATCGGGCTTTAAGACAGTGGGGCCATGCATTTGGCGCATGGACGATGTCAGGAAAAGCAGGTTCATCGAACCTGGGACCCGAAATCGGATTTATACAAAATAGCTTCTTCCAAATCTCCTACAGATACACGAGTTGGTTGCGACGATGAAGAATAAAACGTAATGTAACAGGTAGCGATTGAAACATCTGATCGAAAAAGTCTTTCATCTCGTACGAATAATGCCAGCATTGATCAGTTTCTGAATCTTCCCTCTGACGATTGGGTTCTTCATATGGTCTTGTAATGCGGCAGGGTTCGATTGTGCTTGTTGCAATATCTGTTGCATGACAGGGTCGCTCATAATTCCCTGAGTGAACGAAAAACATAAGGAGACCGTATTGCGAAAGAATTGGAGAACTCCACACTAACCGCAACTTCAGGATCCCTCATTGCTCTCTCGAGTGTCTGTTCCTGAGTCTCCTCACCACGCTCCCTGTATAAAGCCACCTGGATCTTAGATTCGAGTTGTTGAAGCTCTTTGGCGTTTTTGCCATCCGTGTCGTGCTCAGCAGCGTCTTGAACAGACTCCAAGGCCTTCGTGTGGTCCTTCATCGAAAGCAGGATATTTGCTTTGCGGATGTAGGCTTTCACTGTCATGACAAAAAAACAGGGTTATCAGCACTGAAGCGACCGTTTTGGTAGATCATAAACTCACCAAAGTTAGGATCGACTTCGATCGCTTTATTCACATCCTTGAGTGCTTCTGGCAGTGCAGCAAGCTTCGTGTAAGCTGCGGCACGGTTGTTATAACCTCGAGCGTCTGATGGATCTCGCTTGATACTCTCCGTGTAAGACTTCACTGCGGCAGCGAAGTCCCCCGACTTGAACTGTTCATTGCCCTCTTCACGAGCGGCCGCACTCTTCGCGGGATCGATATAGGCCTGTCGATTTGCTTCAGCCTTTATCTTTTCAACATCGCGAAGCTTGTTGAGCACGTCTGGGGTTCGATGTTCAGTCAGGGACTTCTCAAAGAATTTAATAGCGCTGTCGAGATCGTCCTTCTTATGATAAGCCGATCCGATACGGCCGTACGCTTTAGCGATAAGCTTGTAGTCAGCGCGAATCTGATAACGCGAGAGTTAGGCCTAAGTTTTTTTAAAACTTGTTCGCTTGTACTCACCTCGCGTCCTTCGTCAACAGCTTTCTGACATGTTTCAATTGCTTTATCATAATCACCGTTCTCAAAGTACGCAGCTGGAAGAGTGAGTTCAAGCCGATGGGACACGCTTTGATGAGCTGGAAACTCACCTCCAAGATTGGTGAGGAACGTGATATCCTTCGGCCATGTATCCCAGGCTTTTTGGAACGCATTAATGGCGTCATCGAATGCTCTCTTCTTGTAAGCTTCGGTTCCCGTCTTCTTGAGGTCCTCCGCTTCCTTCTTTGCCTTGGCGTCTTCTTCATCGACTTCCATCTCAGCATCTTCAGCGGGGGGAGGTGCGGGCTTGGATGCTGAGGACGAAGGTTGTGATTCTGAAGGGGGAGGGGAAGCTTGAGGCGATAGTTCAGGAGGTTCGTCTCCTGAACCTTCCGGACGAGTGGTAGCAGACAGGTCAACGCCCATTAGAACGCCCATCGCTTCGAGCATTCTCGGGTCTTCGAATAAGCTAAGATAGAAAACGATCAGGGAGCGAACACAAATTCAGTCAAATTAATGGAACTTACTTGCCCGACAGAGTAGGATTTTGTTGTGCCAGTCTTATCTAGACGATCCCTTCAGTACTTCATTCGTTGATCACAATCGATGAAGATAAACTGCACCTTCTGCACAAATGAGGGGTCAGACATGTATTTTGAGGTGCGAGGGTTTGACGCGAGTTTTCCAAGTACATTGGGATCGGAGAAGAGGCCACCGAAAGGATTGGCGTCAGCTGCCCGAGATTCGTTAGCTGATGACTCAGTAATTAGCGAACGTAAGATCTTAGCGACATTGTATCAATACCTTTAGCGTCCGTTACTTCTTGCAAGCCCTTGCGTAACGCTGGGCTGTCCTCGACCTTCAATCCTGCATTGTATGCTTCGATAGCCTCGTCATATCTGCGAGCACCGTGGAGGGCGGCACCCTTCCGCGCATATCCTTTTGACCACTTGGGATTCACTTCAACGCACTGTCAAAAATTACTAGAGTGAGAGAGGAACAGGTGTTTAAGACTGTCGCGCACCTGTTCCGCATCTTTCAACGCTGCGGCCCAGTCTTTCTTTCCCGCGTAAGAGGCACTCCGATTCGAGTACAGAACATGGTTTTTTGGGTCAATCGCGATTGCTTGCGTGAAGAGTTCGATCGCTTTATCCCAGTCTTTGGCTGCGAAGGCCTTATTTCCTTGATCTTTCAAAGCATTGGCCTAACATATAGATGAGTATAGATGGTTTTTGTGAGATGCTAGAGATATACGCACATCAGCCATTGTTCCAGAGTGAATAGATTCTCAGGTGAAAGGACTTTACTTGCAGAGGAAGCAACTGAAAAAACTTTTCTCCAGTATATACCGCATACTTCGACCTTCTAGAAAATACCATAGGGTTCTGGCATCTCGGTCACAAGATGTCACACTACCTCGTCTTCAACCAACGTCCGCGTCCTCTAACTCTCAAGTACGCGCTGAATGTTGCTCTTCCGCTTCCCTCCTTCCAAAAAATTGGGCATATTCGCATAGAACCACATTCAGGACCATAATCTATCACGTCGCCGATTGAAACGGCAATGACGGGAGTCACGTACAGCACGCTCGCACTCTTGATCATTGTTAATATTCGAGTTCTAATGGAATCTCAAGGATGTAAAAGGCGGAAGGAAAGGAATTGCCATTTCTCGCTGCATTTAGGTCATCAAGTCGATTGACTTGGGTGGTTTCCAACGAAAGTAAACCTCTGTCATTCAATCTTACTTTGGTATCCATGTGGTAACGGAGAGTGTGTCAAAGGATATAGTCGTGAGTCACCGTATGCAGTCATTCAAATCGCTGACCTACCCACACCACGTAATATGATTGCCGACGGGGAGTCAATTAGAAGCCAATTGGAAGGTAAAAATATGAATTCAACGTTAGAATTTGTTCCCCGCATTGAACTTTCGCTAGAGGTCATGTTCTACAAATATTTCTCTGAGCCGGGCCAACTGAAAAGTTTCCGGTCTTCTCTGAATGACGTCCGACCAATACGCGAGCTAGCAATCTTACGTGCAACCGAGTTACTTGCAGATTATCATCCCCGTCCTAAAAGGAAAAGACAAAAGTAAATTTTCGTTCACCCTCCAAGAATTGCTGCCACCGTTAAATAACCAAACAATCGTAGCTCTCGGACTTCACGTCTGAGCTTACTATATTTCGAAGAAAGTGCGTCTGGAAGTGAAATTAGTAAGCTTTTGTCTATGCTTTTGGTGTCCAATTATCTCACTCACCGGAATTTAGCTGCCCGAACGCCAAAAAATGTCCTCGCTCAAAGTGGGCTGTTGTAAACTCTGTTTCAAGAACCAAAGTTTAAGCTCAAATGCCAGTATCCTGCTTGACCTATGTGGACATTTGAACCCCGAAAGTTGGATCCCTTTCAACCTAATTCACTCATACGAGCTTTCAACACCCGTATGATTCATCTGTGAGTGGTCCCACTAACGGAGGGTTTTCCGCCGTTACCCAAAGCTTGTGGGAACGGGACGCTGTAATACGGTTCAACCTCCAAGTGCGGGAACGTCCCTTACTCGTCGTTTCATATTGAAGGGTCTTTTGCTCAGTCCAGTGTAAGTACATAATGATTAACGTGAAGACATTAGAGCATCCCTTCGTTTCGCATTCGACAGGTACAGTATTCCGCACTGGGTCCATACGGAATTTTCTAGCCTCCAGATTCGGGAATTTCAGAGAGAGCCCATGTACTTACTGCGGGTGCCCGCGTTGGTTCTGTTTCACGACGGCAAGCGGGAAACCTTCACAAGGTATAGTGCAATGGAAAGGATCAGTCCTCTTTCGATCTACTTAAGGTTTTCTGCCCGTAGGTACCCAAGGTTCACATTCAGTTCCCGTTTCACGCGGGAGAACGTAAATACTTTTACTCTCGCTGTTGTGTAAATGAGGGAAGAGCACTGTATGTCCTCGTTACCGCTGCCACGCACAAGTGATGGATGGATCGATTGGTAGAGGGTCTACTTCAAAAATCGGCCAAAAAGAGATGCACGTGGATGATGTCGACCTGGTTAACCCGCTATACTACCATCCCTTGGGAGTGGGGCCGACGTATCGCACTGGTCTGGCCTAGGATCCTCCTTAATATCGCCCTCTTACATTTTACATTTTACGCAGCAGTCAATCATTCAAATCAAAGTCATACCATGTCTTAGATTGAGGGGGGGCCTTGTGTCAAGTCTCTGGTCTCTGCTACATTCGGAATATCGTGTGGATTATGTATGCGGCACAGTGGAGTGCCGGAAGGAAGGAATACTCACAGGCGTTCGAGCTACCCAAAATAACATGTCATAAACAATCCGGGGGAACGACACCTGTTCTAATTGTTTTAATCCAAAAATGGGGCTATATGGATACTTAACAATAACGGCTCCGCTCCTGGAGAAGCGTTGTAGCGGCTTGGACCGGCTTAGTTGCTAACAGGCGATGCCGGTGAGGACAAGCTTCTATCGCTGCGTTATGCATGGTTCGCCGTCGGTGCATCCGTTTTTCCGAAGGTTTACCTTCAAAGAACCTTCGTACGAGCAACCCTCTTTGGCTGGGTGGAAGACGGCCGAGTTGGTCGATCCTGATGCAATCATCATGGGGAATTTGTAGAGGCCCAGGAACGGCTGAAACGGCTTTACCCCGGTTTTCCAATGTTACGCCACACCCCTCCTCCAGCAAACTATCAAAGGAGGCAAAACACCGCCATTTTTCAAATGCCATGTGTGTCCGCGACGAATGCTCTTGCTAGGGCCTGCGCCCGATCCTAGGGAATGAAAGATCTTGGCGACATTAATTTGGCGAAGAAGATCCGTACAGATCCAGAGGTGGCACGATAGAGGGGAAGTTTGTATGGAAGAGCAGTCTCAAGGCAACCTCGAGTTCATCCTCTGGCCATACGGCTATTGTTCCAGGGCTGGGAATTCACGATGATTAACCTGGATAGTGAGGCGGTGAAGCTTGACTAGGGATGAAAGAACGAACATGGATGTTACCGAGTGTCAAGACAAGATCTCGAAAACGGCGGGTAGTCTCCTCGTAACCGGCATGGCGAACAGCCCTCGAGCGGCTTGACCAATTTGAATTCATTAGTGCACCAAAGCGACGTTCATTTCTGTTGTCCGACTCCGAGTGGCGTTATTGAATGCGCCAATCGACCCTGGTCAAGCGTTTGTGGATGTATTTTCCGGATCAGGATCAGCACAACGGTTCAGAGAAGTGGCAATTTTTAATCCAATAAATTGAGGAGCCTCGAAGAACCTTGGGTGAAACTGTTGGAAGTCGCTGTCACTGCCAAGTCCTGGTGACATGTAGTCCCAAAAAGAGCCTATGGTGATGGTACTAGGGCACTCCGAATACCTACTTGACCCAGTCGTTTGCACGGACGGCTAAGGATTGAGTTTTAATAGGAATTATGTAGGGCGAAACAAAGTGAAACACAAGCTGATGGGTCCCGTGTTGTTTTGGCAATAATGGTTTTCTGTCCTTGAACTAGAGGAAACGTGGGAAGGCCGCAGCAAGCTCGTGGCACCAGACAAGGTTGTAGGCCAGGAGCGAACGTCCATCTGGCGTGCTTTGACTCGCAACTGGTGAAACGAGATCTACTCCGAAGCCGCTGTAGCCGAGATGTTCTAATCCCCCTTGACAAGTCGAAATACGAGGTAACTGATGGTGGATTGTAGACATCGCGGCCGAAGGGGGCAGAGAAGTAAAAGTCAAAAAATGGTGAATGATGGTCACAGAGGAGGTGACAAATTAAAATCATTGAAGAGTTTGCACCTAAATTCCATAGTTTTCGGAGAGAGCCTGGAGCGGGAGAGTAGACGGTCCCTAGGAGACCCAACCTGGGTAGTTGAGCTTGAGGGGACCAGAGGGGCCCTAATAGCCAGTCTATAGCCTCAGCTGAACAGTAGCTTCAGTTATAGCCTCAGTTATAGCATCAATTTTAAGGAAGATTCTTAGTGGAAGTCGCAGGGTAACCGAATTGAGAAAGAGGAGGCCCAGTTATTTAGTATATCATCAAAACTGTCTTGACATACAATTCACTGATCGTACCCTTCTCCCACACAACACCTCTCTTCCTCTCACCGCCATTAGACCCCCTTCCCCCATCGTCATGCCCGAGGACAACCCTCCCGTCCCCTCCTCATCATCGTCCTCGTCGACAGTCACTCAGCAAGCTCGTCCCAAACCCCCGGCAAGGGCCTCAACCGGCACAGTCAGAGGAAGAACATCCCCAGGGCCAGGCAGCACCGACGGCACAAGCGACGTTCGGCCTCAAAAACGCGCTAGGAAGGCTATAAATTGCGAGCCTTGTAGGAATAGTAAGCTCAAATGTGATAGGCGAGTAGCAAGGCGGCCTTTCTTTACTTCGCCTACTGATGCGAGACCTGCAGGAACCGTCCTTGCTCATCGTGTGTCCTTCGCGGTAGGATCATATTTCTCGCCTGTACCCTCCTTTATACGATTCCTGAACTAGTCTCTTCTTGTTTTCTTCCTCGACAGGCACTTCTGCGTTGTGCTACGCGGATTCGCGTCCCCCAGAAGGCGAGGCTAACGTCCGCGGAGATGACCACCATCAGTGAGAAATAACTTTTCCTTCTTTTCTCTTGATACACATCTCAATTATCCTTTTTTAATCCCCACAATAGTTACAATCGTGTCGACCCAGCTGCAGAATTCGCTCGCCTTCGGCATTCCTTGAACCTCCTCGAGTCCTACATATACCCTCACCAGCGAAACACTCAATCCTTGCCTCATACGAACCGCCATCGTCAGAATACGATTGATTCGGGAATTTTGGCTCCCAAAAAGGAGCCCGTAGATCTAGACGTGAACGAGAAGTCTAACATTCCTCCAGGAATGCTTGGCTCCCAAACGCAGGGAGGCTTGTATGCCGGACCCACATCTGTACCCTCGCACTTTATGTCGGTACGTCACAAAAATGGTCTAGTTTCCTAAGTCTAGTTCTTGACACTTCCCCACCCTGGCAGACTGATCAGTCTCGTGGTTCTGATGAGGACCCAGAGAGCCGGCAAGAAAGCCAGGAGCGAACAGAAGACTTTCCTCCAAATACCAGTGTTGAATACGATAGAGACCTACTGAACATGCTTCCCTCTATCGACATCATCGACGGTCTCATCAGCTACTACTTTGAATATTGCAACTGGATATACCGACACGTAAACCAGACTGCCTTCACACAAAACTGGGAACGTTTCAAGAGCGGTCATTCCGCAGACCGGATCACTCTCGCCACAGCTTGTACTCTTATGGCTATATCGACACATTACTTACCTGTTCAGCACCCTTTGCTTGAAGGCTTCACAGAAACACATGACCAAATGGGTGCGACCTTCTACGAGGTGTCTGGTATGTCGTTGTCACGTCGCATGGCTGAGAACAAGTCATACAACCTTGACCTTGTTGAATTACTTCTCATTCGAAATCATTACCATATTCTTCTGAAGAGCGACAGCGAAGAGATATGGCACGGTAAAGGGGAGCTGGTAACCATTGGTACTGCAATGGGCCTCCACCGTGACCCGGGGAAATGGAGAATGCACCGAGACGTGGCAGAGCGGAGGAGATGGGCTTGGTGGCATATCATTCTCATGGAACGGTATGTGACGTCGTATCTCTCACCTTGACTCCTCTCACTCGTTTGTCGTAGATGGCAAGCCTTCATGTTTGGGAGGCCATTATGCATAGCTTCCCACCACTTCGACACGCAACTACCATCATATTGTGATCCTGCGATCGATAAAACAGGACGACTTTATCTTCCGAATATCGCACTGTTCCGATTAGCTTTCATTTTGGGAGACATTGTAGACGACGCTGTTTCTGTCCGGCCAGTGCCGTACGAGAGCGTTCAGGCAAATGACCGTGCGCTGACGGAATGGATGGATAATCTCCCGGCCGAGCTGGATCTTGACGAGTATCGAGTTGCCCGAAACCTTGCCTCATCAAATGCAAACTTACGACGCCTTGGTGTCCAAAGCGTCATAATACGCACCTCCTATCATCACATCAGGTTCACTTTACATCGACCTTATGCAAGTGCGCCTAGCGCAGGGCCTAGTATCAATGGGAGCTCCAAACCGATAGGAGGTCCAGATCCGTCGAAGATGGCACACTCGCTTGAAATTGCGGTTAGTTCCGCAGATAAGTTGATAACAATGATCAGTCAAGCTAGGCCCGACTTCCTTGCCAATTCGTCCCTCGCCGTACCAGGTCACATGAATTGGGGTCCCTGGCATTGTTTCTCTGCCAGCATGTTCTTCTCCTTCCAACTAATCGCGAACCCGGAACAGCCGGGAGCCGGGTTATTCCGCGCTTCCATAAAGAAAGCGTTGACAACACTTGAACAGTCTAGGGGCATTCCTGTCGCAGACAAAGCGTTGGATATCCTCCTGGCCTTAGCTCCGCTCTATTCGGCCGAATTCCAAATGAAGCCTCAGGAAGAGAGAGACAAAGAAAGGGCTAGGGTCCTGAGTATTGTCCGGAAGCTGGCCTTTCCTTACCACGACTCGCATGATCCCCGGAATCGGTTAGCCAATTCTGATTCTCCAAGTGGTTTCGGTAGCGGAAGGATTAGTTCATTGCTTTCTAGCTCACCCGCCAACTCGAGCTCAGTCAGCCCGCCCATGGGTCAAATGATGCCTCACTCGCATTCGTATGATTCCTTACAAACGCACGCATTGTCTTCGATGAGAACGTCGCCAGTCTATACCAATAATGGAACCTCATCTGCAACGTCCGGTCCAACCCAATCACCACATAGTAGTATGCCGCCGTTGGCGTCGCCGACAAGCATGCATCACCCACAAGCTCTGGGCGGACCCATGTCCTCTTCCCCGTCTTCAGGACCATATGGACATTCAAATCAAGCAGGCTTCCCTGGGACGCAGGGCACGCCCACCCATGCTCAAATTTATGGTGTGAGCCAATACCCTATGGATAGTAGTGGGATGGAATCAATATGGGGAGCCTCTCTCGGCTTTGGACATACTGAGTGGGCACAATTCTTGGACGGCACAGTCTCGAAGCCCATGCAATCTGCTATGGTATCGCACCGTATGCAGGGCTAAAAAATGATCTCATTTGGGTCGACGACCTTGTTCGCGTTTCCTCCGATCTCCTCTTCTGCGTTCCTATCTCCTTTACCATCTCTTTTCCTTTCACCTGTGGCGTGACACTCATTTACTTAGATCCCCGTTGTGTCACTAACGCTCCGTCGCTGTTCTTTGGTCTTGGGACTGTACTTTCGACTTTACTGTAATAGCCATTGGCCATGTTCTGTCTAACCTACTTTTCTCGTTTTGTTCTTCCTCTCCCGCTCCGTCTTCCGCTGATTTACACCATATATTTTGTAGCCATAAATTAAATTGTACATATGTAAAGTTTTTGAAAGCAGGAGATGCAATGTTGGGAAAACAGATACCAAATTATCGTGACTGAAAGCTGCTAAGTTTTTGCATGCGTTTCACACGATTGGCGAGTTCCATCCTCAACTCCGACAATCGAGGTGGCGGGGGATCGTGTGCTGTACCAGCTGCTAGTACCTGATCGATCAGGTTATAGGGCAACCAGGTTGAAGCCGCATGTTTGGGAAGGTCTCGAGCGAGTTGGGAGTCAACCTACAGTTGACGATAAGTTATAGCACCATAAGAGAATTAGGGGACTACCTTTCGAACGAGGGACAGAGTGTGATCAATCGCATACTCGATGTTCCCAAACTTGAGACTAACTCGTATGAGATAGTCATGATGGTTCTCCTGTACCCGAGCGATTTAGAGAAAGATCGTTTAGAAACGGAGGAGACTGCATTACCTCCAATGATTGTATAAGCCAAGGTGGCGGCGGATATGACTGGTGGCTCAAAACAGTCTCTAGGGCAACTTTTGTGTATTTGTGCTCCGTTTCAGAACCATCATGGCGTTTGAGGGATTCTCGAAGATATCTCCAACCACGGTCAGCTGGGCTGCCTGGCCACGATGAAACCTTATCAGTGAGTAGCCAGTCAGAGGTATCTTCTTGCCTGAAGAACAGAGCCCGTTAATTTAAATTGCAAGGACATTATATATGGAACCCTTACACAACCACCTCGGGGTCATGTGAAAGTCGGAGACACTGGGTCGTTAGGTGCGCAAAGAGTTCCGTCATGTCCACGTCGAGACTTTTCGCAGTAGCCATCGCCATTCCAAAGTGATTTGACTGTGCTAGCCTCATGATTATAGATGAAGGTGACAGCAAAAAGTCTGGTAGGATCCCTCAGAGACAAGACGCAACGGACTATTTTGGTGCTCACCGTTGAGGGATAATAGCGAGGGATCTCTGTGAATAAGATCCACTTGAGCCGCCAATAATGCATAGTCGTGTTGTATATCTCTCAGTTGTATCACTTCATTGTTGAACTTTCCGGTCAAGAATCGTGTCGGTGGTTCGTGAAGAGACAATTTTCGCTTCTTTCTTACCTAAATTGAGATGGCTGGTTACAAGATTTGAAGGTCCAAACTCTATGGAAAACCCACCTCATTTTCAGAATCAACTGATCCAGGAAGTATGAACCAAGCGGTTTTGGGGTCAGCCAAAGAGAGGGCATTCATCGAGACCATATATGACTCTAACTGATCTTGAGCCAGGCTGGTGAATGAAGATGGATTACTTGACGCAAAAACTTGCAACTTTCGTGCACGTTGGTACATCGTTAATGCAGCTGCAAATAAAGTAAGTTTTATGAGCGATGTGATAACTATGCCGTCCGCACCGTTCCGATAATCCCCTTTGCTAAGATACCAAGAATACAAGATATGCGAGTAGCGAGGTCGGCTGCGAGGATCGACATTCCGTGCCTTGAAGGCCAGAGCATCCTCTACTTCGTCTGCAAATCCAGAGAAGTTGAAGTTCATGAGTAGGCTGACTTGATTGTGTTCGCACATCTTGTACACGATATGACTGATGCTCTCCCTTTTCCTGCCGACAACTTGAGTTCAGGATATGTCAAGAAAGACAATCAACACTTACTGAGCATCGGACGTTATAGAGAGCCAGGCTCCATAAGCATCTTCGTACATCCCAAGTTCGGTGTAGCCTTTAACGATGGTAAGCCACAAAGGGCTAGTATCAGTGCCAGGTGGTACACAAGACATTGCATATTGCGTGAACGCGACTTCGTGGAAGAGGTTGGTGCTCGACTTGAATAAGCTTGCGATGTACAAGTAGAAATCGTAAGCTGAAACAAAGAGTCGATTTGAAGGCATTACTTGCTCCAGTGCCTCCTTGTCTTCAGGATTCAAAGCGTTTTCGGGACCTAAATAAAGCACACTTCATTAGTGAAAAATCCTAGGTATTGTGCATCATGGACAGGGACATACCAAAACTACCGGCGAGCTTCTCGAGTAAGAGTGCAGCGTCGTCGACTCTCCCGGTGTTCAAATAAATCCTACTAAGAACATAAGTGATGCCAGGCGTTCTTGGCATCCATGAAATGATTTCCCTCGAAACATGGAAGTATCCCAGAAGTCTGAGGTGTTCACAAAAGAGGACTTCTGCTTTGGTTGCATTCCCTGGTGAAACGGACTGCAACAGGCCAGTCGCGTCTAGGAACCGGTGAGCGGCACCAGGAAGGACGGCACCCTGATCACCAGACTGGGACAGCAGACGATGAATAAGTGAGTGAGTAGGAGTTATGTGTAGTTTACTCCGTGAAACCTGCATGTTTTGCAGCAAGGAAACCACATCGTCGGCAGTGGAGATATCATCCAGAGGTGGTTTGACTGAAGAGGTTGCTGGTTGACGGACAACGTAGCGCAAAATTGCAATGCCTCTGAATACAGCAAAGACTTCAGCGAGTAGTGAGGGATCCCATTGGTCAAGTTCCTCTGAGAGGAACAACAGTAGTGCAACTAGGCACAAACATAGGTCATATCTGGCGTTGACCGTAGTCGCAATATAGCTGGTCGTCAATCCTCTAAACCATTGGGAAGTAGGCGGCGGTAGAAGAAGCTCTACTTCATCTTCTTCTCGTTTCACATCCATATCAAAACCCCCGATCACGTCCAATGACGTACGGACAGCAGAATCGAGTTCCTCGATACTCTGCAGTCTTCCTATGAGCCAATCGTTAGCACCCTCATCTAAAGCTTCTCTGAACTGCGATCGAGTAGCCTGATCCTGGAGTATGTCTGCAAAGGGAAATGCGATTTCCTGATGTAATACATCCACTAAGCTGTTCTCCAAACTCAGCATAAGCTCTGGCCCTGCTTTGAATCGCAGATTCCAAAGTATTCCAAGCAAGTCGTAGTGTGCATCGGTGATACGTTGATCATGCTCCAGTACCCGGCGAAGGTGTATGGGTAGATCTTCAACAACGAGAGAGCTGACGCGTTCTCTTTCTACGATAACAATTCCGCCTTGTCCTTGAGATCCAAGGGCGAGAGGCCAACGAGCACTTCGCTCAATCTCGCGACATCTGGCAATAAAACCCTCCCAGTCTCGCTTTAGAGCATTCCAATACTTGGAATGCTGAAGTGCTCCAGTATGGGGGTCACGGTTCAGGTTGACTGTGCAACCGACCACAGCTGCGATGTTTTCTGCTACAGAAGTATATGTTGTCGTCAGTTGCGGCGGGAGAGGACCGGGGAGCGCGCGGAAAGCTTCAGAATATTGCTTAATAGCTGTGCTGAGAGTCAAGTTGGAGAACATGCCCGGCCGCATAACAACTTCCAGGAACTTATTGGCCATGGACCCCGGGGATGCGAGGATCTCTTCGAGGTAAGCTGGGGTGAGCTCTACTTCTGGGGCGTAGGAAGCAGTTTGCCAGACCGGAGTTTGAGTTCCGGTCTTGCTCAAGGCGTCCAGGTCAAGAATTATCCTCTCAACCATTGACTGTCCCTGCCGATCCCATAACGTATATAACACGTTGTCGGCGACAATGAAGTCGTGTAAGTGACAGTGAGCGGTATTCTTTGAACACTGCACGGTTCCAATGTCTTCCATTTGATCTCGGAAGGTGTCCAGAAGCTGAAAAGATCCCCCAGAAGTAGGTGAAGATACGGATGGGATAAACGCGAGAACAAGAAGATGATCTTTGCACGCTTCTGAGGAAAAGACGCGGAGGAGGGTCTGCCTCTCTGCTTCCAGTAAAACTTGTGGCTTCGATCCGCGAGACTGAGTACCTGGAGAGGGCGATGTATCACGAATGAACGTCTGAGAGAGCGTCTTTTGCGCCACGCAGCCAAGTTTTGGATTCCAGAGTTTGAGAACACGATCGCGAGAAAGTGTCCACACGTGTCCAATATCGGTGGGTGGCGGATGAGTGGCCATTGAGATGATCTCCGACGCACTTATGTTTGAGGAAGAGAGGGAGGGAAGAAGGGAGGTAAGGGACGAGAAGAAGCTCCCTTGTTGGACGAGTGATTCTGACCAATCATCTGAGGGATTGCAGGATCAGAAGGGTTTTGAAAGGGCGACAAAAAGCGATACACACCGACAGAGGTTTCAATGCCTGCGTACTCAGTTTCCAACCTCATTAACGTTCCATTTTTTAATCCAATAATCACAGAGTCGGTTCCGTGCACATGTACCAAGCCGTCCAACTCTTCTGTGCAGTTCTTGATGAGGTATTCAGATGCCCACCGGCTGTTTACTGTATCCTTCCAAAGAGTATAGCCCGTGCCTATGGGTAGAACAAGCCTATGAACGGATCCTATCACGGTGACAGCAAGTACATGAATCTCCGAATCTCTCCAGACTAGTACTGACGGATAAGGAAGAACAGCCGACGGAAATATGAATCGTACAGGTGGAACTTCGCTCGTCGAAAGCGATATGAGCTCTAGAGTAAGTCCCTTGTCGAGTAATCGCAGAAGAATCGTCCCTGTAGATTCTTCATGAAGAATGGCGGAGAGTGAGGCATGTTCATTTAGGTCGGATGTTTCGTCTTCGTAAGGTAAGGTAGCGTTAGGTCGTCTACTTTCCACGGGGACGGAGACAGCTTGGGTGGCAGGAAACAAGGAAGACAATTGGGTTGCCACCAGCAAACTGCCGTCCATTGGTGATGACCTGGCTGGACGTTGTCTCCTCGCTGGGTGCTGGCTCGGAGTGAACAACTCTCACTGAAAACAAGAATTTACTGTGAGAAAACCACCACCACGTGACAGAGACGCGGTCGAGCCGGCTGCCTGCCGCAGCCCACCGCAGCCTGAGTCTGAGAATCTGAAAATACTGGCACTGGCAATGTATACCGTTCAAGTCGCGCAAAATAGCTCAAAACTACACGCATTCAAGGCGCACCAATCACGATTCAATGCATTTCATACCGTTGACACCTCTTCTAGACTAGGATTCGCGAATGTTAATGAGGGTACGAAATCTCCTTGGCTGAGGATCAACGAATGAGTAGGAAAGGAGGGGACCCGCAAGGAGTTAACTTTGGAAAGTAGCGGCATCTAAAACTTGTAAGTTGGGGTTGGGGCGCCTATGAGCGTTATGGATGAGCAGTAGCTATAATCGAGAAGCACTCATTTTTGGCTTTAAAAGATCATCGTTCGCGAATTATTTCGGGCTACAGAATTGGGGGGGGAATAGATAGCGGATAACGGCTCACTAGAACTTGAAGGTGACTACGACTCATAACAAAGACCCATTCCTGTAAATTGTTCCACGCCAGGCTTCCTCTTAGAGCAATCGTCAATCCCCCTTTAATCAATGTTCGAAGCCTATGTATTATAGTCGGAAGTTGGATAGACGAGGTCGCGGGACGGCAGCTTCACCAAAGCAATTATGTCGGTAGTTCGATCGTCGGGTGCTACTTGACCCTCGGAAAATACTTCTTCTCTTCGATTATACGATCGTAATATAAAGGAGGGTGCATCTTGAGTTCGGAGAATAACCGATAACAAAATAGAATTTTAGAGCTCGTCGAAGTTGACAACTTGGAAAGATTCAGAGGCCTGGGCACTCACACGGACCACGTACCGTGGGAATAGTTTCGGTTGTTCCATTTTCCACTCCGAACTCCGTTCATTACAAGCATCTTACGGCTCTGCGAGCAGAGCACCCGCAGCTTCATCTCGACTGGGCTGAATCGTATATGTGATTCTGGCCAACACCAGGTGTATCGGTACTATCCATGACAACTGCGCAGATAAAATCAAGGCAATATTATCGTACGAGGCGGGAATGGTCGTCGACGCGAAGACAAACATCAGCTCACTTGTCCGTCCTACGTCTCATGTACGATATTGATTGAGGGATCAGTGGCATGTTAATCGAAACGTCCGCTTCATCTCTTCAATTATTCGCCTATAAACGCCTTCAAGATCAAGATCAGAGCCTAATGAACCCATTCGCGTTTTCGGAATTCGAAGCATATTAGTCTGCCTCGTTGTGAACACTTGGACAAACTCGTCTCCATGGAGCACTCGCCCCGGCGGGTGCTGCTGATTTGAATGAACCTGTGGGCCTCATGTTCGAGACTCAGAACGACTACGTCCGAACGTGTAGGTGATGTTATCTTCCTGTCCCAAGTATGATCAGGGAAGCGAACACCCTCGGTATTCTGCAGTCTGGACTGGTTTATAAGGAGGGAGTAATCTGCCAGGTAGAAACCTATCCCACTTCCTTCTTTACCACTGTCTCTAAAGTCATTTATTCATTCTTCGATGGAAGCTGTTGCTTATTTCGACGCCATTATGTTCTCTTCTGATGGTGCGCACTTTTCCTCCACTGTCTGGTCGTTCTGACATGTTTCTCCAACCAAGGTCGGACTCCTACACTTGTTTCCTTAATGACCACGTATGTGCTTCTTCTTTTGAATGGAAAATCAGAGGTTCAACCAAAATTTCTCTTCTCGGTTTAGGCCGATGTCCCTCGGACACCACAGTTCATACACAAACAGCCCTTCACGAATGCCACACCCTGAAGTGCATATGGACTATGTGAGTTACCGCTCTCTTGAATGTTACAAACTCAATAAAGCTCGCCAAACAGATAGCTGAACACCTCGGTCCTAGAGCATGGAAATACCAAGTACCTCTCCCGTCATTTTTCCGTAAAGTCCCTTAATAACCGATCACCGAATAGCTCGTAGAAGCTCTGGACGGTATGAATCGCAAATTCGCCAACCCTTACATCGTATTCTACCCTGTCGTTTCTCGGGATGACATGCCTTTCCCAATCAATAAAACAATACGTGACATTCAGGGCAAAGGCTTCGTCGAACAATATGCCTGGCGCGGAAATATTGTAGTAACAAAGTACCGCGATAATCCGTTTTCGTCCATGATGGATGCCTCGATGGCCGATTTTCCAATCCTTAAAAATTACTTTATGACGCACGGGTGCCCTGGGGTGGTATGTTTTCAATGTCTTGATACCGTGTTGAGGTTCTGATCATTATTCTGCAGTAAACTGTCTATTTCTTGTTAGGCTCCGGGATACTGTCGAAATCTCCGTCTTATTTTACTATTATCCCAGTCTAATCTTATAAATTTTTCTTGTTAATCCTTGTAATCATTTATCTAAACCTACATAGTTATAATATGTCACAGGTCCCCTGACGAACTTCCCGCTCGCATCTGAGGTCCCTCCGGGGTAGCTTTCTTTGGGCCCTGTTGACCAGCACCTTTGCCAGGCTGACAATGTTCGGGAATGGGGCTCGCCGGGTCGATAGGTGGATGAACAACTTTTCCAACTTTGAAATAGTCTTTGTGTTCAGCGTAAAATTTCTTCCAATGCTCAACGCCCTTTCACAAAAGCCAGATAGTTCAGGCCTGAGGTTCGAGACTGGGTAGTAAACGTAATTTCTTACCCTGATCTCATCGTCACTCAACCCACGCAGATCATGAGTACGATGGGTCTTGAAGCAACCAGTACCGAATGCCCGTGCAGCATCGACTCCAGCCCTACGGGACAAGAATGATAGAATGAACACGATTAGAACCCCGATTTCCGATCCCAACACGTTCTTTTGAGTACGAACATGATGGCATATGACCCTCCAGGCTGGTATGATTTCCCTTTCGTTACATCGTAGACATCTCCATCGATCTTCACAAAAATTGCGCGACATGAGCAAGCGATTCCGGGGAGATAGGAGAAGGAGCTCAACTGCAAGGTAGATCGGGCGACCCGGCACCCTACCATCAAATTCAGCCAACACACGTTCTGAGAATAAACGTTGTCCTGGCTGTCAATAACAAGAAGTGCATTCAGCGGAAAGGTCGAATTTGTTACTTGGGTTTCAGGGCAGCGGGCAGTGGAACGAAACACAGCAACGCCGCCAACGTCTAGAACGCGCCTGGACTCACCTCCGGAAAATATGTCTTCCACTGTACCCACTTCCCATCGTATTCCCAGACGAAACTCCCAGTGATAAACTTTCCCGCCAGTGAGATACACAAAATCACGACGAGGAGGAATTTGAGAAGTCCTAGTAAACCGACTTCCTCTTGGGCCGTAGGGTCTTTCTCTTCAGGACCAACTTCTTCTCCTCGCGCAATCTTTTCGTCACGTTCTCTCTTCCGTTTCAACCATTCCTCGTGGAGTCGTTCCTGCTTTTCACGATATTCTTTATATCTAGGTCATCGGAGCAGGCAGGAGATTAACCGGTGCACGCTGATAAAGGTGTAATTAAATAGGCTGGTGACTTACGCTAAGAAGGGCCTGTTCGCGGGCTTGTTCGAGACCATTCTATTGGGATGCGAAGGATCTCTGACCAATGGGGCGGTCGGGGGCTCCTTATATGGTACGGGTTCTTCTCCAGTAGCCATTCCTTTGAGCCACGACATCTTTTCTTCTTCGATGTTACAGTTCCGATGCCGAATTGAGAATTGCGCACGTCAGTGAGAGTCAAGTGAGAGTCGTGGCAGGGTCTAGGCACGTAGCGAGTAAGAGCACACGTGTACGGTCCGTGCGCAGTAAGTACTGGAACGGTTTTTGAGAAATTATACTGATAGCCGAACACAGTCAAGGAGTATTACAGAGCAACAAAAACGAATATAAAGTGAAAAACCACAAACGTACTGGGGACGGAAGATATTGACTCAAAATTGCGGACCGAGCGCCGATAGAACTTACAATGTTTAGAATCCGTCCAGCCAGACACCAAAAAATATTCTGACAGAAAAAATATCCGAATTTATTGCTAAACTAGAGGAAAAAACTGCCTATAACATGCAACAATAGCTTAAGTTAATGACAATGACTGTTCTATTAAAGAATGGGCTGTAAGGTACTAGTTCATACAAATATTGTTAGACACAAGGCCTAGTGAGGGAACGGAACATAGGAAAGACTCGCACACTGGGGGGGAAGGTCTGTACGGCATTAAGCAATATCGACATAGGGAAGATGAAGTCATTAAGCGGTTGAAAAGAATAAAGGACCCCCCCGGGGTAGACGTGCCTGGCCAGTGCGTGCAAAAGAAGCAGGATGCGCATAAGGATGATGTGGAAATTAAGAAAAGAACAAAAAATGCGTGATGCCGTACGGAAATACCACACAAGCGACTGCGAATGTGAACCATGATCAGACGTCCGATAATACCATGCAAAGGAAATGAATCGCGATGAATCAAGAAGTGTACAGCACGGGTCAACGGTCACTATGACAGTGACGGGGTAGGGTGTTGAGTTTGTTGCTGCTGCCGGTGCTCCCGCTCACTGGCATGCTGAGATATGGTGATATATGCACCACCGGTCTCCTCCGTGTTCAAGCCGGGAGGCTGAGATGGAGCGGAGGAAAGTAACCGCACATCGTCATCCGTTGGATCGAAATCTTCAACCCAATTCCTCATAGCCAGGAACTTCGGAGTCTTGATAAACTATGGACGGAACAAATGAGCAAATGTTGCCGGGTGCCTAGGAGCGAGTAAGGACTTACTTTGGGCACCGAATCTGTAGCCATGAGCCTGAACACATGCACCTGGATCCTCTCATACAGTCGAATCATAGTCTGCAACTGAGTGGCATTGAAGGCGCTAGCCTGCTCGGGTTCCACCCGACCTTGGAAAGCCTTCCCAGTGAGGTTGGTAACAACATCTTCCAAATACTTCACGAGCTCGTTACGCAACCCGTGGTCGATGTTGAGTTCGCACTGGCTTGAAGGTGCAAGGTAGGTATTGTAGATGACAAAGGCGGTGTTGATCAGCGATTCATGGTGGCGTTCCATAGCGGCCTGGCCTGGGGTCGCCCGACTGCCAGCGCGAGGTGGCGGGTTGACGGCTACGGCACTGGAGGTAATGTTGAACTTGCGCTTGAAATCCTGGACATCGAGCCAGAACGACAAGTTCTCCTCACAAAAGTTATTTCGGAGGAACTCGCGAAATAGCGAGCGCAAACTAGGCTCCTCCAAGATGTACCGCAATCGTTCTGTGTTGCTTTCCTTCGTGTTCTTCTTCTCCGTTGCTTCATAGTTGGCATTGAGCTTCTCTGCAAGAGATATCCGTCTGTGTATCTTTGCATCACTTCCCTTCTTCTCACCTTCAGCGTTGTTATCCACGGAAGAGCGCTCGTTGCTCAGATTCGCCGACGATGCATTCGGCGAGTCCTGAGCTCCACCTCTTGAACTATCCCAGTGAGCTACACGCCGACCCTCATCAGTAATCTTGTATATCGCCTTGGCTGTGCAGCGGAACTCGCCGTGTTGCTATACACAGGATGAGGTGAGATGGATGAGCTATCAACGAAAAGTAATGTAACGCACGCTAACGGGAGAGTTGCCGCCAGGAGCTGAGCCACGAACAGTAAAGATGATGGCGGAATCGTTGTTCTTTCGCTTGTCGCTGACCAGTGTAATCAAGCCAAAGCGAACAAACTGCGCTGCCATCTCAGCAGCCTCTTCTCGTCCAACCACAGACGTGAAATCACAAAGCCATTCAAGGGCAGTGACTGCAGCAAAGCAGTACTTGTGATGTTGTTGACCCTTGCCCAATAGGGGCTGCGCACGTTCAGTGACATCCATCAGTGAGACACCCTTCGCTCTTTCGTTGTATCGCTGGAAAGCATCCTGTGGTTGGCTTGCTTGTGATGGATAGTTTGGTTGACGACCGACAAAGCGACGGAATAGAGCCGTGATGACGGACTGGGTGACGATAATCTCATCATCAGCAGACCGTCGCTCTAGATGGAGCAGCTTGATGCAGATGGGCTGTGTGATGAAGACATCTTGCAGATGGTCGGCATTGATTCCATTCTTGCTGATGAACCGTTCCAAAACGTGCAGGCCCTTTGGAGTGAGAATGTAGATACCCCTGTCCTTGAACAGGTTGGAGGAGGGATCGGCGGCGTTCTCGATAAGGCGAGCATCCATGAAGTGTTGACTCATGGCTTTAGCCATTTCTCTTGTCATGGAAAAAGTGGTCGTTGTTGTTGTCGTTACCACTCGAGATGGTTCTCTGGGATCCGGCCCACGATTAGACTGAGAGAATTTGAGGGATGCGAGATTTTGTGCTGCTTCGTCGCTGTTGGGAATTTAGTGATGTGAGTGAATGAAGAAGAAGGTATGAGCTGAGAAGTGCTGACGTTGAAAAGGAATTAAGAAATGTGCGGAAAAATTGCTTGTGTGGGCCGAGTTGCAACGACACGATTAATGTCGCAAAAAGATCCAGAGTGTCCTGAAGAAAAAGAGCGATAGAATGAGAAGAAGACTCTGAGCAAGATGAAAGGAGCTACGGACCTTAAGAAAAGGCCTCCCGCGTTTTGTGGTCTTCATCATATGAGACGATGCCTGGGGCTCCGCTTCGGAAGGCATGATGGATGAAGAAGAAAG
This sequence comes from Marasmius fiardii PR-910, assembly GCA_014904975.1. Classification (NCBI taxonomy): domain Eukaryota; kingdom Fungi; phylum Basidiomycota; class Agaricomycetes; order Agaricales; family Marasmiaceae; genus Marasmius; species Marasmius fiardii. The sequence continues at coordinate 679,771 of MU127789.1, forward strand.
GGATTAAAGAAGAGAGTAGTGAGCAGAGAAGACTTTATACAATGGTAATGGAGAGAAGAAGATGAAGAAGAGGGGAGGAAAGGACAGGGGAGGAGGGGAGGAGGCTAAGGGTGATGGTGGAGGCAGTAAATAGCTCCCACCTGGATCTCACTTATGCGGTTGCTATCCAACAATTTTCCCACACCCCTCGCCTCATGCCCTTGAAAAAAATATTTTGTTTGGGCCTGGTTACGTAATCATCTCAGCCGTCCATCGGATCCCGCCACTAGCAACTCGTTCTTTGCCTCGATAGCGTGTTCGCACACAGTACACGCGATGGATTCTCGAGTCTGAACTTGAGATGTCGTTTCAGCAATGTCAGGATCTCTTCCAGAGCCATGCCAACTCACAGTACGGCTATGTCACAACTTACGGAGGGACCGCCGCTTACGGTTGCATTGTGTGATCGGCACACTAGTCAAAACCGAGAAGACAATCTCTACATCGGGTATGACAGCATACCATCAATTCAAAAAAGAAAAAAGACCGGAAAAAGTTTCGGTCATCGTTGGCAGGGGATGCAAGCAATTCAAGTTTTATGACATTTGCGGTGAAGAACTAAAGCTTCGAAATTCACTGGAGAGAAGATTCAAAGATTCAGATCACGGCAAAGCTAGGCCTCGTGTTGTTCATATGTCTCAAGGCAATTTCAGTGTGGTAAGGGTAGCCGGGTTCCTACAAGGTAACTTGTTTATACTCCCATGGCTCCGATTATCCACGTCCAGCCTGAAAACCCTGCACAGTTCATCCTCCGCTTGAATTTTAGGCCATGAGTTGCCACGAGGAGTCAATATGGTAGGGGCGCGAACCCCTTTATGTAAATTAACGTCAGTTGGAGACGACCTGCAGGGAGGTTAGGGGAACAAGTAATCGAACTGATGACTGGGAAACCAGCGTGTACGCGTGTACGTCGGCTATGTTAGCTGGCAAGTTGACAGCGGACGCACCGCCTTCATTTCGCGGACGCTTTACACTAGGAAGCCTACGGTAAAGTTGTTTCGCAAGGAAAGGTCCGCTTCCGTCTCTTCAGGATCTGGCCATCCAGATGAAAAGCGGAGATATCGAAGCCAGGGGGGTTCCATTTTCTCACCCCTTCATATAAAAGCTTCGAACACGCCTATGTACATTTGTCCTGCCTATGTACATTTGTTCTGCCTGGCACAAGATGACCGTAATCGCTCTCTCCCAGCAGCAAACGAGTGTGGCCGTTTCCCATTCCCAAGGTCCGTCAATAACGGCAACCTGGATACGAATGCGATGTGAAACCTTTCGCCAATTTCCACCATCGGACCCGTAGCTTTGGCCTCAAGCTGGGATTATTGCGAAAAAGCTGTGACGTGACGTCACCAAATTCCAAGTCGGCTTCTTGTTACATAACGAACCTACACTTACATACAACCCATGTCAAATCCTGCTAGTGCGAGTCTGGATGTCTGCCTAAATTTTCACAAACCTCAACGATATCACTCACAACAAAGTTTTCTTCATAGGATGCCAAAGCCATTCAAGCACTTCTCATTCAACTTGGCCAATCCCAAGCTTTGAAGGAGGCTCAAAACCAACAACTCGAGGCATCTACATCGACTTCTATCCCTGCCTCACAAATTCAAGACTCGGGTGCAGGCACATCGGTGGCTTCTCTTCTCTCTCAATTGCAAACGCCAGTTGGAGATTGGACATCGTATCAGCATCCGCATTCAAACACGGAATCAGCTTTACAAACACAACAGGACCATTTGAATCGATTGACTCCCAACCCCATACCGATACCTGATTCTCTTGTACCTGCTCTAAAGCTGAGGTCCGAAAACTCGAACGACAGCTCAAATAACCCGCACTCGGACCTTCGTCATTACAGTTTTCAACAATCGCTTCCCATACTTGCGGAGCTTGCAAACCGGAAGGATTGTGTTGATTCCTTTGTTGCTGTATGCAAGCTCTTCGGAAGTAGACGGTCTTGATCCATATTGTCTTTCTAGATGAAGGAAAAACAAGACGCTCTTGAACGCCAACTTCTGCAAGAGAGAATGTCGATAAAGGAGAAATACGAGCAAAAGGTCAAAGATGCCTTGTTCAAGTGAGCATACACTTATTTATCTTTCGCCGAGTACCTGGCAGTTTTGACACCAAAACTAGGGCGCGTTTAGTTGGCTCAGTGCTGTCTCCCCATGAGGTCAGAATGCTCAATGATGGGTATAGGGATGAGTTGAGAAAGTTTGATCGCGAAAGAGCTATCTCCGCCTGGGAAGACCTTGTTGCGCAACAACAAGAAAATCTGTCGTCCTTAGGAGTTCCTGCAATGTTCCCGACCCATGTGGGATCGGAGAAGGAGGTGAGCACATAACTTATCACGTTCAGTGTACATAAAATCTAATTTTTATATAGGTACAACGGAAAGTTGTTCATGTCCTGGAGGGGCTGATAGGAACTGCTCCTTGAAGCTTGTATTTAGTGAACTTAGGTGAACTGTTCGGTAACGTTCACGTAATCGGGGTTGCAGGGTCGCAAATCTGCTCGTCGTTGATGTCGTCCTGTCAACGAGGGGCACGAGGTATTGACGCGGACGGACCACTCTGCATTAGCCCGAAGTGTACTGAGTTTTAGTAGGCCCAGTAGGCACCGAGTCTTAACGCGGACAAATCCGATTGAACGATTGACTGAATTATCGCGGACGCAGCCGGGTTCATTGTCGTAGCCCATCGTGACCTGGGCTCGTTGAGACAAATGTTCCGTGAGTAAGACTTCGGGACGAACTCTTAAAATCGTCAACTTCTTGGGCATCGTGAACGATGACCCCGGATTTGGGAAACGTGATATATAAATTGTGACCGGGGTGCAAATTATGGAAGCGAAATGGTAATTAATTTCAACTGCAATTCCAGGGAATTACATCCCTGACTTTTCTTTCTTTTTTCCTCTTCCACCAACGTACATACTTCCCTCCTTTAACATTTTATAAATGCCCCGTCATTAGAAGATGCCTTATGTTGATCTATACAGTGACAACGACTACGCATCCATCTTCTATGCCACCAATACCGATTACGGAAATGTCGGTGGTTTTGATGCAGAGAAGCCCACCATAATGATGCTTCATCCAACGTTCCTCGACTCCTCATGGCTCAGCAATCAGTTCGGAGATCCAAGACTCGACCGAAATTATAACTTGATCGCATTCGACATGCGTGTTTGCGGGAGGTCGACGTCAAAACCCAGTGGCATGCACGATTCTTGGGTGGATGCGGCTGATTTAGCGTTTTGCCATCAGGTGCGGCCTTTTCCATCCGTTCCTTTTCTTTCTTTTCCAAACTCATTCCTCGCATTTTTGAAGCGTCTTCAATTACCGCCATGTCATATACTAGCCATGGAGACTATCTCGGTCGGAGCAGCGTTACGTTTCGCGGTCTTGTACGTCCATGATTCCAGCTATCGGTTCCGCAGTACTTTGCTTATACTCTGAATTCAATCTTTCATCTCCCCCTTTGACCCCAAAATCAAACTTAAATCGAATTATGAAGATTTCCGGAAATGTGCATAAGCCTCGCATTATGCAATGTGCCACCCCCAACCGAGTAAACGCGCCCCCCTCTCATTCGAAAGCTCATATGAAAATTTCTCTTCCAACCTAGGTTAAAATGGGTATACAACGCACTTGATGAAGTTATGCAATCGTGGTGTTATGCAGATGATCTAGAATCGTTCGAACATGTTTGTATGGAAGCTGTGAAAATCATGGTTGGACCTGTGAGTTACCATTCCTTCCATCTCAATAGCTGAGGCGCTGCACTCACCATACCATTTCTAGAACTGTGAACCTGAACTACTGGATGACGTATGTCTGCGTTCCCTTTTTTTCATCAAGTTATGAGTGAATATCAATGAGATTGATCATCTTTCATGACAGATGATAGCTTACTGGGAGGTGGCAATGCCTCCGCGTAGACGACGGAGGATAGTGGAACTTATGAATATCATGATGAATGTAAGCTTTACACATGGCATCGACGTGCTCGTATTAACGCCGCTTTCTATTACTCGATAGCGTACTCCACTAAAACCAGACACTCTCAAAGAAATCAAACAGCCTGTGTTGATCATTCATGTACGTCCTGTACCTATCGTTTTTAAATCCAAGCCACGCGATGCGGCAATGACATGAATTTCAAGGGAGACAAGAACGAACTTTGTCCACAAAAGTATGCGGAACGGCTACAAGGTGAACTCGGGAATGCGGAGCAAGCGTATCTGTATACGGTGAAAGGTTTGAAATTCAATCTTCCCGCCGCTCCAGTTCCGACGCTGACCTCTCTCGTGGCTCATAATATAGGTGGCGCTGGTACTCTCAACGTAGTTCCCGGCACTGCATCCATAACAAACCAAGTTTACTGCAAGTTTCTCGCCCGGCTTCCCCGGTGTAAATCGGACATCAGGAAACCTATACAATCTACGGAAGAACGAATGACAATCGCGCTGGAGAAGCTGGCAGAGTTGACCGGAGATTCGAGTACTTCTTCGAGATCACCAGAGTCTTCGTTGTCGTTTAGTTGCTTACCGAACGACGTTGTGAAGGGGCAGACTGAGGCACTAGAACTTTATAAGAAGGGAGAGGAGGACGCGTTTGATCCCACGGGACCGGATGGGAGGCCAATTAGAAAGTACGTCTGGGATGGGTTTCTTGTTCTCGCGAGCTCTGCGGTTGACGTTTTTCTCTTTTCCAGGTATTCGGAGAAGAAGGATGAACACTGGTTCCACGGTGAAAGAGATGGGTTATCGTACGCTGGGAGTGAGTTGTTGGTTTCCTTCAGCACTTCCTTTCTTTCATCCCTATTGATCGATTTGCTCTCTCCCTCCCCTCCCCCTCTTCTCCCAACCGGCCCACGCCAACAGTAACTTTTAACAACAAACAACAAAAACCAGACATCACCGTCGACCCTCTCGACAGACTAACTCAACCTGAGCCTTTGAATCATACCCACACCAACGGAGACTCTCCACGAGAACGAGACCGAGAGGCACACGGTGGAAGGCTGCGAAGGTCGACTATCGGACCCAGTTCGATAAATGATAAGCCCGTGATCAAGGGCTCCATGGTGAAGGTGGTAGGGTCGAATTCGACGACTACCTTCCGAGGGCTTTTGAAGTAGACGACGGTCTCCTAGGACCTGTCGGGGGGTTGATTTCTCTGGTTTCACTGCTCTCCTCGTTCCATTTATGGGGTTTTATTATTTTATTTGCTGCTATACCGCTCCGTGCTCATCCGTCTCGCTTCATTTTGCTTTTCTGGACTTAACCGTTCATACTACAGTATAGCCTCTACCACAATCTTACGCACATCGCTATCGCTACCGCTACTAGTACTGTTGCCAAACTTAGTTCATGTCTTTGTACCTATATAGAGATAGTTTCCATCCAACTATGGATGGAAACAACGAAAGTCGTCTTTTTACACTCCAAGGTATCGTCGGTACCGTTTTGTTCTAGTGCCACAAGCTTCAGTCTCGATTTACATTGCAAGTCCAAAGAGGTCAATCCTAGACAATTTCATTCTGTTGAGCTTTTTTCGTACTGTCCATGTCCCAAAAAAGTATAGAGAGCATCCGTGATCGTTAGCAATTGTTCGAGTTTCATTCCATTAGTTCCTTCCAGCAGCATAACCCACCTGATCGCACAGACATGTCTGGCTTCCGAGAGATTTCCGTTCTTCGTATTCAAAGACTGCCCTCAGCCATCTTAGCCTTATAATACCTGACCATCTCCTCTAATCCCATCCTAACCGTCCACCTGGGCTGCCACTTCAAAATCTCCTTCGCCCTAGTCGTATCAGGTCTTCTCTTTTGCGGATCATCAGTGGGCATAGGTTTATACACGATCTCAACCCTCCTCGTAGGTTTCTCCCCATCTTCCTTCTGCACCTTCTCCACGATTTCACGGACAAGTTCTGCAAACTCTCCAATAGTGAACTCTTCTTGATTCCCAATGTTCACGGGTCGTGTTTCGTCCGAGTTCATGAGACAGATTAGACCGTCGATCAAGTCGTGTATGTACTGGAATGAGCGGGTTTGTTTACCGTCGCCATAGACGGTCAAGTCTTCTCCTTTGAGAGCTTGAACGATGAAGTTGGAGACTACTCGGCCATCGTAGGGGTTCACTGTAAATGATCAAACGTTTCAGTCCAATCTAATTTTTGGAATGGAAGCCCAAGGTCGAGACCCACTTCGCGGTCCATAGGTATTAAAAATCCTCGCCACGCGAACGTCAACACCGTCTTGTCGGTGATAACCGTAGGTGAGGGTTTCAGCGACACGTTTTCCTTCGTCGTAACAAGCACGAGGGCCGATCGGATTAACGTGGCCCCAACTATTCAGTGGATCAAAAGAATTAACAAAACCGACGTGAGTGATAAAGACAGGATTCCAAACTTACTAATCTTCAGGTTGAGGGTGAACCTCGGGATCGCCATATACCTCTATATGAGCATATGAAGATCTGAAATTAAAAAAGAGGTTCCCGACATGAGGCGATGCGAACATACCGGAAGTACTCGAAATCAGGAACCGAGCTTTCGTACGTTTGGCTAAACCGAGCATGTTGAGTGTACCCATGAAGGACGTCTTGATGGTTTTTACGGCGTTGTATTGATAATGAGGAGGCGAGGCGGGACAGGCGAGGTGATAGATTTCTGTACACAATCATGATTGTTTGACACGTTAAATTCGCGTTTTTCTAAATGAAGATTTGGCACCCACGATCGCATTCAATCATGAAAGGTTCAACAACATCATGGCGAACCAGTTCAAAGTTTGGATGTCCCACCCAATGACTGACTGTAGTTTTTGACCCAGTAAAGAAGTTGTCTAAGACAGTGACTTCGTGTCCTAGAAGCATGAGTCTGTCGACGAGATGGGAGCCAACAAAACCTGCACCGCCGGTGACCAGAACCCGTTTACGCAGTGAGGGGAAGAGAAGTTTGACTGGCGGGAAACGTGAAAGGGTGGTATAGGAAATGGAGTTGATATCGGGATGGTAGATGGATTTGGATTGATATGCGGAAGAATCGTCGGCGTTGTTGGTGGTTTTTAAGGCGTCATCATCTGCGGCATTGACCTGAGCTTTATCAGAACTATTGGAGGTGTAGATGTAGTGAGGGCGAAGATAGAGAGCACGAAGAGCGTCTATCGAGACTTCACTGTCGAAACCGAAGCGATTGAATCCCACAGAGGTTATCTCTTGACCGTGTTTGTCTAGAACCTAAAAGCAGAATCAGAAAACGAGAAGGGCGAGAGAGTAAGAGAAACTTGCAGGAGACATGATGGTTGTAAGGAGAGAAAAGATGTTCTATCTTTTGACAGACAACGAGAATTTTACGAAACTAAATCCGTACAGCCGATGAGATTAGATAATGTTTTTCATATATCCGGAGTCGCGTTTTTGCCGGGACAGACCCATGTTGTAGACCTACAAGCACCAGCCTTTCTAATATAAAGAACAGTCCACATTCAAGGCGAAGCCCAAGACCAATCCAAAACCCCCTTTTCCCCTAACACCTCTCTCATTTTCGCTTCCTTTCGTAGCCTTTCCTCTTGTTCCTCTTCACTCTGACTTTTCACCTCTCTCCAAATCCTAACACAATCATGCACCTCCTTGATATCACTAAGTCCAACAACCAATGGCACTCCAAGCTCCTCCGACCTCCTCATCGCGTATCCCATAGATAGATCAACAATATCGCCTCCAGCAACTTTGAAAGCTGCATCAACCGCTCCTCGTAGCTCCTTCGGTGCAGGATGCCAGGATGGTATTGAAGGTGACAGAAGCCCCATGCTAAGAGGAGACGCAGCCAAAAGTTGTTCTACTTTCGCCCGTTCTCGGAAGTAAGGAGCAAACTCCGCAAATAAAGAATTTTGCAGTGTCAGATGGGAGTATGACATTACGACGTCGACGGGTTCGAAAGGCGGAGTGTACAAGATCAGCAGTGATAGTCGTAGGAGCGTTGGGACGGGGTATCCTAGGGAATGAGAGGATCGTCAGCCCAGCAATAGGACGACTCTTCAAACACACCAGTAAGCCCTATTTTCTTCACCACCCCTTCCTCTTTCATCTTTCTTAACTCACCAAACGCCTCTAGAATCTTCCTATCCCCATCTCCTCGCAGCAACCCCTCCTCACCTTCTCGGAACCCATACAGCTCCCTCTCATCCGTAAGCGCAAGCGTATGCTGCCCCACCTTCCTCGGTGTCACCTCGTCCGCAACGAACTCTGTATCATGTAGATAAACAACGTCAAGATAGTCCGTTTGAAGTCTTTCTAAACTTTTCTTCACACTTTCTCGAATAGCTTTTCGGGAATAGTCGAACGAAGAACCACCGAATCGACCGCATTTAGTTAGCTATCAACAAAACTCGTGCTGAAAAACCATGCATCAGATGAGCTAAAACTAAGGAGTGACGCACCAGTCGATAAGACTCTCTGGGAAACTCCCCTCTAAGCACCTTCAATGCATTCCCGAGAACCACTTCCGAGGGCCCGTAGTATATCGACGTATCGAAAGCTCGAATTCCGTATCTACGTGGTCGATAGCAGTTGAGCAAGTTTAATGATTAACAAAGAAAGAGGATATAAGAATTTACCTCCTACTCACCTCAGAGCTAACCTTATAGTCTTAACAGGCCCCAAACTCACAAGATGACTATCCACGTTATAGAAATTCGAGAAAGTTGCTGCGCCAAAGACTAGACTGGGCAGGTTGAGTGGGTCTTCAATGGTAGCCTGTGTGATGGACCAAGGTGATCGTGGTCAGATCGAAACAAAGTTTCGAATCGGTAGGTTCGTGACGGTTCATGCGAAAGAAGATATGGTTTACGTCAGAAAGATGATAGGCTCAGGCCATTGAAGAGGGAAGAGATATACTCACAATCGGCATTCCCGGAAGCGGTACATCCTCCTCATCTTCAGGTGGAATCTCATTGGGAGCGACCAGAGATTTCAGCGTAGGCAGCGATGACAGTTGTTCGGAGGACATTGTGAGAAGATATTGAAATGAGCTCTGAAGGTGCAAGTCGGAGTCGTAGCTTGCTTTGATCCATGTTCCATGTTGAAGTGGCCTCAATAACGGCCCGTCTTCAGCCCGGGAGAACAAATCCCTTCCGGCCCGACGGATCCATGTCATTCCATAATCCCAAGTTGAAGCTCTCAAAGTCCTCATGAGAACAAGTGTCTGTTGTGATTCCCGAAGTTCCGCTCAACAGTACAAGGAAGCCAGGAGGCCAGGGGGTACTCGGGTAGTATGGGCGGCTTTGGGCACACTAATTACGAAAATAACATAGCTCCTAAGAAACATTCTAAGATCTATTCCCATTTCCTGATACGTATACATGTTCTACAGTTCGCCCTGCGAAAAGAAGAATAAGTGCCTCCACGTCCAATCGTAACTCGTGACCTTTATCCACATAACATGAACATTCATATTTGTCACAACGTTCCCCAAAATCCTGGTGGATCCTTTTTTTTCTTTCTCACACAGGCGCCTTATCCGACTCGTTCTCAACTTCCCTCCTTCCAGTGTCACCGTCAAGAACTTCTATAATCTCTCCAGATTCGGCCTTTCCTTCGGATGGTGACCGACTGTGACTTGGGTCCTCGATAGTAGTAATGACAATGTCTTCGCTTGTACTCTCACTGTCAGCATGAGGCCGACGCTCTTCAGCACGCATGACGTTCCTTTTCAAAGAGTATTCGCGAAGAAATAGAGCTGTTTTCGTTCGCAATTGGATAGGTTAGTCCTACGTTTGAGCCTCAAGCGGACAGGAACGCCAGAACGCTAAGACTAAAACAAACAAACAAGACTTACAAATGACGAATGTGGCGAACAGTATAGGCGTACAAACGATCCTGTAAATGGAGTCACGGTTGTCAAACGAAAGGACAGCCGAAGGACAAAAAGAGAGAACGAACCACATCACTGAAACACTCTTCGTATACGCATGTAGAACTTGTATTTTTAACCCTTCAGGCTATCGTCGCAAAAAAAGGGAGGAAAACATCGTCAGCGCGCAACATCCAACCAATTTCACCCATTCTAATCTCCATTGCTCCGGAAGGAGGAGGAGGAGGGGTTACAGGGAATTGACCCACCTCAATGAACACCAAATTCCTCAATTGATTTGTCAATTCCGCAATCGTTTTCCCAGTCGTATCATACGCCGGCGCATCTTCAGCCAGCTTCTTGGTAAGGTTATTAGCGAATATCACGTTTCCTACGCTCAGGCCTATGGATCCACAAAGATTTCGGAAGAGGATCATGGCGGTCGTGGATGTTGCCATTTCGGATAATGGCATGGATGCTTGGAGGGCTAGATAGTCGATAGATAAGGTGGCCCACCGTCAGACCCTCGGAACCACGCGAAGACGTGGACAACAACACGTACCTATCGTAGGCACTTGGAACAGACACCCAGTCCCAATCGCTGCGACGAGAAGATAAAGGACTTTTTCAGCTCTATGGAATGACGTCGTCATTGAAATGAGTCGGTGGGATGCAGGCAAGAAGGAGAAAGGAGTTTACCGATTCGACGACTCGTCCAATCTGATCATCAGACCGAAGCCCAACGCCATCAAGGCCTATCAGTTCATCAAGGAAAATTGATGATGCAGAGGGGATCGAACATCGACGTTAAGAAACAAACCAATATCCGAAAAGCAGAATTGCGACGTACAAGTCCACCAGAAATTAACGGCTTATACCTCCCAATCTTCGACATGACTATTCCACTCATCAATGCCACGAAAGAAGAAACGAGAGACAAGGGAAGCATTTCGATTCCTGATCCAATCGCAGAGCTTCCTAAGATTTGGAAGTATGTTGGGAGGACTGCGGAAGGGACGGAGGGAAAGTCGCGATGAGTACAAGTATACAGAAAACCGATTGAGAAAAACAGGAAGATGATCCGGACACAAACAAAAAGCATGTTTCGCCCAGAAAAAAACTCACAATAGACAGACATCATAAACCCAAACATCTGCATGCCTGCCACCACAATTAAACCCGCCGTCGTTCTCGTCCTAAATAATCTCGGTGGAATTATAGGCGCGCGTTTCGTATATATTTCATTTATACATCCGAGAGCGAGAAGGACTACAGCGACGATTACGAGAACGTAGGCTTGGGGAGCGCTCCAGCTGTGTTCGCCGAATTGGAAACCAATTAGGAGGGCGATTACGCCGGACATGAAAAAGAAGAGGCCTAGGTTAGAAATCGGGGATGTCAGTGAGTAAAGGAGTCAAAGGATGGTACGTCCGCCAACTATCACATGCCTAGGAAGTCGAATTGTAGGATATGTTCCCGGAAGGATTTCCTTGGTGTTGGATTAAGCTACCGAATCGAGATCAGGATGGTTGCTGTTCAGAGGAAGATAAGTTTGATGAAGACAACGAGAGGTACATACTCTGAGAAAGAAGAGTAGAAATGCGGATACCCCTCCGGTTGGGAGGTTCTGTGCGTTAAACCGGTAAGGATTGAAGAGAGTGCCGCGGTAAGAAAGAAGTGACTGACAATCCAAAAAGCCCAACGCCAGGAAACGTGATCTGTAAGTGCACCACCTAAACAAGAGACCCCGGAAAACTACGTCAGTCGAGGTCAATGTTCAGGCCAACGACGGTGCAGACCGATCAAAGGTCCTAATACCGCAGCAATACCCCAAGTTGCCCTATCACGGTTGCAATATGTCAGCAACTAAATCGAATCATGAGGAAAGGAGATAGAAATCGAGTCATGGTCATTCTACCTACTTATCGTAAACTTACCCATTTAGCCCGGCCCACTTGGCTCTTTCCTCCAACGGAACAATATCGCCGATAGTGATCATCATAAGTTGAATAATCCCACCGCCCCCAATACCTTGGACAGCTCGACTTATAATGAACATGATAAAAGATTGGCTGGCTCCGCATAGTGCGGAACCGAGGATGAAGATGAAGATAACGAAGAAGATTAGGGGTTTTCGTCCCACGATGTCCTGGAGGAGACAATTTTGAGGAGCGGGACCATTTGTGAGAAGGAGACGACGAGGGTACAAGGAGCAGATTTACCGAGAGTTTTCCGTAGAGAGGCGTAAAACCTTGTATGTATCCAAAGAAGTAAATGATGGTGTACAATATACTAGGACGCTGTACTATTAGAATGACTCACAAGCAGAAGTTAGCAAATAAGCTGTTCCAGCCCATGAATAGGCGTCACCACCGCCCAAGTCACGTATTATAGTTGGAAGAGCTGTAGAGACGATTGTCTGATCCATGGCGGCGAGAAACACTGAAAGTTCTAGGTTAGTGTTGGAGGGTTTTTTTTAACTGGTTGTGTTCCCACCTGAGAGCATGAGGCTAAAGAGTGACCAGTGACCAACCCTCAACGACTATATTTGGATGAGATAAAAATGAGAGGTTACCCAGTGAATACGATAGGATAATTACTGCAAGTAATGTTGAATGTTTATGAGCAACTCTTGGCACTCGATCGGACATTAAGACCAGTAACTCACTTTTTTGGGAGCATCTGAACCTCGGTATCGCGCCAATGAGCACTAGCCTCTGCCTTCGGAGGAGTCGCTTCATTTCTCGAGTTGTCAGTTGAAACCATAGTAGTCAGAGAGGGGGGAAGAATCCGGGTCGTTCTGTGTGTGGTATGGGTTTTATATGCGATGGGATAGCGTACCTCATGTCCCGGAAATCAGTCTATTTTTTGTCGATTTCCAGTCTAATCGGAACGCCGTATGCACGACTCACGGGGATCTAATTTTTATTTTGCCTGCCGTTGTAGGAACGGGCCACCGAACTCAAACCTGACTCAGGGTACAGCTGTTTCTGTACGCCTGACTTGGAGGAAGCTCAGAGCCTTGCGTCGACAGTACTTGATTTTGCGTTGGGTGAGATCGAGGAATGTTCTTCCTAACTGTATGGACATGAAAATTCCTACACCCGCATGTTTAGCGAAACGTGTACATATAGATCGAATGCGACATGCCTTTATTCTCGCAGAAAAAAAAAAACAAACCACAAATCATCGCCAATCTTGAATTCACGCGGGAAGATGAGTTGAGTAAATGAAGCATTGCCTTGCAAAGATGGTTGGATTAGAAGAACGGTGTTGAGAATGGCCAAGGCTAGCGGACGGAGAGGTCGACAGGTGACGTGATCACAACCACAACAAACGCTCGGGTTCCCACGGAATTCCACCACCAACCCATTATTACCCACACCACCGTCACACACACCCAATCTAACAACCATGGCTCGTTCTGGATTCTTCAAGCACTGGTATGCCACTGAGGTACGCGTTCCTATCTCAGTCAGCACCCGAGCTCAAAGACTCATTCTTACATTTCGTCTAGGCCATTCCCATGTACGACTTTTGAGGAAACTTCACGAGCAACGCTGATTTTTTGGATTCCTTCTCGAACCAACAGCTACGTAGTCGTCGGAGGAACCGTCTGTGGTGCTACTTGGTATCTGTACCGATTGGCTATGGGCCCTACGAGTGAGTCTTCAACCCACAAATCACTCACTGAGAGTGGACTGACGTTTACTTTTCTCCAACCCTCCAACAGTCCAATGGACCAAGGACAACCCTACGCCTTGGAATACTATCAAGCCTAACCAAAGCACTAAGATCATGGCCGTCACCCATGAACATGAGGGGAGGTACGTCTCTACTTGCATCCCTTTCTAGCGCCACGGTTCTCAAGGCCCAACCTCACCCGTTCCAGATGGTCGAGGGATAAACTTTAATTCATTACCAAGCCTCTGTCGTAGTGATTAGACAAGTTATTATCGAAAAATCGTCGTTTACATCCCAACCTCGTGTGTCCAACTTGTCAGCGAAGGCGGAGTCGCCACGTTTCTTGAAAGCTTTTAAGGCCCTTCCATCTTGGTTCAACTTCGTTATGAGGATGGAGGTGGTGGTCCGAGAATAAGAATAAAGACTCTGAGGCGAGGTGATATATATGTTGTTCAAACGATCACGGCCCATGTTCTCGCACACCCGTTTTCTCTAGACTCTGGTCGCGACAGGGCGGGACTACATCTCACTCCAGCTTACTCCAGTTGGGAAGCCATACCAGTACGAATTTGCCCTTTCTTGCCTACAAATCATGGACTAACCCCTGGGCGTCCCGAGCGTTTCCGAGTCCCGAAGGTCGATTAAGGGTCTAGCTAGGTTCCATTATGCAGGCTCTGGCTCGTCACTCGTCTCAAGAGATGGGTTTAAAAAAGCTGATGGCTTTCCCATTCTATTTCCTTTCTCTAGGCCACATCGAACATACTCAGTCTCAAGATAGAACGCGAGTCTATACAGCTATTTACCTCCCCCTGCAACTACACTACACACTACCACACTACGATGTCCTTCCGTCGAGGCTTTATGAAGAACTGGGGGGCTGTTGAGGTGCTCTACTCTTCCTGTTTTGATCCGTTTGGGTCCACGATGCTAATACGAACGTCAATTTCCAGGTGCTTCCGATGTAGGATCTCTCTCTCCCTCCCTCTCCTTTAAGTGCCATGATATTCATCTAATACATCTTACAGTGTGGCCATCGTCGCCTTCGTCACAGCAGGCGGAACTTGGTGTCTGTATCGGTCCGCTCTTGGTCCAACCAGTTCAGTCCCCATTCTCTTTCTCCGACTAAGAACTCGGTTATTGAAATTATGATTTGGACATCTCTAGTCCAATGGACAAACGCCAATCCTACACCTTGGAATAATGTCAAAGCGAATCAGGGAACGAAGATGCTAGATCCCACTGGACATTTTTCAGAAAAGTACGTCCATTTTATATTTTGTTTTATTTTTTGATTTTTCTTCATCATTTCCGCTCTCATAGATGGTCAAGGGAAAACCTGTAGCTTCAAGCCTGTAATCTATAACGATAGTGTACAACTTGCGAGTCGGACTCTTTTTGCGATAATTATCAGCGACAGTACTTTATGTCGCAAATATTTGGCCGGCCATATAAACTGGCTGCCTATCTTTTATTCGGTGCCCCAGTATCGTGTACATATAAAAATTCTGGCCGCGGCTTCATCAATTTCAGTTTCGTTTGTAACTTTTACAATGGTGCTGGAGCCTTCCTGTAGAGGTGATGTGCCAGGCTGAAACTAGTAGGAAAGGCTGTCACTGGAGCCGGCATTAACAAAAAGAAACCGAGAAAAAGAATAGAAAGCTATCCCGGCCGGAAGTCGACGAGTTGATCGAGATCGTTTGTTTGTTCAGGGAATAAGCGCCCAAAGCCTGACCGGCCTCGTTCATGTCTTCAGAAGACATCGCAGAAGAAATCCGAAATGTCTTCCCTGACTCGGAAGAGGTTGTCGTTCAATACCTTGCAGGTTATCTCGTAGACGATGCAGGTGAAGAAGAAGACGTTCTCCAAGTCGCTCGCGAAATACTCGAATCTTTAGCTGGAGATGAAGTCGACAAACTCGAAAAACTCATGTCACGTCTTGGAGATTTATTAGAAGATCAGTTGAATGATAGACTCAAGAAACAGTCTGGACCGAAACTCCAAAAGCTGGATAAGGTTGTAGATCTGAGTAAGAACCAGATATCGAGTACGATTGCGTTTGGGGAGGGAGTGGATTTGGAGAGTATCAACAAGGGAAAGTGAGTGTTACGTCGAGTCTCTCGTTGGAAATTGCACTCATTATACGTTTAAGGGCCTCGAGGGTTGACGTCAAGAAATTGGAAAAACAAGAAGCTAAGCTGAGGGTACCGTTCTCCGCCATTTCTATCTACCCAACCTTCTCTCATCGCTTACCTCCCCCAGGCCAAAATCGAAAAACGTGCTCGTAGAGATCTTTACGAAGGTTCAAAGCTCCTCGACGCTCATCGTAAACAAGTCTGTATCTATCCAGTTTCTATTCCGCGTTCCACTGACAATCGACCTTACATTTAGCAAACTTACGAAGAAATGTTCATGAAGGTCACCACCTAACCTCTTCATTACAATCGAAACCTATTGATTTCTGCTCTTACTAGATCAACCCACTAGAAGCAGCCAACTCGAAAAACAAGAGCAAAGATATTCATTTACCCTCTATCGACGTCAACTTCGGTTCAAACCGTATCTTGTAAGTAATCTTAGTCGTGAACGTCAGCGTTACACCCTAACGTACCGTTCAATAGGTCCGGAGCAACTCTCACACTCGCACATGGACGACGATACGGCCTTATTGGTCGGAACGGTACGCGCAATCTCGAGTCAATCACCATTCAGAATCAAAACACTGAATAAAGTCGTCACGTTTTACTATCTCTAGGTGTTGGAAAATCCACCCTCCTCCGTCACATAGCAATGCGAGAAGTCCCCATTCCACCACACATCACCATCCTTTTCGTAGAACAAGAAGTTGTAGGAGACGACACCACCGCTATTGATTCCGTTCTGAAAGCCGATGTCTGGCGAGACCACTTACTAAAAGAAGAAGCCCAACTCAATGCGAAACTTGCAGAGCTGGACAAAGAGAACGATGAAAAGAGGTTTGACGATGCGAGGGAAGAAGCTTCGACGAGATTAGCGGAGGTTCATGCGAGGTTGGCGGATATGGAGGCGGAGAGTGGGCCTGCGAGGGCTGCTGCGCTCCTTGCAGGCCTTGGATTTGATGAGGCAGATCAGCAGAAGCCGACAAAGTCGTTTAGTGGAGGGTGGAGGTGCGTTTGTTGTGCATATATGCTTAAATATTCTTATTTGTTCGCCTACAGGATGCGGTTGGCTCTCGCTCGTGCTTTGTTTGTCAAGGTACGTTGTACATAGGAAATACTATATGTCTCGGTCGCCCGCGTTGACTGTCTTCCCTCCTCTCCTCAACTTAGCCGTCGTTGCTTTTACTCGACGAACCTTCAAATCACAGTATAAACGCTCTCTACCGCTCCGTTATGATACAAATACTGACATGTTACTGCTCACAGTTGATCTTAACGCCCTTGCATGGTTAGAAGATTACCTTCAGACTTGGCCTGGAACACTTCTCGTCGTGTTTGTCTTTGCTTTCGTTCGCTTTCTCGGACTGTACCTTACCGCAGATGCTTTTCCTGTGTTTAGCTCACACGATCGTGCTTTCCTGGACGCCGTAGCCACTGATATTGTGCACCAACATTCTGGGAGGTTGGATTATTACAAAGGGTGAGTAGCCCGATTTTTGATATCTACTTCAATCTCCACCCATCCACCATTCAGCAACTTTACCCAATTCTACGCCACCAAATCTGAACGAGACAAAAATATGCGCAAAGAATACGAAACCCAGATGGAATATCGGAAACATCTTCAAGCGTTTATTGATAGATGGAGGTATAATGCCAATCGAGGTGAGTCACGGTATTTGGCGAGTGCGATTCCAAGTCTGAAGCCGAAACGGCCCATAGCTGCGCAGGCACAGTCTAAGATTAAGATTTTGGAAAAAGTGAGGGTGTTCGTATTCTTCCCTTCACCTCAGCCAACACCCATTCCTCTCTCTTTACCCTGCCACTACACTGCCCGCCCTTAGCTTCCCGAACTCCATCCACCCGAAGAAGAAGACACTGAAAACTTCCGATTCCCCGAAACCGAAAAAATCTCTCCACCTCTTCTTCAAATGTCCGAAGTCACATTCGGTTATACACCCGAAAAGATAGTTTTGAAGAACGTGAATATCGACGTTGGGTTAGATTCCAGGATTGCGATTGTTGGTGCCAATGGGAGTGGGAAATCTACTTTGTGGGTGTTGTTTTGTTCAAAGGAATGTGACCACTGACGATGGACGGGGGCGGTGGCTGCTTCTTTTGACAGAATCAAAGTTTTGACTGGGGATCTGAATCCTATGGGAGGCCAGGTTAACAGGAATGGGAGGTTGAGAGTGTGAGTGATTTTCTAGTTCTGAGTCTTCTTTCCATTGGAGAGGGCTGAATCACCATATCCCCTTCTCTCCTTCCTCTCTCCGGTTCTTCTTTAACCCTACCACCGCCTCGTATCGCCCTGTTCTCTCTGCCGTCAATCCATCCGACTCGCCCTACAGAGGCTACTTCGCGCAACACCACGTGGACACTTTGATTCCTACGATGTCTCCAGTGCAATTCCTGGCGTCTAAATTTCCTGGTAAGACGGAACAAGAGTATCGTCAACATTTGGGAAATTTCCAGATTAGTGGAATGACGGGGTGAGTTTGTGGACGCTCGCCTTAAATCTGGTTTCGATCGTTGTTTACGACGTACTTACTGCTTTCGTGCAGCCTACAACCGATTGGCACGCTTAGTGGAGGACAAAAATCCAGAGTGGCGTTTTCTCTTCTGTCTTTACTACGACCACATATTCTGCTTTTAGATGAGGTGCGCGCTCCGTTTCTTGCGGGTGAAGTCGCCAATGTTAATCGTTTAACTTCGTTGTCCTTGTCCTTTTCGTACGGCTAGCCTACTAACCACTTGGATATCGAGGTGAAATGACCTCTTCTTTCTCTATGTCAAACGCTAACGACAGGCCACGCCCGCCGTAGGGTCTGGACGCATTGATGACGGCGTTGAACACATGGAACGGAGGAGTGATCATCATCTCGCACGACGAACGGTTCATCACGAATGTAGCAAGCGAGGTACGGTTCAACATGAATGGATTCTTCGTTTTTCCTTTCGTCGGCCTGATATTTTTCGAACTCAAATTAGCTCTGGGTATGTGCCGACAGTACAGTAAGCAAATTCAGAGGAGACGTGCAGAGTTACAAGGTCTGTATTTTTTTTCTGCTGCGCGGATTGATGGACGCTGACGACAGGTGTACCTCGTCATTTTTTTTTAAGAACTTGATTGTGAGCAATATCAAGATGAAGCCGTGATTTGTGGATCTATGGTGGTCGTGGGTGTGTGTAGTTGTTATATGTTGTAACACTTGCTATATGTATCTGCATATATTGTGTCAACATGTATGGTACTTGGCTCCTTTTGCGGAGTCCATAGGCATCAGGCCTCGATTGGGAGTGAAGTCGAAGGAACGATGGAGGCCCGGGGGCAAGCTTCTGATCTTGAACGGTCTGTTCGTCTCATTTCCGCGATGTCTATCCAGTCAACCTCTCCGTCGCCGTTATAGAAAGTATGTACAGTATAAAAACAAGGTAAACCAGTAATGATGAAGAGCAAGATAAACACAGTTCGTGATTCATATGCAACAACTCCAACACAGAGTGACCAAAAAATGTAGTACTTGATACATGATTGCCAGAATCGAATGAGGAAGACAGAGATAATAAAAGAACGGTTATACAAAGATGTCGTTCATCACAGATTCACGATCATTAAATAATGTCATTCACACCAGAGAGAAGAGAGGGGGGAAAGAATGTCTACTTGAACTCGCGATCCCAAAGATCATTCACAACCTTGTTCACCATATCAGCCGTCTCTTTCACGTGTTTCCGCTCTTCCTCGTCCTTTATCTTCGGAAGTCGAGCAATAAAAGTATCAGAATGCCAGAACACCCTGGATTGTTTTAATATGGTTTTCCTCATGGCGCGATACGTCGTTGAAGAAAGACGCTGGGTAAAAAAGTCCCTGGCCGCTTGTTCAGTAACGTCGTTATGTGTGACGTAATGATGGTCGACGAGAACCGGCCATGGAAAACTCTGAAACAGCAGTGTTTTCAGGCTGGAAGACTTTTCGAAAGTGGTGAGGAGGTAGTAGTAGTGATCGGCCGCAGCTTGAGGTGTTTGGATCGGTATACGACCTGTCGAGCGAGTCGATGCGTAACCACTGCCCGCGCGAGTGCTATCAGCGTATCCTGGCCTACTGGAGTTCTGCTGAGCGCGACGTCGACGACTTGCTTCTTCTTCCGCAGCTCTGCGAGCTTGTTGCTCTCGATCTCTACGTTCTCTCTCTTCTCTCTCTCGTCTCTCTTGCTCTGCTCTTCTTTCCCGTTCACGCTGTCGCCGGTAACTCTCCTGGAAGGAATATTTGTTGTATCTCCCACGTGTCGACGAGTTGGACGATGAAGAATAGGCGTTTTGGGAGTAGGAATTCCAGAAATCGTCCTGGGATCGAGGTGTGCTTTGAGTGTAAGACGTGTTTCCTGAACCATGGTTGTACTGTGATTCCGACGCTCGCGAGTAATTTTGGCCTTGAGAGGAGGATGACGGCTTGAAACTAGATTGGTTGGGGTTCGACCACCTTTCCCTGGCCATAACCATATCCAAAAATATCTTTCTCAACTCATCAAACGTAGTATCATGAACTTCAACGCCACTAAAGGCATTTGATTTCGGAGGGTCCCAACTAGGCGGAGCTTGGTTGCGATGAAGGTGACAATAATTGAATGGTCCAGCGCCAACTCTGTTATTACAGAGTCTGGAGTTGTCCTTGATCAAGCCAATGCACAGTCTCATCTTTGCATGAGCTTCGAGACCGTCTAATACACTGTAGCCGGTGTTCAGCCACCGAAATTGTTTTTCATGAAGATTACAGTATCGGCCCAGGGCTTCTTTTCCGCATCGTGTATAATCTGGAGTCACTCCTGAACACGATCCTCGCGGCATGGTTACGCGCTCAATGAGGCCGGGGAGTTGGGTGCAACAGACGCGTCAACGAACAACGATCGGAATTGCCTGTAAGGCTCACGTGGGTTCGCTTTTCCTGGATGTGTTTTGGAATTGATTGTTACCAGTAGGGCGACACCACGATAATTCGACGCGAACAAGGCTGGAAGATGGTGGTAGAAAGAAGAGAGGAAGGAAATCGCGATCGAGTGGCATACCTTGGTCCTCAGGTGATTCCGAGCCTCGAAAAGGGCTGGTTGTGGACTACAGATCCTAGATAAAACTAGCTTCCAAAAGTGTCCTTTTACAGTCATTTTCCGTTAAAAGAACAAAGAATTGCCGTACCTGGATGACATACTCATGCATCATGATCAATAGAACCTATTAGAAAGCGTTTGAGGTCGTTGTGTGAGTGTTCCCTCCCACAAGGGTCCTGGCAACGTTGTCCTCGGAGTCATGAAGGTTCCGCTCTGCGAACCTTCACAACTGACCAGCTTGATTTCTGGCAATCAAACCTCAAGGCTGATATTCACACAGACGATGCTTCGTATATATCGAGAGACAATTTCCCAATACAGAACGACATGCCAACACCAGTGGTGTACGAGTGAACGGGTCCCCTGGAGAGGAAAGTTAGCCTATAGTAGGCCACATGGGTCGCCTCGAATAGGCTCGGACTCTCCCACGGTTGGAACAGTTCATAACGGTAAGTAAATGAACGATTCTCGGATTCAGAATTAATTTGCAACCAAGTTGAGCATCCATACACGCTACTTCCCTTCAGCTAGGATTACCATGAGATTTTATTCAACCTCAAATGACCGGTCGCACACCAAACCCAACTGCTCACTACCACAAGTTTCTAACGTATGGCCGCGAGCGGCTACCGTATCACCTCTTCCAGTGAATATTTCAGATGCCCGCCATCTCGATTTCGAACTACGTTATTCAGATTGGTTCTCCAATGTGGCCTTCGGCTCTCTGAAAATACGAATTGCAGTATCTATCGATGAACGAAGAAGCTGGAAAGTCTAAGAAGGAAAGCTCCCAGGAATCGTCCCATCCAAATTCCAACCTATTTTACCCCGACACAGATGGGCTGCGTTACGCCAATATGATGCTAGTACACCGCCATTTCTATTTATCGATGCGTCGTTCGCTTACAGTACTTATACAAGTGTGAAAACTTATAACAGGTTAACCTTGACAGAAGTACCATGACGGAGAACCCGAAGCTCTCTCCGTGCCTCGAAAGCGTTCCGAACGGCTAAGCCAAAGATTGTCGTGTCGCACAGGAATAACATCGTCCAAGCAGAGCTTTGCCTAGTGTCGTTGAACTCCGGTCATCACCAACCGAGGCGAACAACAAAAAAATAAGAACGACTTTTCGCTCACGTTCCTCGATCGAGCTGGGGCCAGTGAAATATCGGTTGGTTATTATGGGTAACAAAAGTGAAGACCTACGAAGCGAGGATTGGTGGAGACATACACATGTCATAACGATCATTATGATCCCCACACATAGCAGAAAACAGAGCAAGCGACGATTACAACCCATATAAAGCGTAGATCCTTAGAGAATGCCTACGAAAGTCGAAAAACCTGTAATGAAGCGGCGATTGGACTCACAAGTCACTTCGAACTGAGCGAGTATCACGATTGCCTCACGAAAAACCACTAAAGATTCACACCTTGAAAGAATTTTTTTTAATAGACACGTCCGTTTGTGTTTGAACTTGACTTGGACGAACCTCTGGCAGACCCGTAGCGAATGTCGATCCATCCAAAAGAAAGCACAATTGCAAAAGTTTGAAAGATCGGTGAAAGAATAAGATATAACCGATTCTCGTAGCGGGCCATTTCCATACACACCTGACTTCAGTATCTATCGACAATCGATTGCAACTGAAGAGCCTAGGAGGGGTTGCAATACATACCCAGTGTGGATATATGATCCAAGAGTAGCAGTACTGAGCAAGCATCAGTTGTGCAGAAACAGAAGTTGAAGGAAGAGCTGACCTGGACTCATTCAGTGCCACGGTGCGCGTGTAAGCCCGAAAAATCTTACTATGAGCAGCTTTTACCACGTCTGGCATTCTTCGGAGGACTCACCTTAGAGTCCGTCTCACCCTTGAAGGAAGGTCCGACTGTCATCGAGATTTGGGTTTGTTGGTGAAAGCGAAGAACCAACGGAATGGAAGGGGGGAAGACTGCTAGGTTGACTTTTCAAGCACTGTCAGCGTCCACTGCCCGAGAAGCATATCACCAAAAACTTCACAAACTCGGACGAGTCGGTTTGAATGCCGCTGATTGCAAGTTGATACTGATAGACATGATGATCGAGAAGGTAGCTATGTCGTGCGAACTTTGGAAGCGGGGCCTGGAGGCTGTAAGCACTCCAAGTCCGAGCCTGTCCCAGCCTCCAGGTCCTCAGGCCTCAGAGAGAACCATGCAACGTTCGTGTCGGCTCGCTATGGTGAAGTACAGAGTTTGATAGCAGCACATAAATGCATATACTGAGTGATGAGGGCAATGTTGGCGGAACCTGCTCGTAGCGCCTGGGCTTTTGTCAGGTAGATGCGGTGACTTCGAATGGCAGTTTCAACTTTCAAGGTGGTTTCCGAGTTATCGACAGCCCCCTCAAACCCTGCTAAGCTTCTCTGTCTTCAAAAAAGTCGAGATACTGCGCGAAATGCTCAAAAAAAAAAAAAAGAATACGCGCCATGTAATTCATACAACAGGTCAAAAGATATCTATCAAACCTTTGCGACAAATTTTACTTACACACCCCGAAATCAGTCCCCCTTCTCTTTACATCCGACTCCCAGCCGCCCAAAAAGTACCGCTCTCCTTAGTCGCTTCTTTCTCTTCCTTGACAATTTTAGAGAATTCCTAAAATCCTACAATTGAGCCCCTCTTAAATAACACGTTTGAGGAATAAACCCCACCTTGAACACCGGATTCGTCGAAGATCCGATGAGATCAAACGACAGAGATTCGGTCGTGGACACCTATAAATCAAAAGATTCGGCGAGTCCAACAGACTGAGGGGTACTGGAAAACTAAATTTACCTGAACATTCAACTGACTCCTCATCGTCTGGAGCGCGATAGGAACCTCGAACGCGTTCGAGCTCGAAACACAGTCGGCTAAAACGACCAACTACAACACGAATTTTTGCTGAGATACGACTTCCGCTTTTTTGAGTATTGAAAATTACTTGCCTGCAAAGGTTTCATCCTATCCCGGTTCACGGTAGGCAGATGTGCGGGAGGAGATTCGATCTGTGTTTATGGTATATCAGTTGAACTGGAAATGAAAATGGAGAGACACGGATTGTAAAACGAACCGAAACTTGTGTTGAAGACGAAGCGAAAGAGGTCGGTGCTGGTGAGGTAGGGAAAAGTAATCGGAGGTCTCGGAAAGTTTGGAGGATACATATGTGGGACTACATGAGAAAGCGTCAAAAACTTCGCGTGGGAGGAAGGCAGAAAGAGAGCGACCCCCCCCAAACTTACCTCAATCCCAACGATAACAACTCGATCTATATCATTCGTGACATGCTGAATGACTTCTGGAATACACATGGAAAAGACTGTTTTGTCTGGCAATGTAGAAGCGAATTGCGGTCCAGGTCTTTTGATTAAGAAAAAAATCATCGATGGCTCGGGCTGGGGAAGTTCGTACCTGTCGGGCCATGTAAAAGATCCACTATTGATAACAAAAACAAGTTCAGTTCCAACCATCAATTCACGGAAACAGAAAAATCATAACCAGACGCCAACGCATCCAAGCTAGGTTTGAGATCAGGGTCGAGAGGTCCAAGAGCGCGTGTATACTGTGTCGTCGTAACTGTTGGGATGGAGAGCAGCTGGCGACAAATATTCAAAACGTTCGTCAGCCGTTCAATTTGAATGAAACTAGTCTCTACACATACCTTCGCAACTTTCAAAAACTTGTTACACCCTTGAACAACATGTTTGTAACCGTGGATGTGGGGTCCGAATGAAGATTGCAGGTCGCAGAGGAGTAGAAGACTTTTTGTTTGATTTGCAGCCATGAGTGGTTGTATTTTTCTCCCTTATTCCGGATTCAAAGGTCAGATACTTGCAGGGGGTTGAAACGAAGATCAGAGTATACTGATAATTATTGTGGGAGCGCTTTGACCCACTTGGATTTCGAATAGATTTCCGCTTTGATGTCCACTCCGAACTCAACATACAGCCTCTTCACTCAGGAGCAACAGCAGATTGATAAATAGTTGAATAAAACTTATATTGCATAGAAAGAAGAGTTGATAGGCATATTTTATGGACAAACATACTGGGCTAACGTCAATAGCCAGATTAGGTGTTTTGATAGTGCAGAACGGTGCAAGGAACGTGACCGGCATTGAGGACATTTGAACGGAGATTCTCAAAGCCTCAAAAGGGTCACTGATTCATAGCAAATAACCAATGAACATGGTCGGTGGACGTTGTGGTACACAAGGCATCTAGCCTACAAAAAAAAACTCGGAACCGCACTTCCGACCTTGAGATCGTGAACGGACCGGTTGAAGCGTGAATGTGAAAAGAAAAACGAACAAGCCATAGAGAGCGATGGTGAAGAAGCAAAGGGAAAAAAGGGAGACAGGAAATATCAGATATAAACCAAAAAAAAACGATATAGCAACAGGTAGAACATGAACTAAAATGCGTAGAATGTACAAGAGGGTCGAAGACAACGATGTACAGAACAAGTGTCCCAGGAAAAGATACATGGCAAAAAGTGGCAAGAGAATACACAAGAACTACTTAACTTTGCTTTTTTTGGAGGACCCCGAAAGAAGAGATAATTTCAAAGGGATACATCACTAGGACCGCATCTTCCACATGCACCACTGCTTGCACCAGGGTTTTGCAACTTCAGATGGGCCTTCAACTTTGTCAACTGGGCCTCCTTCGAGACGTACTTCTTCTCAACAGGTACGTTCTTGTCTTTTGATGAGGTTTCGTTGGACCAGAGGGACGTGATGGGGATAGATGGCATAAAGGATGAAAGAGATTTGAAAGGGGATGTTACAGTCGGAGGAGAAAATGAAAAGGAAGAAGCTCGTGGTGTTGCGGGAGCCTCCTCTTCATTCAAAACGGCGTTGAACAGGTCGTCAATGGCTTCTGTAGAGGTAGTAGAGCTAAAGTAGTTGAGGGTCAATGATCGGTTAGAACGAATGCATAACAGAAATCTAACTCACGCACACTTGAAAGTCGAGGTGTTCGTACCTGCCTGCTTCTTTGGTTGCCTGATGAATGTTGCCCCGCTTCCAAAAGAGATTTCACCTTTACGGGAGGGGGAAGTGGTCTTCTTCGACGGCGACGGTTGAGGAATCAGCGAGGGCGACATGACACCTCCACGCTTTGTCGGCGGTGTTATGAAAACATTAGACGATGATGGTGATGCGGCACGGAAACCACTGGGACTGGTTCGACCTCCAAACGTTGAAGGAGAGGACGACAATCTCGGAAGTCGAGACGGTGACGGTGACCTTGAGAGCGACGAAGCTGAAGTGGGCGGAGTCGTCGATGAAGTCGACGAAAGAGAAGGAGGAGGTGAGAAAATAGAAGAAGCACTGGAGCTTCGAGACAGGTTGGGAGGCGTTACTTGGGTAGAGGGGAACTTGAAGGAGGAAGAGCGCGGTATAGGGATAGAACTAGCTTTCACTGCCGTCACTTTTGGGGAGGCCGGCATTATATTGACAGTGTGGACAGCGTTATCCGGCGAAGAGACACTAGACGAGTTTGTGGAAGCTGGAAACGAAGGGACTCTAAAAGTGATCTCCTCCACCTCGTCCTCTTCGTCAGAAGAATCATCAGGTTCATCAAATACCAAAATCGGAACCGGTATAGACGCAGTCCGGCTCAGAGGCGGCGGCGTCTCAAGAACCGGCTGAGATGATATAACTTCAGATAGAATTTCCTCCTTAGATCCCTTATACTTTCCACCTTCTTCTAGCCCAGACCCAAACGAAAATGGAGAAGCATCTTCGTCGTCCCTAGGGGGCGTAAAAGTGATCTTGATTCCTCCCATTTCCATTTCTTCTCCCATCTCCATCTCCAAGATGTCGTCCTCGGCATTCTTTTCCTCAATCTCAACTTCATGGTCTTCTTCATCCTCTTCAACGACGACATCCAAGGATGTAGTTGCTGAGACTTTGGGACTGGAGGTCACAGACGAAGAGACCAGAGGAACCTCTACACCCTTCAGCTCAAATGGGAATGGCTCTTCCTCCTCTTCTTCAAAACTTTCGTCATCCAGCCCCAAGCCAAGACTGAGCCCAACACCATGAGATTGTAAACCAGAAGAGAACACATTCTTTCGCTCATAGTCAAACGGTTCGTCGAGAGTGGCCAAAGACGTGGTGGGTGAGGAGGCACTACTCGAGGAGGACTCGAGGCATCCGAAGAAGCGATCGACATCGTCGTCCTCGGTAGCAGGCGTCACTGTAGTTGTGGAACTCACATCTGCTGATCTGGGGAAGGACCAGGGCATACTCAAGCTCCTGGCTGCCCGATGTCCTCCCCTATTCTGAATCGGCTGGGGCTGGGTTGGAGTAGCTGGAGGGTCCATAGGCTTGAGCGGGAACTTCCAGCCACCCTGTAGTCCACTAGAGGGAGGCGTAGGGAGCGGCTGTTGTGGTGCGATTTGTGAGCGGGGAGTGACATGAACTGCAGCAACCTTCCGCGCAGGAGCGAAGTCCTCAGTGTCATCATCCGAAAACGTCGAGACGGACTCTTCTAGATCGAGAGGATCCTCGTCCTCGTATCCCGCCAGACCATCATCCTCATCCCCATCTTCTTCATCGGCTTCTTCAGCCTCGGCATCATACTCAGCCGAGTCGTCAAAATCTAATGAAGTGACCCGAGGAACGTCTTCCTCATCATCGACGTCGAACAAAGCAGAAATCGCACGGTTCCCGACTGAAGCCGAAGCGGCATGGACATGCAAACGATCCGGACCCATCGACAGCTCTTTTCGAAGTCTGTCAACTTCCTCGTCTCTCTCCCGACGAAAACTCTCAAATTGCCTCTTCAACATCACACATTCTTCTTCCGCATCCCTCAACTGTTTCTCTCTTTCCTCAAGCTTCCTCACCATTCCCTCGTTCTCCTCCTCCAGCCTCTCAACTCGGGTGAGAAGCTCATCCTTCTCCTGCCTCTCGGCCTCGATCTGCTTTTCCAATATCTCCTTCTCCTGCGTCACAACACCCACTCTTCCCCTCGCAACCCAAGCTTCTCTTCTTTCACTTTCCACTCTCTTGGAAAGAGTACTGATCTGTAATCTCGTCTGAGGAACACAGCACACGATGAGAGCGCAACTGCGAAGAACTTACCGTCTTCTCGCCCTCCCCAACCCTCCGTCTCCACCCATCAACATCCCTCTTCAACTCATCCCTTTCCGCCTTAAGATCTCGGATCATATTCAACAACTCATCAGACGCGGCATCAGCTGACGATCCTTCGTCAGAAAAAGACGTATCAGAGCACGCCGACAAAGGCCTCGTCTGCATATGAGGAGAAGGAGACAACGAATCCCTCCTACTCTCCAACTCCCTCTCTCTCCTAACCCGCACAGAAAGCGCTCTTTCCAGATCCTGAATTCTCACTAAAAGTGCGTTATGACTTTTAAAGAGAAAGTGTTGTTCGGATGCACTCAAAGGACGGCTTGTCCAGGATGAGGAAGATGAGTTTTGCTTGTCAAAAACAGAGGTCTGCGACTGGGACTGAGGGGCGTTAGTGGGGGGATTAGAGGGGTCCCGAAAAAACCCCTCATTATCTTCAGAGGTTGACGTGGAAGTGGAGGATGAAGTGGAAAACCTTCTTTCACTCCAGGTAGGTGTCTGATCGGGGGTCGGTAATCCGTGGGCGTTGCTCGACGACTTGTAGCTAATCGAACTCCGTCGAGCGGGCTTATCTTTCTCTTTGTCTTGCACGCTGGCCGAAGAGGTAACAGATGCCAAGGAGGAGGTAGAAGAGGCGACGACATGAGCGTAGGAACGGGTAGTCACCTCTGGGTCGATATGAAGAACGGGTCGGGCTCTAACGACAGGTGCATGTGTCTGGGTACCTATGCTCTCGGCAGAAGAAGAGGCCAAAGAAAGAGTCTTGAGGCCTTTTAGAGGTGGAACAAGAGTGGGAGGAGCCGTTGGAGGCGTAGGGAGAAAGATAGTGTCTGGGGTGAGCGAAAGCGGTTTGAGACTGAGAGGACGAGGTCGTTTAGGTTCCAAAGGTTGTTGAGTAAGCTTCTCGGCGTAAGTTGGCTTTATCGGAGAAGACAGCGGAGATGGGGAACTAACGGTCCGTGATCTCGGTACATTCATGGAACGTGGCGAGAGGGGAGGAGTGTACTTGACTGCAAAGGACTTTGCAGGTGAATCTTCCTCCTCCTCCTCCTCTTCTTCGACAAGGGTGTGGAGCTGATCTTTCGCCGAAGAGGAAGGCTTGATCTTGAAAGAGTCTCGGTGTGAAGAGCCAGGAGGGAACGAGGGCTTGGCAGCTGCTAAAAAGTCAAAAGACAAAATAGGGTGAACAAGGTTTCCCTAGGTGAAGTAAACCACTTACGGAACTCGAACGGCTTATCAACACCAATGCTATCCATGATACTCATATCCGGAATTTCGACTTTTTGAAACCCGATGACTGCTTGTGCGCTTTTGCCTTCCAACGCCCATAGAGCTCTTCTTCTTACAGAGTCTTTGTCGTCGTCAGAGCCCGAACCATACCCATTCGAAGATGATTTAGGTAGGTCAGGTAAATGGAAGCCCATAATCTCTGCTGATTCAGTACGTGTACTAACGGAAGAGCGTCGACGATGGTGAGAGTTCCTCTTGCCAGAGATGGAACCATTTGACATGTGTGAGGGTAGACTTGTAGATGAGGGTAGAGAGGTATGAGCTGCTGAGGATGAAATGGAGCTGAGGGAAGGAGCAGAATGGTGTGTAGGAAGAGTCGTCGTAGAGTTGTCGTTAAGATTAGGTTGAGAGAGAGAAACAACGGAGGCGTTTCTTGAGTGAGATCTTCTGTGCTGGTGCTTCGCTACATTTGACGAGTTGGCGGTCATAAGCAAATTTGGAGCTGGTTTTCCTAGTTTGAATGATTGAAACTAACATATATCAGTATCATTTACAGTCTCCGTGTCATGGAAAGTTGGGGATGTTGCCACGGTTGTTCCTAGGGAACAACAGGCTATCAAAAAGGCGTATACTCACTCTACGTTTTGCTTCAATTTCGACTTGTTGTTGGTCATGGTGAGAATCGTTTTCCATCACAGATAATAGTAGAGAAAGAGCTGATAAAAGAACGAAGAAATGCTGACGATGCGTGGACTTGATAAACGAAAGGAACTGGCCTAAGCCAAGCGACGACGTGGACAACGACCAAGGTGATGGGCGAGGGACGAAAACTCAACTCGGCGTATATAACTACAAACACGCCCTTAATTGGCTTCACAGGCCGGACTCAGCCGGGCTCCGATACATTGTTCCGATGTTATCACATCCGAGGCGGATAAAGTATCGGACCTCTCACTTGGACCTCCACCATGCCGCTCGCTGTGAAATCCGTGGTGATTTTGGGTTTTGGGAACAGCTTGCAGCACCTCTAAAACTGATCGAAGCTGGCCAGCGAAGGAAAAATCGTGCGAACACATACGTCATCGCCGGCCCCATTCTGTACTTTCTCACAAGTCCAACGTTCAACCTACAACCACCATGCTTTCACGTCCCATAGCCTCCCTCTTCACTCGCTCCCGTACAGTGACCAACCTCCGTGCTTCGTTCTATTCCTCCCCATACTCCAAACACACCACGGAATCTTACAACAAAGATGTCGACGTAACCCCCCCAGACGATTCCAAAATTCACCGTGTCGATCCGGGTTCTGAGAACGTCCAAAAACCACACGAACCTCCTTCCGGAAAATGGAGTGAAACCGGCGTCAACGCCGCAGAGCAATACCGGCACGTTTCCAAATCCGAGCCTTACAAGGCCCCAGGAGAAGATAGAAGATGGGGTGGAAAAGAAGAATATACCAAAGAAAAGGGTCCCGAAACAAGTAAACCTGGCGATGGTCCCACTGGTGGAACGAAAGAGGGATTGAAGCCTTAGGGAAGGTGAATCGTTTTTCCCTTCAGTCGTGGTTAGGCCACTCCGCGTCTTTAACCACTCCTCCTACAGACAACAACCAAATGTACTATTATTCTGAAGGAAGCCATGGGAATTAACCATATGTAAAACGCATCTGACCGCTTTGTTGTACTCATTCGAGCTGGAAAGCAATCACAGCTCTCAATCATTCATTCTGGCCTTCCACCCAGTGACACGACACATCATGACCATGGAGGTCCTATCAATTCATTCCCTAACTTGAACCCCCACATTCGTATGGAGAGTGCTTCGCTAGCCCATCATATGGAAGAATCTCCATTGCTTACTTTCCAATACAAAAATCTCGAAACACAACATCCAATACATCCTCCACATCAATCAACCCAGAAACCTTACCCACCGCTTGAGCCGCGTACCTCAGCTCTTCAGCTCCAAGAACCACATCATCTACACCTGCATTATATATCAGACCGCAGCCCGAGTAACACCCAAATGGAACTCACCATACTGCAAAAATGCCTCAATGAACCTCGATGCCGTCTCCAAATGTGATCGATGTCGTGCGTGGGTTATCATGGGCAGTTGAACCGAACTTCCATCGGATTGGAGGTTGAAGCTAAGTAATTAATGGAATGAGAGTGGAACGATTACATCTAAGGGGGGGAGAACGACTCAACTGATCTCGCAAAGTACTTGCCAATCCCGAAAGAAACTCCTCAGTTCCTTCTCCCGTGGTCAAACTGACAGACCAAAACTTTGCGCAAGGCAGAGATTCTGTGAGCCAACGACTTCCATCCATCGCTGGAGGTAGAAGGTCGGTTTTATTGAAAAGGAAACAGGTATTCGAACTGATCAGCGATTGAACACTCGTTGGGATCCGGAGGCGTGAAGGTAGCATTTCGGGTAAGGACAATACGCAGAGGGAAATATCCGAGTCTTGCACTCTGGGAAGTAGAAGATGAGTGTTCATCATGCCACGTAGGATGAACTCAGCGTACGCTTTTTTAGCTCGCTCAACCCCAATACTCTCGACGACATCTTCTGTTTGCCGAAGGCCAGCAGTATCTGTGACGATTACTGGTAAACCGCTGACATCAAGTGAAACTTCTAGGATATCACGCGTTGTTCCGGGAATTGGAGTGACGATAGCCGCGTCCCGTTGAGCTATATTGACAACAGAGTTCTGGGTCATGTACCACACTAAAAAAATAGAGAATTGAGAAACTTACCCAGAAAATTAAGCAAACTACTCTTTCCCGCATTCGGAGGTCCAAATATCGCGAGACGAATACCATTTCGAATAATTTCTCCTCTACGATTATCATTGAGGTATGATTGAATGGTTTCATTCAACCTTTTCGCTTCTTCTCGCGCTAGGTCAGAGAACAACGGTATCCGCAGATATTCAAAAAACCAAGCGGCGTATGCGGAAGACATACCTTGCTCAAAAACCCCTTCTTCCAAATCCTCCCCCTCCCCAAAATCAATAAGCGCTTCTACCATAGCCAAAACATGAATAACTTCCCCCCTCAAACTCTCAAACCGCTCTCGAATCTCCCCACCAACAGTTCGAAGAGCAACAGCTCTCTGACTCTCCGTCTCTGCATCGATCAAATCCCTAAGGCCTTCAACCTGAGTAAGATCCAACCTTCCACCATTAAACGCACGACGTGTAAATTCCCCTGGTTCAGCGGGTCTGCAAGACGGAAGTCTCGAAATGGCGGTAAGGACAGCAGCAACGACTGCACGACCGGAGTGAATGTGGATTTCTAGTACGTCTTCGGTTGTGAATGACTTTGGGCCTTGAAATAGTTCCAGTAGTTCGGATAAAAAAAATAAAATTATAAACCCAAAGGAAAGAAAACCGGATTAGTGAGTAAAAGCTGTTGAGCCCAAGCGGATCACTCCATGATTCCACGAAAGTGTACCTTTGAAAAACACGGCTAGTCCATCATCCAAGGGTTTTTCAGTTCTTTCTGGATCTATGACTCGACATCGTTGGAATTTCCATGGTTCCGGAGGTGGTAGACGAGCCCCTTTCGAGGTTCTGAGTAATGCGTCTCGGGCTGCGGAAGCATCAGGACCAGATATTCGTATTACACCTACACCTGCTTTTCCTGGAGGACTTGAAAGTGCGTAGACGGTTTGTCGTTGTGCGTCTGACAGTGATAGTACTGGAAGATTGTCCTTGGTAGCTTTCCGGTCGGAGGAGCTATTATAACGGTTTCGCGAGAACGGCACATACGGTCGGGCGAGAAATTTTGGAGGGAATTTGGCTAGTTGTCGAGCATTGCGGATGAGGACGCGGTGCATCCAAGGTTTCCTCGATGTTACAAGACGAGAAGGCGGCGCCGACGGCGAGGAAGTGTAGAGTTGCACGTGGTCGCTCTCAATCCAATTTAACGCCTTTTAACGCTGGCGCGCTGAGCGCTGTCCCTTGTTCATTGCACCAACCCATCGTCAACGCAACTTCCCTCTGTTTCCACGATTGTCTTTGTCCAATCTCTGCGCACAACCTCACCAAAACTCGACTTTTTCGCTTTAATCAAACTAAACAGCAACCATGGGTCAATCACGTTCGTCCCAAGTTAACTTTCTTCCTATTCCCCAAGCGATCTAATGCTTTCTTTTTCCATCCGATTTTGGATTTCTTCAGCGTCTCAGTTTATGGAGGATATGGAGAGGAAGTCAAACTGTACGCTAGATCGTGCTCGATAGCTGTGACGATAAACTAAACTATTTCTACGCGTTTCTGTTTTTCGTTTTTTAACAGTCACACAAGCAGAACTCGAACGGCTGAAGAAGAGATTTATGAAGTTGGATAGGTATGGTTTATTGATATTCTCTCTGAAAACACAGCCGGTTAACTTTGAATCTAAATTCACAAGCGATGGATCTGGAACACTAGAACGAGAAGAATTCCTTCGGATACCACAGATTGCTACGAATCCTTTGGCTTCGCGGATGATTGCCATATTTGACGAAGAGTGCGTCTCTCTCGATTGGCGTCCTACTTCATTGAATAACTCTCGGCGGGCCTTCTTTGTTATTTAGCGGTGGGGGATCGGTCGATTTTCAAGAGTTCGTCGGTGGATTAAGTGCATTTAGCTCAAGAGGAGGCCGGGAAGAGAAATTAAAGTGTACGTCTACGATGAGCTTAATCCGTACCGTCTTCGTCCATTTCCTAATCACTCGAATAAGTCGCGTTCAAAGTATACGACATGGATCGCGATGGTTATATATCGAACGGTGAACTTTTCCTGGTGTTGAAGATGATGGTGGGCACGAACTTGAAGGTATATTCTCCGCTGTCTTTATCCCTTTCTCCGTTCGCTCAAAGGCTCGAATTCCTTTCCTTCGTTTTTCCTCGCGCAGGACCAACAACTACAACAAATAGTGGACAAAACAATAATGGAGGCTGACAAGGATGGTGATGGAAAGTTGAACTTCGAAGAGTTCTCTACTATGGTTTCGAATACGGTGCGTCGTCAACCTACATCTACAATCCGCTGACCTCATCTCTTGTCTGGGTACAGGATATCGTTAAGCAAATGACTCTGGAGGACTTATTCTGAGCGAAATAAACATTACATTCTCGGACGTAGGGTGGGTGGGGGATTCCATTCGTGCTGTACGATGTATCCGGTTTACATACCAACCACACATCATTTCACCGATATTTGAACGGATCCTACATAGTTCACTGTTCACTATTTCTTATTTTCTTTTTCCTCGTCGGTGCTGTCTACGCGTACAGACACAGCGATTCTCAATTCAACTCAATGCCTCCGTCGGCAAGCTCTCAATCAGACTTCTTTTATCTGTTAATTACTTTCACTTTTTGTCCGAGGAATTGGAGTTATAACATATATGGGTGTAATTCTAAGTACTTGAAATTGGAAACCGAATAATGCAAATGAAATTACTTGGACGCAAAACACGTCACAATCATTTATCATTTTCCTTTCACCAGTTCCATTCGATCGAAGACTCAAGACACCCAACATACAACCTTGACAAGTGACAACCCGTGCGAATCAGTTTCTTACGATAAGAACTTTGCAAAAAAACTCACAAGGCGACGAGGAAATAACGGTCTATAACAGAGGGAAAGCCCCAAAAAAACATCGTGAATGAGCATAACCGACTTAGAGAATAAGGTAATCGTGGGTAATGTAATTGTACAAATGAGTTGAGTTGACACTAAAATGTAAAAAAAAGAGGACGGGAAGGGGCCCGAGGAGAAAAGGGAGTCACTCATACATCGCAGTCGTAACGGGTCGGAAAATGAAGATGGAAGGTTGGAAGACTCAAAATGATCGGGTCTATCGATATGCAAAAAATCATAATCAGGGCGGGTGAGGGCGGAACTGAAACGAAATCGTCCGTTCGATCGCGCCGAAGTGGAGTTCTGGCCTGGGGTGAGAAAAAAGATCTGAGAATCAGAAAACGGTGATCCTTGAGCTTGGCGAGGCGATGCAAAAAAGGTGCAAGATGAGGTGGTTGCCATCATCCTTCTCCTTTGGATTTTCGGGGTTCGACATGTATAAAGGGAGATATAGAGACTTTCAGAGTTCTGAGTGCTCGACAGTGGAAGGTCCGGGGAACCTGTGAAAGGGATGCCGGGGTTGAAAGTTCACCGGGAGTAAGCATCGACGTGGGGCAGTCGGGGTAACAGTTGATTTATCGCAAGGGCGCAAGTAGTATTAGGACCTGAAACCGAGTAGGGGAGGGAAGGGGAGCAATTGGTAGGGAGACGTCGATGTCGAAAGGTGTTACAAATTCATCATAAATGTTGGGGGTATGGAGCCGCTGTTGGTATCAATAACATTCATTAGCTTTATGCAGTGCCCTCTTTTTCACCGCTCTACAGCGACTGATGTGGCAGCGAACATATTGCGTGTCTCTAAAGAAATGGTAGACCCATAGGGAAACGACTCGTATCTTTGTTGTTGGTTAACAAACGGCGATTGTTGTGAAGGTCTCCCTAACTGCGAGAACACGGAGGACGATGATGGAGCGGTTTGCATAGCTTGAAGCTGCGCAAGATAAAACGGATCCGTCGAAGTGAAGATTGAGGACGTCTCTGGGGAAAAACTAGGGGAGGAAGGCGATTTGGGAATGTTTCTACTCTGTGATCGTGATGTCCCCCGAGGTCGAGTTGGGAAAGTAGAAGAAACACCAGCCGACACCGGGGAAGATGGGAGAAGTATGTCCTCAACCATTCGCTCATCCTCGACATCATCCAGCTCTCTGGTCATCTCTTCGGAATTCCATCGGGAAACTCGCTGAGCTTCAGCTCCTGCCCAACTAAAACTTGTCGAGGATGTTCGACCTGTGGGAGTGTTGCATGGTTGGTAGAAAGGTTCGCTCGATGATTTTTGCGACGACGAAGATGGCTCCGTAGATTGATTAAAGAATGCCTGGGCTAGCTGTGCCTATTGAGAGAGGTCAGCGATAAGGAAAACAAGGGGGTTAGATAAGTAGTGACGAACTTGCAGAGCAGCAAGGTCCATCGCTTCTTGACCGATGTGACTAGAGGAGAGGGAGCAAACTAGATCTTCAACAGAAATACTCATGGCAGTAGAGGAGTAAAAGGCGCGGGGCAGTACGTCAAGTAAAAAGTCGAAGGCGTGCATGGCGTAGCATCCATCGTTTTAAGATAGAAATGCCCGGCCGGAATGAAGAGCTACACGTGGGTATATTACCCGAAAGGGTATTAGGAGCCAAAAAAAACCGGCTGCAAGTACCGGCCACAGGGGACTCATTGAATTTCCGGTTTCGGTCCGGGTCAAGTCTGTTCGAGAGCCTGTTATCAGAACGCAAGGGAATTTTCGGGGCGACATATAACCAACGTCAACGTAAAAAACGTAACAAGAACGCTTCATGTTTGCTCAATGCACTAGGCTCACCGAGAGCCTGTCAAAAATAACAGGGTCCCAACCCAGATGAAATCCGGAACATAGACTTGGTATTACAGACACTTTTGCGGCCAGTCACAAAGCAAGTCGTGGAATATCGTTCGGTCACTTTGGAGTAGACGTTGGAAACCATCCTGTGAAGCAGAAAGGCTCATTTGCATATGATTTACGAGAAAAATCAATTCTCCCTACCTGCGCGACTGAAGGGGATACTTTCACTAATGTTTCGCATACGGCTCGAAGTCGGATTTTCAATTCTTCTCTTTCAGCTGTGAAAACTGGGTTAGTCCGTCATAGATAGGGTCTTAGGACTTGTCTCACATTCATCAATCTCCGGTTTTTTCTCCACAATAGTGACCCAACACCGAGCTACACCATTCAGAATCGTGCACTCCCAATGATGCATTCGAGGGGCACAGACTTCGAGAATAGTCTTGAGTGCGTCCAGGGAGCTGATCTGCAATTTCACATTTAGACTCACAGGCGGGGAAGGACACAAGGAGTGCACGAGTTGAGGTATCAGGGCCTGAAATATCCCTTCCATGTAAGAACACTCTTACAAGGAGCGGAAGTGTCTCACCTTGAGGAACCGTGCTGTTCCGAGGTTAAGAGCGCGTATGAGTGGAGGAAGGGCCTCTATCGATGCAGTCAGGACGGCCGGTTTCCGATGACCGTACAGCCAAATTGTTCCGATCACTCCTTCACCAAGCAAGGCGCAGAGTTGATCAAACCGCGTCCGGGTCCCTGGGGTGGTGGTCAACAGGATTGACGACAATGAGGTAGCAATCGCTGAGCGGACCAGGTTCGGAGAGTATTCGTGGTCGAAGTGACCGAGACAATTGTTCAAAGCCTGATATTTCCTTCAGTTATTGAAAATGGTGAGGCGGGGGTATGATTACTTTGGAGATAAGCCCATCGATCCCTGTCTTCTTGAGGAGATCTTGCGGAGCCCTTTCAAGCAGTTCCGAGGCGATCGCAACTCCCTTCAGCTTGTATGGAACTTGATAGTCATCTAGCATGGTCATTATTGGTGGTATGACCAGGTGCCATAAATGACTGTAGTCGGACTCCTGTAGATAGAATAGACAACAAGTTAGCAGATTTTGGGCGAGTCGATGTCGCGTAGAGCATACCTTCATATGCCGAACACACCAATAAACCAATGAGGGAAGCCTGACGTTATCTTTCCAGTCCTGACTTTCATAGAAATCCTGTGAGCCCATAAAGCCACCCGCTGGTCTTTGCAGCTTCCTTCCTGTCGACATGTTCAGCGATGGATGGGGATTTCTCTGAAATACTGGCTTGACATGTTGAAGTAAAACTTCCGTTACGACAGTGATATTGGGCTCAGAGAAATTCTGCATAATATCTAGTTGAAAAGCAAAAAAAAACCATCCAAATAATTCTGCGAAACAGAATTGAAACCCATACCACCGGCCAATAGCTTCGATCGGGATGTCGTCCATGACGCGCTTTCCTCTTCAAAAGGCACGGTTGCGGATACGACTTCAGCTTGTTCACGATTGGACAGACGCGTAAATTTGATTTCGTGAATGAGGTCTTTTAACTCTTCGAGGACTCTAGTTGCTTCTTCCTTCCAGGCGTTCAAATCCGCAGTTACCGATATGTCAGTGTCGTTCTCATGGTGAGGAGCATACTGGGCAGGTATTCGTAGCGCCTGTAGCTTTTGAGACAGAGGTGACGAAGAAGGATGAGTCGACATGGATGAGAGAAGAAAAAGAGGGAGTCGCTAGAGCGATTATGACTGATCGCGCTTTGGCTCATGACTCGTTTACTTTTCTACACTGTCCAACTCAACTCTAATGTTCATATATTAAGTGAGGCTATGGGTATACATGTAGATACGGGTCAGCAATTTTGAGATCAGCAATTAATTTTTTCATGAGAGTGTGTCGCCACCCTCGATGATGATAACTTTCATCTTCCAGCTGGTGGTATCGTCATCAGGTTCCTGGTCCGCCCAGTGTTCATCTTCATCGTTTTGAGACACAAGTTGAGGTTTCTGATGCGAATCATCTTCCAGTGAATCTACATCAACATCTTCCTCTTCTGCTTTCATCTTTCTCTTCAAAATCTCTTCTTCATCCTCCTACAAAAGGCCACGATCAGAAGATTGGGCAACAAATTTCCAGGAGGGACTCACGATATCAAACTCATCTTCCTTCTCTTGATACTCTACATTCTCATCGACCTCCTCAAAGCCTCCAGCAAAAGCACCCCATCGTTCTGGATGAGGGCTGTGCCAGATGAAGATGTTTCCATGTAGGGCAGTCGAAACTATCGAAGATTTTGATGGATGCCACTAGTACGAGGTGGTTACTAAGTCAGTCAAAAAGGAAAATAGTGGAGGGTACGGACATGAAGATGGAGGAGAGACTCCCGACCCCCATCCAGCGCAGTGGTAAATTGGCCGTCGTTTCCTATGTCCCATATGTATATCTTGTGTGAAGCAGGGTCAGCAGAACCTGGGCATCAAACGTCAGAGTTGGCACTCGAGAGAAATAAGAGTCCTGCATTCGAGGTCGTTACCTCCTGCCAACCATTCGCCGTCCGGGCTATACGACATCGCATTCCAGGCTGTTTTGGTTATTGGATCATTGAAACGGTGCGTCGGCTCGAGTTCTGTTTCCAGAACCCCTTCTCCAGGGTGTGGATAGGTTGGCAAGTTGAATTGCCGCAGCGTTCGATCAGATGAGTTCGTGAGTAGTCGGCTGCAGTAGCCATGAGTATGAGAGTGTTGGAAACCAGAAGTGAACAGTATCATACGCACCGGCCAGACTTGGCAAACTCGAAACCTTTCAACCCACCAGCTCCAGAGACCTTATGCCTCCCTACCATCTGTATGAGATAATTGAGTATTAGTTGAATGGCCACAACCCGAGTAAAACTGACCACTCTTGTTCTGGTATTAAAGACAAGAATATGACCAGACGAAGTTCCCACAAAAATATGTTTGCCTGTTGGGTCAAACCTTGCAACAGTCATGGCTGCCCTAATCGTTGACGAGTTGAAGAAGAAAACGTTCAAATCACAACAAGAGAAACATACCTCCGACTATTTTCTTCGTCCTCCCCTTCCTCCTGTGGCTCGCAGAGTTCAAAGCGTTCGCGGTAACTCGGTCGCAAGTCTTGCAAGTACACTTCTCCGGTGCTCGTTAACGCAAGGATGATCTGACTAAGAACACGTTAAAACGATCCAAGTCCAAATGAACACAAATACCTATTCCTCGGATGAAAAGATGCAGACGAAACGGGTGCATCCAAACGAATTGTTGCGAATCGCTGGGGTGGATCGCACGTTGACGAAAGGTCCCAGACAATGACATTCCAATCCTTGGAGGATGTCAGCACATAACGCGAATGCCGAGACCAGCTGAGTGTAGATAGGCGGTTCTAAGGTCGTTTGACAACCCACAGAACATCTGAGAGGGCTGAAACACGTACTCCAGGCTTGTGATGTTTTTTACATGACCATCCAACGTCCTCACAGGTGCCTTCGTATCCATGTCATAAATGTAGGCTGACCCATCAAATGTTCCTACCCCGACAAAGCGTCCAGAAGGGTCATAACGCGATAACTGAGCCCGGTAAGAATACAGCGATGTCTGTATAGCGGTTGGGTGATTGATTATGAATGGACCTGAAACGATATTGAGTTGTACTGGATGGTGAACGAGTCGGAGGGCATACTGATCAGAGCTTCATTCATCTTGAATCACAGTTCATAGAAGGGAAAAGGACTTTTCAAGCGGGAAAATGTCAGAACAAGACGCGGCAACTTCCGAATCCGGACCCCGAAAGTCCGACATGTTGACCTCTTTTCTCGATCACGTGGTTCAACGCGCCTCACAGTTGAACATTGTTTTGAGCCTGGCACCACCGGCGACCACATTTCCTCTACTCTTCCCCACTCACCCTCACCTCTCCGCCATGATCACCCTCAACCTACAGGATATAGACTCTGATCCCCATATTCGTCGCTCGCTCGGTGAATTATCGCTTTCCGTGGCTAAATGCAAGAAGATAGTGGTTGTTACAGGTGCTGGAATTTCATGCTCATCCGGAATACCCGTACGCCTCCTCCTCAACTTATCCTTAATTACTGCGACTGAGCTTCTCTCTCTCTTTCAAGGATTTTCGTTCTTCCGATGGTTTGTACGCACTTGTTAAACAACAACACCCGGATGTAGTAATGAAGGGGCGAGACCTTTTCGACGCGTCGCTTTTCCGTGAACCAGCATCCACCGCATTATTCTATACCTTCATCTCTAACCTCAAACGTGCCATTGACCGCGCATCTCCCACTCCTACCCATAAATTTCTGAAGACCCTGGATACCAAGAAAAAGCTTCTTCGCTCTTACACTCAAAACATCGACGGTTTAGAAGAGCGTGCAGGCCTTACTCCTTCGTCTAACATGCCCAGGGAAAAGGGAAAGATAGTCTTGAAGCAACAGCGAAATGTTCAACTGCATGGTGATATACACCGTGTTCGCTGCCAGTCGTGCTCGGCAGAGTTTTCCTGCACTGAGGACCACCTCGTGGTTTTCGAACAGGGCGAAAGTCCTCCTTGTCCCGAATGTCTCCAGCGATGTAAGTGTTTGATCCCACTCCCTATCGGCCAGCGAATATATAGCTAAAACACATTCAGCTAAGTCTCGTGTTGCTCGCTCTGCTCGAGCCATTCGTGTTGGTTGTCTCAGGCCTACAATTGTCTTATACGACGAGGTTCACCCTTTAGGAGACGACATTGGCACTGTTCAATCCTTCGACCTAGGTCGCAAACCGGACATGCTCATTATTATGGGTACTTCACTGAAAGTTCATGGGCTGAAGAAGCTGGTGAAGGAGTTTTCCAAGACAGTCCACGCACACAGCACACCGTCGCCGGGTACAGCGAGCACATCCAAACCTAAGGCAAAGTCGTGGACCGGCAAAGTTATCTTTGTAAACAAGACTGCTCCTGGCTCGGAGTGGTCAGGGATCATCGATTATCACATTGCAGGGGAGACAGATGTGTGGGTCGAAAAGGTGATTGAAGATTGGAAGAAGCTGCGTCCGGCCGACTGGGAAGTACAACAAACACTTGTTTCCTCAGGTGGTGATGTTACCC
Organism: Marasmius fiardii PR-910; assembly: GCA_014904975.1. Taxonomy (NCBI): domain Eukaryota; kingdom Fungi; phylum Basidiomycota; class Agaricomycetes; order Agaricales; family Marasmiaceae; genus Marasmius; species Marasmius fiardii. Next base: position 721,533 of record MU127789.1, read on the forward strand.
TCAGTGGAGGACTCAAAACTGTCAAAGAACCATCGAAAGTTGCGGCAACCAAAGCTAAAGGCAAAGGTACTGTCTTCATTCTTTACAGCCGGTTGATTGACCGTCAACCGTCTTTCGTTTTCAGGGACCAAGAAGAAACAGGTCGCAATCGCAGAAGTCGAAAACCTTCCACCTGGGTCTCCTATGGTAATCTCACCCGATGTCTCGAAGGTGAAACGTCCCCCCTCGTCTCCGAGCAAAAGACGCCAGGGTGGCTGTCACTACGACGATCTGCAGTCGAGTCCTTCGAAACGGCGGTCGTGTGAGTCATTCGAGGGACTGGCACCGGAGGACCGCGGGCTTCTGTTCTCAGACAGGGCTCACAACCTACCAGTGGAAGGATCATCGGATGAAACCGATGTCGATGGGATGATGAATCTGTCTATAAATACTCCCAAGAAGGATAGAACTGTCAAGACGATGAGTTCCTCCAGGTTAAAACAGCAACGGACACGGCGGGATATCGTCCTTTAGGTAGTAATCAATTATCCTTTAGATGAAGGCTAGTTGGCGATGATTCCATTTTTTCGTTTTCGTAACAATATTGTTCATACTTGAATTATGTACATAGTATCGCAAGATGTCTAGACGGAAATTAACTTTGACTCGCGCTGAAGGCACAGGAATTGTTCTTGAGGATGAAGTCCCTTCTGTTCTCGTCATTCGTTGATTTCCATCGTAAGACTAAGAGCACGGAAATCATTATATGGTGTTGTATATGGTAGTACCAAACTACATCGAGCTCAACCCCTGTGATATGTCTGAAAGGGTCCAAACAACCTGCAAGACAACTCTCCTACTACTACTAGCATTCCCTGCTCAAAATCTTGCCACCTACATTGATCATGAGCAGCGGGTGATAAGAGCCTGGAAGAGCTGGAGTGAGCCGTACTCGCCTGGCGACTGTCAAATGTTCGATTATTGAGGGTAGTTATCGTTGAAGTTACGGATACACTCTTGATCGAAGTATGTGGAACTTGAAGCTTGAAGCTCCGGAGCTCCAAGTGCGAGTTGCGATCAGAGAAACACGCCGGTCCATTCACATTTGTGTAAAATGATGATTTTCAGTGTCGAATCGTTCCAGGCCAGGGATTGTACCCTGCGCCTACTCAAGCCCACTCTTACACCCTCCCTCTGCTTCCAACATCGGGAACTTGATGAATCCGAGTCTTGCGGGTACGAGGGCTTCTCCTAAAGAATGCTTTGCAAAACTTGTGATTTCAGGCATTGCAACTTCGAGTTGTGACTGTTGGATATAGAGCTATTACGATTTAGAGGTCGTCGCAAGTTTGTGGAGGTCTTGAGAGGTTGCGCATCTCAATTTTTTTGATGTCAAAGCCTTCCTTATGAGGTTTGCTTGTCGTCGAGCGAATGGGAATGTCAGTATCTTGTAAAAAGGGCCCGAAAGTGACTTGTTTTATTGTGCTCGATGACTTTGCAATGACTTATGACGGTTATCTCTAGTGGCCGAGCGGGGCAAATCGACACCTCGAACGGGTCGACGTCCGCTACAGATGGAGGAATGAGGAGAATAAAAGAATGCATAGGCGACTCTTTGTGGTCTGGCACTGAACTCAACCTCCAGCCACATCCGACAAGGATTTTCGCGATTGGAGGAGTGTTTTGACTCGGCTAAGCCTCAATTCAACCGACGGACCGCCGCTCTCAGAGTCTTGCTTTATTTAAATAATCAAGACCCATTCCTCAGCCTCAGGCCTCAAGAGTAGTTTGTCTCGAATTACAGTAGTTGGATGTACAGTTCTATCTTCCAAATGAATTAGCTTCTCTCATCCCGTTATCCCTTTCCTCCCTCATCCCGCAACAATACCCACCTGGTAGTATCTAATTCCCCTCTCCAAGATCACCATCACCCCCATCTTAAGGTACTACTAAGTACGTCAACGCGTCAACGTTGACCACTATCCTTGAGACGAAATTGTTTTCTGCATGCTTGTTGAATCGCCTTTCAGCGATCTATCGCGAGATCGTCTTTGCACCTATCCGGAAATGTAGAGATGTGTGGGCATGCTATGCTGAAACAGAACCAGGAGTTGTCACCTTTATCTATCACCACCTCAAGCTGTCCATCAACAATCCAAGTCCGCAATTCAAACCGGAAGAACAGCCGGACTGGCTTACTGGAAAATTCAGCTGCTACTCTTATTCCTCGTTTCTTCCACGTTCACTGAGCTCGGTCATGGTTCTGCTGTCTCGTCCATCATCAACGTTATCGAACTCATTCTCAGCCCCCATCGCTTTCATCACATCTTATAACCGACCCGCCAACGTTATCATTGGTTTGAAACGGCGCGTTCAACTTGCGCCCCTCATACATCTCGTTCGCACTCCCCTGCGCGGCCGTCTCCGGCAAGTCTTCATTTCAGTTATTCAGATGATTTTCGAGTCCTGAGCGCTGAGCATCAATTCAGACATGCCGATGATCATCTGGAATGCGGTCCGAGTCGAGGACAATAGTGAGAAGTGTCTGTCGCACGTGAAACACATACCTACGCCGACCTATATGCCATCCTCGTTATAATAATGAAACACTTCCCGGCGTTCTGCTTGCCTCTCAAACCCCAGAACCAATGCTATCTTCAATATACCCCCCTCGGCACAGAATTTCTTATAGGTCGCCCGATTTGCTGTGCCTTCGTCGGCGCTCACAGTCACGAGTTTGCGTCTGAAAGCGTCAAAACACTGTATATTAACAATTTGTAAAAAATAAACAGGAACCCCACCACCATCCAGCGGGGAGCCGACATCGTTCGGTAGAATAGGAGCGTCCGCTCAGTGTGCCGAAAAAGTGACCTTTTCCCTTTGTGAGTTTGTTCGTGAACAAAGACATTAGCGTTGAAGACAAAGAGAAAATGATAACTCATCACCTCGGGGGTGGGTACTACCCAGCGGCCTTAGTGTTTCCTGAATGCAAAGTTCAATAATACAAGTATTCACTCTGATAGAAATCCCATCCTTCCTGCCCGTTCGCCCTCAACAAACTCCCCATCACGTCCCTCGTATTTTGCGATTTCACTCCATCCAACGCATTTGAGATACATGTTTTGAACTTATCCCATTGCACTTCAGGTTTGTTTACAACGCTTGAGGTGATCTGTAAACAAGTCAACATTGGTGTCGAGAATCGAGGGGAAACATAACTTAAGGGATGTAAATTCCATCCCGACCACTATCCCTTTCCAGCTCCCCCTTGGCCTCAAAAGGATCTCTTCCATGGTTCGAGCTTTAATATCTCGCAACGTTGTTGTTAGTTGAGGTGTCCAGAGCATGTTGAACTTGCAAGCTGCAGGAGGGAGCGTGAAAACTCACAGATGCAGCGAATTGTCCCGAGCCGGGATTCCTGTAGCAGGAAAGGATGTGTAGCAGGAAAGGATGATTGGAGTTGACTTTTGACACTTGTGGTTACGAAGGTGAATATCAATATTGAATGGTGGCGACATACAACCAGAAGACCAGTTGTGGGCCGGCAAGAAGATACGGTACAAAAATTAGTCAAACATATAGTTTAGTTAACAGCCTGTGTAGCTTGAGAAACCATCGGATCTGCAGTTAGAGCTATAAAAGGATCGTTAGGTTTATGTATATGATACTGACAAGAGCGACATACGCGGAAAAGGAATTGCAACTACACATGGGACATCAGCACCGGTGTTGGAGATAACATAGATTCAGAAGACATACGTCGTCAGGTGTCAATCTGCCCATTGCCTAAGGAGTACTAATCAGCAAAGATGACGAAGTGAGCAGCGACATAAGGCTCACGGAATCATCAGGGTTGAGAGTAGCATCCACCATTGCTGATTTCTTTTCTTGTAACTGGACGATACGACTCTCAATGCTGTCTTCTACCACAAGCTTGATTGCCTTAACAGGACGATGCTGGCCCAAACGATGGATACGATCCATAGCCTCTGCGTCAGAAGAGTGAGTACAGAGAACCTTCCAGGAGAGGCAATCACGTACGAAACTCCACCTGGAAACGACACATTATGAATACGGGTTGGCGCGCACAATAAAATAAGGAGGTGCTTACAGCAGGGTTCCACCAACTGTCCATAAGATACACTCGAGAGGCTTCAGTTAGATTGAGTGCAACACCACCCGCCTTCAAACTGACAAGGAAAACTGTAACATCGACATTGTTCACTGCTTCTGTGTCAGGATACGGTCAATGGAAAAGGAAGTAAGAGACGAACTGAAGTGCTTAATTGTTGCGTCTCGTGCTTGAGGACTCATCGTTCCCTCGAGACGACATATCTAGTTAGAGCTTTCAGACATCGTAGCACCTTTGATAGCAACGGGGCCAGCTCACATTGAAGCCCGCCTTCTTCAGGCGATACGCAATCAAGTCGAGAAAGTTGACAAACTGGCTGAAAACAAGGCTTTTCGTCGAAGCATCTTGACTTCGGAGCTTGCTGAGTTCTTCAACAAGTGCCTCGATCTTGGTGGACGACTTCCACTTATCAAGATCGAGACGACCCAAGATACCCTGTCGGGCGTTCGGTAGGGTTTCATTCAGGTCCAGCGCTTGCGCCTCGAGGTCAATCGTTAGGGGAACGAAACACACAGGACAAGCAGGCTGTGACATGCATGGTAAGTAGTGCAACTGTAGATAAACAGTGTGCACATACATTTTGCTCAATAGCGGTATTGAGATATTGTTTGATGCATTCTCTGTCAAAAATATGTCGGCATTTAGATTGGATTGCATCCTCAGCAACTTCATTGCAGATACGGCAGATGGTCGCTTCCCCGACATCTTCTGCATTGAATTGGCCCGCATTGGTTCTGCTTCGAATAACAAGGTCTGGATGACAAGCCATTTGTCGCATACGCGTAAGTCTATTCAAGGTCAGCATTCGGTGGGCTCTGGTGGAAATGACCTGTTTTGCTCACAAGCTAAAGATGTTGGAATAATCTGAAGAAAGGTAGTGAAACCACGACAGAAGGAGAAATTGGGTCAACCCACTGTTAAGGATAGTTCCTTGATCCAAGTACGTGTTGAATTGTCTTTTCGCGTCCGAGAAGAGGGACAAATACAGTTCCCTCTCTTCGGGACTGAAGAAGTCCTTACGAACAATTACAGTTCGAGGTGGTAAACCAAGGTCGTCAGCGCGTTGGAGCTAGTGTCAAGGCATAAGTATGTGGATGCATACGCTTGCAGTTAAGAAGAAGATACCTTGGTGCGCCGAAGCATCATTCTGTCCAGCAAAATCTTGAGTTTTTTGAAAGCGGTCTTGCCTGGTCCTACCATTCCATTTTTCTGAATGGGTGAGAGTATTTCATTGTTCCAAAAACAAGTCTAGAAGAAGGGTTACAGCTCGAATATAAACTTTCGAAAGAATACGAACATGCTGCATAGGGCTGTGGCCGCAGTCTATAGAATAAATCAGTAAAATCCAAGTCATAGCCATAGAGATGTAATCCGTTCACCATCGCAAGTCCGTTTGTCAGAAAACTTCCAATGTAGGGACTTGCAGGAACACAGTTTGCCTATGTCGAACAGTCAGTACAACGGGGAAGGAACAGGAACGGCTAACACACAGAAGTAGAATGAGAACGGGTCGCCGCCTAAGAACCTAACGAGAGAATACAACTCTCCCACACGATTTTGAAGGGGAGTCCCAGATAGACACCAACGACGTTCACCCTGCAATTCGAAAGCTGCTTTCGCCGTATTACACGAGCGCTCTTTGATATTGTGGGCTTCATCAAGCTGTCGTAAAAAATCAGACAGAGACGGCAGGAGAGAACAGAAGACGACGCACTATGATCCTCTTCCAGTTGACCTGATGGACCGCGGATCTCTCCTTGACGATCTGGCCTTTCCTCTTGAAGCCTGCCTCTTGTTTTCGGAAGGCACTGAAAAGCCAAGAAGATCGAAAAACAGATCAATTATACTGAACGTCAAACAAACCTTTCTAACACCGAATACGTCGTCAGAACCTGCAACAAATATGTTTACGCGTGCTTCATAAAAGGAGTACCAAACTGAAACTTACAACGTCATATTTTTGGAGCTCTTTGACATCCGTTTCTCTCGATGCGCCGTGCCAAATGAGGACTTTTAGATTCGGTTCTGTGTGCGCTTCTATTTCGTTTCTCCATTGCATAATCGCCACAGTAGGCCTGGAAGCAAGCACTGAGATGTGATTGATTCGTAAAAGGACGGACTACTCACGCAACCACAAGATTGGGTTTCTTTCGATCCGAAACAAGCAGAGAAAGAATCTGGATTGTTTTACCCATACTATCCAAGAGTGAGCGTTGATAACATTGGCCAAGCACAGTGTACCACTCACCCCATCTCATCCTGATGAACACGGAATCTAGGTTGAGTGGGATGATCTGATAAAGCGCGAACGTACCGCAAGCATGCCACCGTGCCAGATTCCTTCCTCCTGCTTTCGCATCCAATACAAACTCTCCAGTTGGAAGGGTAAGAGTGTAACCTTCATTCCTGCAGGCTGTTCAGCCTTCACAGGCTTGACTAACCCAATCTTCACCTCCAGATCTCCCCATACATCTCGAAGTTCTTCGTGATGCACACGCAAGGCGACCGAAGTTTTCTCCGCCTGAAAATTCTGGTCAGCGGTTAGTTCTACCAATGAGGAATGGCACATACATGTGTCAGTGCTCGTCTCAACTTTTTGCGTAGCGCTCTCTCTTCAGTTTTGGAAGGTCCCTCTAACTGCCTTCTTTGTTCTTCTCGCTTCAACTTGCGCAATTGAGCCTTCGTCGGAGGTTTCGTTTTTGTCGACTTGGCTTTTCCTTTTCCTTTGCCCTTACCTTTGGCTTGAACAAGGGGCACCTCAGATTCTTCAGAGGAGAGAGCAGATAGCTCATCAAGGTCCATGTAATTCTCGGTATCGAAGGTCGATTTCGACTGCTTAGCTAGTCGACGTTCAGCGAAGATAGCGCGGCGGAGAGCTTCAGGGTTAACGCTGGGAGTCGAAGTCAAAGATGAGGACGAGGCGGCACCGTTATTTGCCTGTTGATCTTGTCGAGAGATTTTGAGAACGGCTTCTAGCACACGGTCTTCGTCTTCGTCAAGGTCAGATTTCGACATATCTTGAAGACGAGTATGAACTCGGAAGGGTAGGTTATCACTGTCTGCATCCGAATCTTCTTCAAACTCGGGGTCAGAAGTGGCATATTGTGAGCCACTACTTTCAGATTCCATTAAGGACGCGGCTTCGTCGTATTCCAGTTCGCCACTTGTGAGGTCGGATTCACTGGCTTCAGTGGTGACGGGCTTTCCTTTCTCTTTGTTTCTGGCGAGTTCCGTACGCTAGGGGAAATAAGTTTGAAGACACAAACATTAGCGAGGGAACTCACAGTACTCTTCTTCTCTCCCTTGGGATTCGTGGCAGACACTTCGACATATGCGCGGTTACTCACAGCCCTCCGCTTCGGGGCGGGCCTTACGAACTTGACAGACTCGTTCTCCTGTTCTTTATCAGATTTACTTTGAGCTTTCCTCTTCAGGACAGGTCTCCTTTGAGGTTTGGCTGGTGCTTCATCTTCTATCTCAGATGGTAAGCTGTCAGCGGGAGATGTTCTGGTACTGAAGAGTGGGGTGGGATTGGTGGTTGCGGCAGTTGAAGGACTTGCAGAAGCCGCAACTCGCAAAGAACGGCGGGTTCGTGGTGGCATCAGTGAAAGGATCGTTGTTAAGGGTTGTGGGGCACCACTATTTGAAGAGAAAAAAAACCCTTGTTTTACAAATCGAGACACGCCACCCGTCGACGAGTCACAAGCTTCACGTGCGCGCGTCTCGACGCGATCGGAACCGCGACGTATTTCGACGCGTCCCGGCGCGTTAGATGGTCTTTGCTTCCGCCACGGTTCCTCCTTCTCAGCTTCTGTCGTACGAGTATTAGTACATAGTAGGTAAGCTGCTTGTGGCAACGAAGGTGCTGTCCTAAAAATGCCAAATATGGAAGACTGGAAGTCCAGACCTGCTCCCAAAGGAGCAAAGCAGGAATGTATTCGAGTAGAGTCACTTGAATACTTGCTGTAAGACACCATCTGATACCAAACGCCACAACACATCATCAACTTGCATATTTTGGTTGCTAGTTTTTCTGGCTTTTCTTGTTTTGTCTTGGCTGTTTTGATCGTTCAACCAGCCACAGCCAGCAAGCTCGCAAGTCCATCAGTCATTTTGTACCCCTCATTCCGACTCCCAATTTCAGCTCTAACATAGATTCAATTGCAAGAACATTATATGAGCTCCCAGAGCAGGTCACACATGGAAATGAATAAATCAGAATTATTGCAACATACAAAAACATGACAACAAATCATCAAGTCCCGGCAACGTTTTTATCAAGTTAATGTGTTGAACCATTATATAAGCAATATACAAGTAACCTAATACTCAGAGTGTGGGCCTGACTGGCTGCTGACTACCATTAACTAATATTCTTTCTCTGATGGTCAGGGTCATTAACAGGTGTAATCTATAAGGCAGCTCAACTTTCTTTGTTTTTCTTTGATAGTGAGAGATCAGTACAACCTCTACACAGAAGGTAGAAGTAAGCAGGTGAGAAGAGTTGATCTATCTAAAGTACATGACCACTTCTATGCTCAAAAGCTGTCAATCAACAATTAGTTAACTAGTTTATACAAAAAGTGGCCTTGAAGTTTCTCATTTAAGGGCTTATTTGGTGAACTGTCAGACTTATTCTACAATGCACTAAGGTTTTTGCTCAACAAGATAAGATTGAATAGTTGAAATACTTGACAGTAGGTTGAAGACTATGCTCGAGCATGTTGTTGTCCATTGAACAATGGGGTTGATTCATACAGAGGTTAGAGCTTGATTGAAATAGAAAACAAGATGTAATTCTCAGAGTAGATACTGAGACAGATATGGCAAGAGCCAAGCAGCAACATCAAGGCTGGGGTTTGCAACCAAACTCCTGGCCTTATATACTCTACTGATGTTTGCCTATGTCTACTGAAATGACTGTATCTCAGAAATTCTACGGAATGTACAGGAAATGAGTAAGAGATAGTAACCATCATCCATAGCCTCTTCCAGTTGGAAAATATCTACCCCTGCTCATTTTCAATACTGAATTCAACTATTAAACCCTTCTGACTTTATTCATTATACAAAAACACACTGATTCTTTCCATGCCAGACAATGCTTGTATCAAATCATTTCTGCCGTGGTCTGCCATGATATTGCCATCACTAGTTTGCTCTTGCCGTGGTAATTTCCCTTTACTTTTATGATTGCCATACTGATCAAGTGATTCCATCACCCAGCCACTGTCATCAGCTGTACCTTTTGGCTGTGCTCGCTGCACCGCAGTGGTATTTTAGGCTGATACTAACTCTGGTTGGAAAAGTTTTGAGTTCATGACAGCAGCAGCACAAAAGTTACACGAGGTGGAAATAATAGATTGGTGGAGTCGTGGCCGATAGTGATGTTCAGGCCTAGGGCTGGGTCAGGTCGGGCTTCTGAGGGTCAGGACCCACAAGATCCCAAGTCCTAGCCCAAGGTCAGCTGGAAGTTGGACGTGCAGTAACCGGATGCCGCAGAACCACAAATCAAAAGTTGTGAATCTGGTCTACCATAAACGGTGAATGGCTCTTGACATCATGATTAAGCAATACACTGTTCTACAAAACCCTCCACAAAGAACCTTTCTCAATGCATACTAAAGCGACATGACAGGGACAAGAAAAATGGGAAAGGACAGGAGGACGCCCCTAGTGAGGAAAAAGTGAAGGCAGAGCTGGAACGTCCATAGGGCAACGGAATCAACTTGCACGGTTGCACTAGTACCACGCACAGCGACACGCTATCCAAACATGGACGTTCCAACTGTGCGGTTAATTACTATGGACCAACACTCGGCAACATAACAGTTTTGATTGTGTTACATCGGCGTGTGTGCACGTGCACCTGGTATAGTTTGATGTTGATAGTGTGTACTTTATTTCGCTGTAAAAGAGCACTACCAGTCTCAGGATAATGTCATACAGAAGATAGGCCTGTATTCCCGTCAAAGACTGAGGTACACGACGAGATTTTTTTACTTATCCGCACAGAGAGGAGTCTCGCGAAGCTCTTCATATCCCTTCATAACCCCGCTTGTCTTGATATGTATCTATCTTTGATTACAGCACGTTTACCAACTGCCGATCTAATGTCAGCTCCTTTCTTAAGACAGCATCAGCCAACGTCCTCCGGTCAACCTCGAGGAGCTGTGAGAACTTTGTGAGGTAGTCCATAACGAGTTGTAGAACCAGTAACGCGCAGAGGTAAGGATAGTACATCCTAGGCATACCACATTTCGCGATTTTGCGACACGTTTCCATAGCCTGAGAGATCCATTTGGATTCCGAGCTCATGATGAAGGTCGGGGATCTTGCGAAGTTGGATGTATGATAGAGTATTTAAAGATGGAGTTGATCAGAGATTTGGGATACACAGGGGGTTATGTTGATCGTGGTGGTGGGCGGTTCTAAGGGTGATGTCAGGGTACGCGGTGAAAAGGAGGACGAGAACGCGTTCAACTCGGACGATACGCGGCCTGTCGTCCCGCCGTAACCAGAGTAACCAAAATAACGTAGAAAGGGTCCAAGGCTTCTGAGATTGTCACATCTAAAAGACGGAGAACCCGGGGAAGTCTCTCTTCAAAGTAAATCGAAGTCATCCAACTGCGAAGTAGGTGGTCAGCAATGCAGGGAAGTCGGGAAAGAAAGAAAATATGAACCTCATCGTTATACGACATGACGATTCGTTTCAGTTTCGATGTGTCGACCCATGTTACAAAGTCTTCCATCCGTCTACGATCGAACCTAGTTAGACCGTTATGTGTGAAACGAAATTGAGTGCTCACCTGGTCACAAGATAAGCTGGGTCAGTGATTGTATCGGGACCAGCGCGAACATGGCCTTGTTCAATGAATTTCGCAGCCTGAAGATAAGGTGAGGAAGTGCCTCAGGGTCAGATGTGCCACCTACTGCGCTAACCGTCTCGGCCATTTTGGACATGCACATGAAAACGGCCAGGCGACGTCGGCAAAATGCAGCGACGGTCAACTTGTCCACATCACTAAGCTTCGCAGTGGAGTTGAGAACACCCATATCGTATAATTTATTCAGAAGCTGGCTTTCCATTCGCGCACGGAACGGGTCTTGTGCAGGTAAAAGAGTAAGGCGATGAGCAAAGGAACGAAGCGAGCCGCAAAGCTTATTGTACCTTCGACATCCATCAGTTTTTCTTTGTTTCTTATTTTCGTTCTGGAAGTCAAAACAGTGGGGTGCTCACTTGTGATAATCCTCTCTGTCTTGAATATGATAGCGACGCATTACTTTTATCTCTCGAAGATTTGCATCTTGTTTCCACTGCAAACGATTTCAGGCAAGATTTCCGGTCAAGTGTCATTGAAATTGCTCACATTTAGGAAATCAACTTTTTTTAAGAGCTTTTGCTCGTGATGTTTGAGTTTTCTGACCATTTTGAACCGGTTTAGGTTCTTGAGTGAAGGTTGGTGTGTGTTATGGACTGTGTTGAGGACACGTGGGAAGAAGAATTCGGGCTCCCACCATTCTGAGCTAAGCTTGCTCGTTGCTGGTGGCAGCGTTGGGCAGAGCTTGCTCTCGACGTCGACGTCGTTCTGCTCACCCATTACACCAATCTCCTCCAATCCTCGTCCTCCCTTCGATTATCCAGATAATACCACGCCGAGCTGTATCAATCACTATCATCCTCACCTCTTTTCTGTTTTTTCATCCCCCACTTCCTTCCGTCGTCTCTTCTCCCTCGTCTTTAAATGAACGTTCGCCCTCCAGAAATGATGCGGCAGGGTCCCCAGATGCTTGGCCTCGCTGGTGGTCCTTTCATACAGAATCCCCAGCAGTCAGGTCTCCCACCGGGTTCAAATTCGTCCAATCATCCTCCAATGAGCATGCTTGGTACCAGCCCTTCGAACCCCAACAATCGTTATCTCCAGCAGCCTGGCTCTATGTTGGGACCCCAGCCGCCTCGTATGGCTCCCCGTCCTGGCCAAAACGGACCACCTATGAGCCTTGGTCCCGTGCCTGGCCAGATGAACAACATGAATATGGGTGGCCTTAACTTCTCGTCAAACATGATGGCGGGTAGCTCTGGACCAACGAACCCGATACGTCGTGTCAACTCGCAGTCTTCAATGAATCCGAGTGCGATGGGTTTGGGTATGGGTCAGGGAATGGGGAATCCCTCAATGGGTATTGGGATGAGTCCACAAAATATGCCTCCAAACGGAATGCGCCAGGCTAGCCAACCTCTACCAGGTCAACAACCTCAACCGTCAATGCGAGGTCATATGGGACCTGATGGCTCTATTCCTATGAACCGTCCCAATACTGGGATGAATCAAAACATGAACCCCACCATCGGCCGACCCAATACGACGATGCCTCTCATGGGCAGCCTCAATCCACCACAACCTTCCCTTACACAGGCAGGCCTTCCTGGGGGTCTTCCTCCTCATCGAGGAGAGTTCCCTAACTCCCTTCCACCTCAAATCTCCTCGTCCCCTCGCCCTACCCCGAACATGTCAATGGCTGGTTCGGGATCATCGCAACCTCAAATGAACCGTCGAACACCAGATAACAATATGTTTATGTCCAATTACGGGGGAAATACCAACTTCTCTCAAGGACCCCCAAACAACCGGGTGGCTAATGGTTATTCTTTCGTGCCCAGTACTCCTCCCAACCAGATTGAGATGTCGCAGTCGTTGCCCGCCAATCTAGGTAATACTCCTAATAGCACATCCAATCCGTCATTTACAATGACACCAGCTCAGAAATTAGAGCAGATGCATCTAGGAGAAAGTTATGGTCCGTTTGCCATGTCTCCAAGTCAAAATGGAGTATCACCACATTCACAACAGTCCCATAATCCTCCCCATGCACATCACCCTTCCCATCGACCGCCCTCTTCTCAACAACATCATTCCCCACATCCTAGTGACTCTAACATGAATATGTATCCCACTCGGCCGCAGTCTCAACCACAGAACAATCCCGTCGGAAGACCACCTTCATCGCACACTCCCCGTCCCACTTCACTACAGTCATCAACTCAACACAATCCGCAACAGCCGCCTAACCCATCAGGGCTTCAGCCGGCCAGAATTCCTCAGAATCCTGGAGGCGGTCCATCTTCTCAGTCTCTACCACAAACAAGCTTACGACCTCCTTCGTCTGGAGGTCCTGGGCCCTCAGGATCCGCAGGACCCTCTGCGCCGCAAGCTGGACCATCATCCCAGCAGCAGCCCCTGGCTATTGCTCCAAGACCGCCTCAAACATCGAACCCGAGTGTCCCCCAGCAACATCTAGCACCACAGCAGCATCCCTCGGGAGCCCCGCATGCCGATTCTTCTCCTCGAGATGACGAGCCCTCGCCACCTTCGGCATCAGCTGTGCCCAGCCAACAACCTATTGGCCCTGGAGGTGGTATGCAAGGGCCTCCGCCTCCTGGTTATCCTATGCTGCGTCCTGGACAATTCAATCCAATGTCCGCCATGGGACCATCGTGAGTCTCCTCATTTCGGTCATCTTTCGGCTGTTTCATTCATTGTCATCGCACGGATCAGTTCTAATTCATTTCCATTTTCTCACCATAGATTGCCTCATCCTCATGCTGTGGGGCACGGGCAAGGGCTATTGAGACTCATGCAGTTTAGTGGTGTTCTGGCTAACGATAGTAAAACGGTGCGCCCCAGCTTCATCTCCAGGCGTTTCTCCGAGAAACTTACCCTTGTCATAGAAATTGCAATTGTCTTGGTGGAACGATTTAGTGCGAGATTTTTTTACTCCAAAGGCAATCATGAAGTACACCTTGTGGAAGGATAATCAAAGAACGGAGGCGAAAGTGTTTGGTGCGTCTTCTAGTAATTCATCAACGAACCGAAAAAGTGCTAATTTAGAATATCGCCCCTCTTTCCACTGTCTAAACCACTTCCTTTCCTTTATGTATGGTTTCATTTCACAACGATAAGAAATCGGCGTTCCTGTCCTTCCACGGTTTTTTCTGGTGACGGCACAGTCGGGAGTCAAGTCTATGACGTTGACACTCGATGGCGCAAGAGAACGGATATATGACTACGGGCACGCAGTCGTCGAATGTGTCAGTGCGATATGGACGTACAAATTCAGCAACGGATACACGGTCGCCCTCAAAGGACCGATGACAGTTCATGTCGTTCTTACTGCTGCGCAACCGCCGAACGCCAGTGGTCACCCACATCAGATGGGAGGGAACTACTTCTTAAAGTTTGAGAATTTCGAGTTTGAAGCCAGGAGCCACGAGAAGTATATTGCGCTTGAAGCCATCGTAGGATTACGATCTTTGGAGTCACCGAGGATGGCTCGAGGTGGGAATGGGAGACACTCTGTCAACGGAATGCCTACTTCAGGATCGACGGATAGCGTGATGGATCAGCAAGATGAAGATAAGAAGTGGGAAGAGCCGCGAATCACTATTGAACGAGGTGTCATTCCCGGGGAACCCGTGAACGCGTTTGGTATACCTCAAGCAACAATGCGATGCTTAGAGGCGAGTCGTTACTATACGTGGCTGTGTCTCGTAATACTGATTGTTCTGCACATCAGCTGTCGGATAGTTGTGCTGATATGGCCGACCTAATTATTTTTTCAGCGGAGAGTAATCTTGGCCCCCTTGGTACGTCTTCTCGCTGACCTACTGCAACTCACTCTGTTGACAAGAACGTATACAGATGCTCTGAAGGCCATGGGCTCAAAATTGCGAGAATCAATGCCCCATTTTCAAGCCAATCTTATGAATAGTTACCAGGGGCTGGCCTGTGGCACACCCGTTGTACCCACTGTAACCTATCCGTTCGTCTCAGGGACAGCGACTACGGCAACAGCGAACGCAACCAGCCCTGCGATAACATTATACTCTCCTGCCCCCCCTTCCGTCACGAATCCAAACTCTATGACTCAGACTCCGTCGACTATGGCCTCGGCCATGAGTTCGCCGCAAAATGCCTCGACGTCTGCACAGAGCTCTCCCCGGAAGCAGCATAAGACAATCCCACAACCCCTCTCTTCGGGCGGACCAGGAGGGCCCACCATTAGTGCTTCAGGTCCGGTAACATCCTCGACGCCGGGTGCATCATCAGGCGGCACGCCAGCCATGGCTTCTGCTACATTAAAACGAAAAAACCCTGAGAATGAGCCTCAACCACCAGCAGCAAAACGTCCACAACGGAAACGGAAAGGGGCTTGAAATTGGCGCCGTAGTCATTGATAATTGTTTATTTCTCCCCTGTTTGTCGGTACATTATCTGATTTCTGTGTTATTTTGTCGTACTGTGCTCTTTACTGTGTCTTCTCTCTGTTCTTATCTCCCGCTTCCTTGTTCCTGAAATCTCTCTTCTTTCCTTCAAGTGTCATCTTGCTCTTATATTGACCTGCAATAGTTAATCTTCCTTTTCGTCTGTCTCTTCTACCTGGCATAGATTGTAACCTAGTACATTAGCACCGCATCGGATATCTTACTTTTTGGCAGGAGACGCTATGGTTTTTTTGAGCTACGTATATATTTATCATTTGATGTACTTGTATATCTAGCAAATTTGCATCTCCCAAATGAAGTTTCCTCGTTCCCTCTGACATGTCCATCTGATAGACGGATATAGACAGCGTAACCTCATAAGTATTGGATCAACGTCTAAACTAAGAATGAATGATTGTACGTAAAGATGAATGCGGTATTGTATAACAAAAAATTGCAAGTGCGAGAGACTGTGTGTGTGTATAAGGTAACTCGTTCACGTCCAAAAAACGATAGATAGAGCCCACAAGTAAAAGAACCTGCTACGAGATCAACTCATGCGCATAGTCGCACTGATCCCCATACTTGCACCTGTGACATGGGAAGTAATTAGTTTGTGCTTATGATTTCTCAAAAGTTCAGGGTTCGCTCGCCTTCCAGATTGAAAGAAACTGCAAGGTTTTCTTTTATTGTGTCTAAATCCTCCTTCCGATCCTCCCCCTCGTCCACGTCCACGGAAACGACCTCCACCACGACCACCACGACCACCAACACCACTATTGGTATCAGCCCACGGTCGGTCACTGCCACCTCCATCATCGTGATATCCATATTCAGAATAATTCCCCGGTCCCGGCCCGCCTCCGGCGAGTGAATCGCCGCCTCCTAATCCGAGAGCAGCCGGATTAAATTGCTGGAGCAACATTTGAATCTGCTCTTGGGATAACGACTGTAGTTGTTGGAACGCAGCCATTGGATCTAGATATGCAATAGATTTCATTATTCAGAAAGCTCACGACGGGCACATTGTCCTGCTTAAAAACAATGTACGAAGTTGGCATACCTCCGTGACCGTTAGTGTTAGCCATACCAGCACTATCCCCCGTTCCAACGCTGCTATCCATACCACTCATTCCCATGGCGGAGTTCCCGGTTGCCAGTTGAGCAACCAAGTCTGCCACTGTAGCAAAGTTGGAGGGTGGTTGTTGCTGGTGTTGCTCACCGCTAAAGAATTCCTCGTCTACCTCGGTTCCACAAGTCATCATAACCACGTCCTTGCCCATCTCGTCTGCATCTACTATGTGCGTTGGTTCACCAGGCGACTCAGGTATGTGGGCATCGCTCAAATAGATCGCTACCAGGGCAGTTTGTTCTCGTTGTTCTTGCACAATCTTCTCTTGGCTGGCTTCACCTCGTGATACACGTTCTATGTCGGTAGGTATCTCGATCACTGAGTTGTTGGATTATAAAAGATAGATCGTTGAGCGTTCCTGTCGCAATCGATAGAGATCATGGTAAAATTTAGGTGCTTACGAATAGGTTCTGACCAATCCAGCGTCTCCTCAAACAAATGTGCGTGAAGCGCGGCTCCCTCTCCCCTATCCAGGTCACGCAAACTATTGTGATGATGATGCACACCCTAAACGTTTGCAGAGGAAAACAAGGTAGAAAATCGTTGAGTTGTGCACTCTCAAGACAAGAAAAGGATGGCTGACATCTCCTGCTGGATCATCATCATAGACAGCCCTCTCAATCAGTCTGATAGACTCTAATTTGCCATCTGGCGCCCACGTTACGCTCTTCTTCTTCTTCCCCGACTTAGTTAAGCCCGTAGTTGCCGTAGGAGTTGGTGTGGACGTCGGAGGTGTCACTGTTGTCACCGGAGACTGCGTCCGTGTTTTTCCCATTGATTTGAGAACCTCCTGGAAAGGATCTATTGAAGAAGGCTGTGCAATACCTATATCTAACTGTCCTGCCGACGGTTCCTTTTTGACGGGTGGAGGAGGAGCTTTCTTAAAGGTTGGTAATTTTGGTTTTGGTTTCGGGGCAGAAAAGAAGGATGAATCCGACTTGGCATCTTTCACTGGTGGGGCTGACGTTGACTTCGTCGTTGATGGGGCCGTGGAGGCGGCAGTTGGTTTCGAGGACCCAACAGCGACCTTTTTCGCAAGGGGCGCTTTCGCATTTTGTACAGGCTCGCTGAGTTTCCGCTTCTTGGCTGCTGCCGCTGTTGTGCATGATGAGAAACATGTTACAACTCCGGCGAAGAAAATGACATGAGCTCACCCTGAACATTGTTACTATTATGGCCGTTGGTTGTTGGACCGGTCTTTGACGCTCCCTCTACGAGTTGGCGCCATCTTCGTTCCACATTCGATGCCATATCCTTGATCGCTATCGCGTATAATATTTCGTTGTTTTTGTACCGATTTTGAGAAAAGCAGCCACATAGCGAAGGAGAAAACAAAGGCAAGGCACAAGTTAGATATAAGTTCGTATTTATAATTCATTTCATGATGAAAGTATCGTAATGGAAGGAGGGGCGAAGCCACAAGGGATTTCGTTTCATTTTCAGCCTCAACACGAGCAATCAAGCTGAGATACTACGCTGATAGGTTTCGCGGACGAGCAAAACCGCCGAAAAACGAAGATACATCAAACTCACCAGGTGTGGGGGGATCCTTGACAATCTTGACAACCACTTTACCGAGTTTTGAGTTCTTGAGTGATTCCACCGTTAAAGGCAATCGGTCGATAATCTATGTGATAGAATACTTGGAGCCAACGAGTTTTACGGGACATTGCTGTACTTACGTGCAACAGAGGCATCGTGGTCTCTGCCAAGGGGTCACCCTCCTTCGCTGTGTACCCCGCCTTGAGCCATTCTCTAGTGATGTCCATGGCACCACTATTCTCTCCCCATGCGCGGAAGTAGTGGTTCCCAGCCCCATCCCTAATCTTCGTCAATATCTCGAGGCGTAAGCTGGCATCCACGTCCTGGAGACCGAAATTCTCAATGCGCTGAACAAGCGTATTAACAGCTTGTGCTCCAGTGAATGCGGATGATTGAAGTAGCGGCTTGATGCTAGTGTGAAGTTGCTGCTTGCGTTGTTCCGGAGTTGGTCCTTGAGAGAGCGGTGGTTGTGATCCGGAACCTGATGCCACGGGTTGTGCTTGCGGAGGAGGTTGCTGCTGTGGTTGCTGTGGTTGCTGAGTTTGGAGGGGACTTCCATAAAATTGAGAGGGTGCTATTGTACCAAGCAGGGAAGATGACGGGGGAGACGAGGCATGTAGGGCTTGAGGGGAAAGAGTGCCTTGTGACGGGGGGGAGTGCGAGGCGGATTGTGGTTGATGTTGTGTTTGCGACTGGGGGTAGTAAGAAATGTAGGAGGGTGTAACGGATAAACTGGAATACGTAGAATAAGGGTACGATGAGGTGGTGGCTGTCTGGGAAGAGTTTGACTGGGAAAATTGATGTTGCTGTTGTGGCATCTTGTTCGTTGAGGTACTGACGTTACTCATGGAGGTCAAGGCGGGGCTTTTGAACAAGTCAGCCGAAACCCAATAACGAAGGATTTTACATTACTCACTCGATCACCATTGTCGGTTCATTCGGGGGTGAATGTGTCGAAGCCGAAACCTGTGACTGGGGGTGGTGGCTCAGAATTTGAGAGGACATGGAAGAACCAGTTGTTGTTGCGCCTTTCAAACTAGAATACGAGGAAAGAGGGAGGGAGGGTGTAGACCAGGATGAAGAACCGTATGGCATTGTGTTGAAAGGCCCAGGCTGGCTGTGAACATAGTACTGAGGCTGCTGAAAGTTGTAGAAGGGCGAAGTTGGCGATCCTGAGGGTGCTGCTGACAACACCAATGTAACCTCAGGAAACCACATCATCTGAAGCAAGCAAGGGTTGACTTACCCCCGATGTCGCTAATAAGATCGTTGATATCAAGAGAATTTGACGTTGAGGTTCCGGGCGTTGTTGACGGTGTCGTGGAACGATCTTTCGTCCAGTCATCGACCGCACTAGGAGGACGTCGTTGTCCGTCTGCTGCCAACGACGGCATCCAGGAATAATGTGTCTCCATTGTCCCTTTTTTTGTACGTTTTCTCGCGTTTTCGTTGTTTCTCTTTTCTGTTTCTCAGAAAGAATCTGCCGAGCAAAAACTAGAGCAACTAGACCTAGTACGTCGCATACAGTCACTGCAAGTACTGGCACGGAAAAAACGAGTGTCAGCCAACGCAGACGACGACAACAGCGACGGCGAAACGACCTGGCAGTCACACAACGACACAGCCACTCGTGCACGGTCTCATTGTACTATTTCAAACTCCGATAGGCTGCTTCAAGCTCCGCTTCAAGGATATCAGTAAGCTTGTATGACAAACTCGTGACATATCCTACTTAATTTTTTTTTTGTGAAACAACCGACTGAGACTAGTTCTTTCTTCTTGTTTCACCACCACCATGGCTGACGTCGCTATTGAAACTGCCCGTGTCAATGTTCGTATTCTCGCGTGTTTTGATTGTCCTGCTCTGTTCACGCATCTCTTAAAACTGCTATAGTACACGAAAGGTCTACAGTCTGTCATCGACGCTATGCGACAATGTACGGAGTACGCTGAAATTTACATGGCCGCCCTGAATGATCCGGACTCTGTTCCCCACCCTGTTAATGGTACTCTCAAGCGTAAACGAGGCAAAGGAAAGGACGTGGACGAGGAAGGCGGTAGTAAACGGAAGCGCGTTAAGGACCCCAACGCACCCAAGCGTCCTGCTTCCTCATATATCATCTTCCAAAATGATGTACGACAAGCCATCAAGCAGAAGAATCCCAATCATACTCCGGCTGAACTACGGACGTTAATCTCTCAGGAGTGGGCGAAACTCAAGGATGAGGATAAAGAGGTCAGCTCGCTGGAATTGTTATGTTGAACAGATGCTCAAGCACGCGCTTTTACGTGTCGGATTCGACCCGTAGTATTACAAGAAGGAGGCTGAAGCTGCAAAGGTCAAATATACTGCACAGAAGGCTGCATACGCTGCTCGGTCTCCCGAAGAAATAGCAGCGGCAGCAGCAGAAACTGCGGAGCAGGTATTTTACCTCGGTGATCTGCGAAAGTTCACTCTATCCTGACTTACTTCCGTCATAGTCGAAGCGTGGTAAAAGCACGTCACGGAAAGCAAAGAGTGTTGAAAAAGCTATCTCACGAGAAAGCACAGTAGAACCAGAACCGGCTCCCGTTCAACCACAAACATCTTCTGCAGCTGCCTCTGACGAAAGTTCGGAAGAAAGTGGTTCTTCGGATGAGGAGGAAGTTGAAGAAGACGAAGAAGAAGAAGACGATGACGAGGAAGAACAGAAACCTGCGCCCAAGAAAGTCAAAGTTTCGGAGAAGCCCGTTTCGAAACAAACCACGAAGAAGTTGAAGTAGGATTTGACTCGTCCTTCTCCATTGCAACGCGTCGTCCAAGTCAGTGCTGTTTAGTCTCATAATGGCACTAATCTATATTTACCAGTCACCCTATTGTTCCTGTCTATAAGATTGCCACCGCTATCTGTCCGCTCCTTTCTTGACGCTACGAATACATGAAGGCTACTCATGATCACGACCCTGACTTTATTTTCGGTTTTCTGGTATCCCGGACTTACTGTGATTTGGCACCGTGGTTTTGACTATACGTGGACTTTATCATACATTTGTTGCTCGAAATCGTAGTTAATTGTTGTACGTATCAAATATATCTCGCTTATTCTGCTCCCGCCGTCGGAAGTGACTACGGCTACCCATATCGAAGGCATGATTATGATATGCATCTTCCAGTCCACAATCCGATCAACATCACCAAACCCGATTCAAATAACGAAGGAAAAGCTTGATGACCTACTCCTGCGACCTCGACGACCAAACCAGGAAATCTTGAATGTTAATACTGTACTGTGCACATCTACTCCGACCGACAAAGTCCAAACCTGGCTAGACCTAAGTTGCGGTATGAGTAATATAAAGATGCAGTGTCGCCGCAAATCCAAAAGCTTCAACGCTTTCTATTGAGAGCAGACGAATGTTACGTCTCCGAGGCAAGGCAGGTAAGACTTCCATCGGTGATTTCCGATCATATGACGAGAACGCTGAAATGGCGCTAGTAGACCTGATTTCGATGAGTGTAGAGACAGACGGGAACGCAACCAGATCGGACTCGTACAGACGACATAACAGAGGTTGATTCGAAGAAAGACGCACAGGCGACCATGAGGGCCAGTCGGAGAGGACAGTAGATGAGAATCGGGGTTAACGGAAAAGGTGATGGGGTGCCGCTCCGCCCAGTGAGAAAATGTAGGTGGGTCTTCAAGCTTCAGACTTGGGTTTGAAGTTGCAAAGGCTTGGAGAAGTATCAAGCATGAACGAGAGGCACGAAGGAACAGGACCGAGACAACCTGACCATCTGAAGTGCACGACACGGTGATTGGGACAGTGGTCCTGACAACGAGCAGTCGTATCTGGAAGACTAGTCGTTTCTTTTGGAAGCAAGGACATTAGAACGAAATCGCATTTTCGATAACACAGCAACCGAAGTGCATATTTGACATGGTGCTTGTCCAGCGTCAGCGTTTCCTGGATTCAAAGCTCGACAGGGTTCGATGGTTTTCCCATCGATCTTAGACGATTTTGAGTGCATCTGGTGTCGTTGCTTGGTGACCTTGCGAGATTTTCGACACCTGGTTATCTTCGAGTTCTCTGATTTATTTAGATTTCTTGCCAACGGGGACCCATGTACATGATGCGTGATAATTCGAGCTGGACGTATCAGAAATCTGTAATGGACTCGAGCAACTGACGGTGCCTAACCAGGGTTGTTCCATCCTCTATCCTCTTGACCACCACCTCCGTCATAAACCCGGTACAGTCGTTCACCCGAGCAGCACCCAGTAGTCCCTTCCATTCTTCACATCCACTCACAATTCAAGGCATACCAAACCGCGTCCAAAGACTGATTTCTTCCTACACATACGTTACTTCTATCCTCCACTGTTGTACTGCGCAATCCTGTTCCATATTTAACTTGAGTAAATGCTGTAAAACTTCGCTGTTGAGCATAGCCTTCGCCGGGTGTCAACGAGAATTCGAAGGAGTAGTGAGTCAGATGACGGCGAAAGTGGTATCACAGCCTCAGTCAGCCGAGCTGACCTATAAAAGGCCGATCTGAGGGTTTTAGTGTTCTTTCTCTCACAATCTCACATCCTCGCCCCGACAACATTTTCATGGAGAATCAAAATCCTGATACACGCGCTTTACCTCCAGGGTGGCTAACTCAGTATGATCCAAAGTGCGTACCTCAAGGTTTTCTGTAGTTTTCTTATCGACTCAGCAAGCTATCGTGATGATCTGCCGGCAGTTATCGGACTTGGTGATTATTGTTGTGCGAAAACGAGTGTTCTTAAGCTAATGGGCTTCAAAGGTACTACGTCAATACGAAAGTTCAACCTCCAGAAATTACTTGGAACCATCCATTAGGTCCGCCCCCGGCTTCACCTCCTCCCAATCAATACGGGCCTCCCGCAGGTCCCCCTCCACCAGATAATCGTGGTTATAACCAATCACCACCTTTCCCAAGCAGTCCCGGAGGATCAGGAGGATACGGGTATAACAACTCACAAGGAGGTTATGGCGGGTATGGAGGACCTCCGCAGGGTGGTTATAATCAAACACCACCGCCTCAAGGTGGTTATGGAGGTTATGCATCCCAACCTCCTCAGCAGGGGTACGGGGGACAGTACGGTGGTTATCAGGGAGGCTGGAATCAGAGCCCTCCGCCCGTTCAACATCAGGAAACTAAGGGTGCTGGCGGTGCTGGCGGTGCGTGGTCTGCGCTTTGTCTTCATACCTCGAGATACGATGAAACGTTTTGTAGGTCTCCTTGGAAAGTTAATGGGAGGCAGCAAACCACATCAACAACAGCCTCAGCAGGTTATATACCAACAAGCTCCCCCGAAGAAGTCCGGCCCCGGCATGGGCACTATGATGGCTGTTGGTTCGTTTACCGCCCATTCTCTGTCATTCTGCTCGAAACTTACCCCCTATTAGGCGCTGGTGGTCTTCTTGCAGGTGGTCTACTTGGAGCTGCTATCGCTGATGACGAAAATGATGCTTACATGGCCGGTACGAATCTCATCAGCAGCAATATCACTTTTGTGACTGAGGTTTCTCCTACCATAACAGGGTTCCAGGATGGGCAAGACGGAGACTTTGACGGTGGCGATTGGTGATTTGGTCAAATTGCTCTCACCGGTTTCTTTCGTTCTCTATTTTTGTTTTGGGTGTCATATCTCTTTACGCCTATTATACCAATGTACAAATCCTTGCACCTCATCCTGTGGGAAATTTAGCTATGTAAACCAATAAACATTTACGGACGATCATGGACGCGAGTTGAATGACTGTTGAACCTGACAGTGACACGAGCACGTCTATCGGATTTGGTAGTGGCCGTGTAAATCGAGTCCATCTTCTATTCACCGTCCACAATCCATCAAAAGCCAGCTGTTTTCTGCAAACCGTGGCTCAAAGAATATGTCACTTCTTGCCGTTTACTCGTCCCCCTACCGCGACCGGAAATCGTCAGGATGCGCTGAACGCTCGACTGTAACTTCATCTATTCAGTACGTGTTTAGAATTAAAGTCTGTCACTGTCAAACCTAAGTCTGACAGTTTAGTGCAGTGTTCCTGATGCAGCATGCCCTGGTCGATAAAAAGGCGTTCGTGTACGCTGGACTGCAAGTGTTCGCCCTTGGAAGCCTCCTACAGCGACTCTGAAGATACAGCCGGAGCGGTATCGTGTACTAGCTGGTGCCTTCAACTACATACTGACGCTCAGTGAGTGATATCTCACTTTTACAGTACTAGGCAGCACTTGAACCTTTCGTCGCCGTGGTCCTCCCGTCGCTCTCCTGCGTTTAGGCTTGCGGTGCCCCTCCAGCCTCCAAGTTTTTTGTCCGGCGAAGCATATCCAAGGCATGCAGAGTGCAAGCGTATCTATACAACCTTCGTCTTTTATCGACGTCCAGGGGTCAGGATCTCCATACCAGTCTAGAGCTTCGACTTCACGGAGTACTGGTAATGGACCTGGCCCTGATCGTAACGGACAAAATAGTCAAGGAAACAGAGCGGACCCTGCGGCTGGATTAAGTTTTGCTCAACGTTTATATGCTAGCGCACTTGCCGCCACCAAGCAAGAGAATGCCCCTCCCGCAGATATAGGTCACAAACAAACAGCATCCACCTCTGCAACTCTGAATGACCACATCCCAGACCGAGTTTCTACAAATTCACCACCAGCTTTGTCGATGGCGGCTCTTTCTCTCAATGCAGATAGTGATATTACGTCACCCGGTAGTGGAGGATCGCTCTACAAAAGGGTGGCGGGACAAACACACTCTCCCTCTCATACCTCTCATGCCCCTTCTCATAGGACACGATCACTTCCCCTCTCGTCTCCACATATTTCTAATTTGGACAACGGGACACAGACCAATGTTCATCGCACCTCAACCATGCCCATCACCACTCCTGCCTCATTTGTGAAGCCATATACCTACACTCCACCCTCAGAAACCCCCCATCGTGTCCTAGTTGCACGACCGCCTGTCAAACCAATCCATTCTCACCAGAGAAATGCAGGTACAACCACGTCATGGGCGGGTGGGCAACCGAACGTTGTCTTTCAACCACTTTTACCTCATAAGACCAGTCCTATTTACAGTGTGAGTCCTTGTCTTCAGGCACAGATTTGATTCACCAAACTGCACTCTCCCTTAGTCATTTTCGAGCGTTCCATCAGACCAAATTCCGAGCAATGCAACTACCCCTTCGGCGCTTCCCACTACCTACACCCAACCTCAATATGCTAACACCCTTCCACCCCAAACCCCACTGACGCCCCCTTTGACGCCACCTGCAAAACCTTATACCAACAACAAAAACCCGTTGGCAACAGCACTTGGAAAGGCCGCTTTACGTATCGTAGGAAAAGCTGTTTTTGGAAGCATATTTGACGTCGTGTCTCCCGAATCACTCTTCTCTGGAATTGCTGGTTCCGTACTCGACGCAGGAGCTCTCGATACCTTAACGAGCAGCCTTGCGAATCTCAATTTGAATGACGCAGGTCTTGATTCGGCGCAGTTACAAGCAGCGTTCATGGGAGCCCCCGGTACAGATTATCAGAGTATCATTAACTCCATCCTTCAGCAACAACAGGCGGCGGCTTCTCCGCGAGTAGACTACCAAACTATATTGGATGCGCTGAGGAAAATCCAGCAAGCCCAGGCAATGTCAACCAGCAATATCTCTGGAGGTTTGGGATCTGGTGGCCTATCTCCCACTGTGCCGACCAACTACCAGAATCTCGCGAATGCTCAGAACCAGCATGTCCAAGGACTGATGGCCGCCATACAGCAGCAGGCTGCACAGAACGCCCACCTGATTCAACAACAGATGCAGCATATACAAACCTCCGCACAGATAGACGCAGCTCATCAGGTGCAAGGTTACTTGCAGGCGGCGTACGATCAGCAGATTGCTATGAATACTAGCGCGGGGACTTCGCCTCAGTCGCAACCTCAACAAACTCTTCAGCCTTTGCAGCAACAGCACACTGCTCCTCAACAAGCCTTCCACCCTGTCCACCAGCACCAGCAAACCCCGTCGACGGGGTCCATTCATCCCCAGCAACAGCAAAATTCTGCTCAACAACCCTTCCATCCCGTGCCCCAGCACCAGCAAACCTTGCCGACGGGGTCCATCCATCCTCATCAGCATCAAAGTGCTGCTCAACAAAATCATCCGCCCCAGCAACAGCATGTCACTCATTACAGTTACCAAAATCAATATCAGCCACCGAGACCTACGTTGAATCATCATCAATCTACCCCCCATCTGCAGACGTCGTCGTCGGTGCATGCACCATATCAAACGTCTAACCCGTCGAATCAGCAGCAGCAGCAGCCACCGCGTCCTACATCATACCAGCAGCCTCCACTACCTACTTCTCTGCAAAACCACCCACCTCGTCCGACGTCGATGCAACAACCTCCACGGCCACCGTTGCAACAGCAGCAGTACCAGCCGAACCATTATCAACAACCCCAGCAACAGCCCCAGCAGCAGCCGAACCATTATCAACAACCGCAACAACAGCCGCAGCCACAGCCTCCGCCGAGTAATTACCAGCAACCAGGTACCCAACAGCAGTACGAGTCCCCGCAGTCGAATTTCAACCAGGATCCTCAGTCTTATGCTACACCATACGACTCTTCCAACTATAGTTCACCCGAACAGGTCCCCGGTTACGCTCTGACTCCGGCAGACAGTACTGCCGATGCGAGTTCCCCTCCTTCGTTCACGAGTCTCATTAACAACGCTTTTGATGTTGGGAGCCAGTTGTTCAATAATGCCTCTTCTCCCAGTGGCGATGCTGCTGCTGCTGCTGCTCCCGGATACACATTGACGGATCAAAGCGGTGGAGGTGGTGGGGAAAATAGCGGGTACAATTCGTTTTTCCAAGGAGTGTTTTCTGGGTCGGTCGATGTGGGAGGGAGCAACTTTGACTTTGGTGTTGCGATATCTGGAGGAGGGGAAGGGACTTCTGGTTCAGAATATACGTGCTAAAAACAACAAAGTTGGAACAGGACTTGATTCACTAGAAAGCTGGAATCGGACTGGGGATTAACTTTCCACACTAATTATATCATCGGTTGTTTTTTTAATTTGTTTGTACGGGTATTGTACATGCGTGCATATTCACAACTCGTCCTGGTCCTTGAGCCACCTTTCGGTTGGAGGGCAATGAAACAGGGTATGGATGATATTATAAGAATATACACAGACCAGAAAGAATATCGGACAACATTTCACTTTCCCTTCACAATCAACAACAGGCGACAGAAATTCTGTTCGTCACATATACAATTATTGACTCAGACTTGAACCGGGAACCCCCTTTCCTTTGGACGTGGTCATGATTCAGACGTATTCCTAGGCCTGCTCAGCTCATACTGTTCTCTTTTCCTTTGGTGATAAAAAAGACTAGACCTCGGCCGCCTTCTTTATTAAGAACGTGTCGGACTGGAGTCCATGTTTGTATTTAACAGCATACTCGCAACAGAAGAGTATCCAACAGTTATTCGGTCGGGGATCCAATTGGAAGCACTCATCCTGAAGATTATCGTGGGGCCAGTCAGAAAAGGAAGTCGAAGACAGGACAGGATGGACATACTTTGTGTGTACCAGAACTTCTGGTCGAGGCTGTAGTTCAGGGAGAAGCTCTGAGTAAGCTGCCTCTGAGTTCCGGTTGAACATCATAGTGCCAGAGAACTGGCAGATTGAAAGGTTCAATTCTGGGTTGGTCGACGCCCGACGTTAGCTTGTTTCTGAACCGTAAACATGAACTTTCGTCTCAGCTTGACTTGGGGGTGCCAAAGAGATTGGGGTGCCTTCTTTAGATGAACACTTCCAAGGTTGAATTTATGATTCCCATCAGTTTGGTCACAAATCTTGAACAAGCCAGGGATCGAAATTGAAAATCAGAATATCAGTACCCAAGTCCAAAGGAGATTAGCATGTGTGGTGTGCATATGAGGAGTCAACACCAATTTTTAATTTGCTTCAACACTTTGATGGTACAAAATCATATATTTTAGAACACCAGATATAGTAGTTCTAGGGTTAGGGTTAGCAGACC
Organism: Marasmius fiardii PR-910; assembly: GCA_014904975.1. NCBI lineage: Eukaryota > Fungi > Basidiomycota > Agaricomycetes > Agaricales > Marasmiaceae > Marasmius > Marasmius fiardii. The sequence goes on from MU127789.1 coordinate 749,647, forward strand.
AAACTGGCCAAAAAAAGAGCCCACCTAGCCAGAGTGGCCATGGCAGGACAGGAAAATATTGAGACGGTGCATGAGCCTAAGCCCATACAAACCGCAGACACCCTCTGTATGGACAAGGTCGCCGTGCTATGAAGGATTTCCACGGCCCACAAACCACGGTACTTGAAGGGGCTTATGCCATCAAGGTAAGTATGAGTTGCCATCAAGTTCTCATCGCCTTTTTATACCCTGCCTACTGCGCACGGACCATCCAAATCATGTGATTCGGAGGTGTCGAGCCTAAGCGCTTTCGGTGCCGCCGAAATTGGGTGGTCTCGACGTGAACCATGATCACCGTTAAGCTTTTTGTATTAATGCGATATAAGAAGTCATGATGATTTACATTATTGCAATAATCTAACGGATCCGGAGAGTGTACAAAATTGAGGGAGTCAAAGAAAGTCATGAATGATGTAAAGAGGGATAAAAAAGGGAAACTCCATACAATAAACAAGTGCAAGGAAACCATAAAAGTTCGTTGATTCAGAAATACCTAAAAGAAAAACAAGTATCCTCCACGTCGAACATGCAACCACACCGGCCCTCTCCTCCCACCCGTACAACTCAAGCCACAACATTTACCTGCACACTCTTACGACCGCCACCGGTCCAAGGTGAAGCAATCCCGCAAGTCAGTGCTTATCCTGACAATCGCCCTGACAAGAACCTTCGCGTGCATCTGGCTCTAGTGCGAATTCCAAACGAGAGCTACTAGCAATGATGGCGGAGAGCATCACTTTTGAGATTAATCCACTCCGGGATTCCCATATCTCGCATAAAGGGATACGGTCGAGCTTGGTGCGACACATCCTCACTGCGACCCTGTCCATACTCCACGCTCACATCCCCTCCTCTCTTCATCGTGCTCACCACAACGCGAATGACATCCACCGGCTCCCTTCATGAATTAATTTCATTCTATACCCAACCACTAACGGCCGGTGTCTTGCCCTGGCTACGACTGACGTTGATACCAACACCACTTCCCTTTCCCCCCCTCCAAATTCTTTCAGAATCCGGTGTCCGTTCCACGTCCACAACCATACGAATACTACGACCACCCTCATCTTCAAAATCCATCGAGTCCTCAACGCCATCCTCTCTCTCATCATCTCCCTCCTCATCCCTCTCTTCACCATTCCTCCTTGTCCTTCGCACACCTCTACTCGAAATATCATCCTTCCCGGCATCATCAACCTCTATATCACTTCTACTATCAACCTCGTCAAAACTACACACACTGTTCGAATCCCCACCGACGCTCTCTCCGCTGACACTGCTACAATGTCCATCAGGTCGGATGGTAGGTTCATCGTCTGTAGTCCACCCCCCATCAGTCTCGGTCTCGCCCTCAGTCTCCGTGTCGGCGTCCGATTGGGATGAGACCGAATACACCGAGGACGCATCGGAACCTCTTCTTGGCGTTTTCATCGCGGACGGCCCATTCATACCGTGTCTAGACCCGTTATCTCTCTGCATACTGACACCGTTTATGATCAAATTAGTGTGAGAATTTGTGCTGACATCGGCGCTAGCGTAAGCTCCTGGAACGGTGGGCATCGGCGTAGCGCCAGGGATTTTACCACCATATGCATCTATGGCACCCATAGCCCGCATTCTCAAACTCTGAGCTTCACTGGCTTCGGGTGTAGAGTTGTAGCCTGTAAAGGTGGAAGCCTGGGGCGTGCTTCTGCCGGGTACGACGGTGGATGATCCAGAGGAGGAATAAGTGGAGATGTTCGAAGGCGTGGATGTGGATGGACTCGGGGATACTGGAGATAGATCGGGTCGTGTACTTGAATGGGTTCCGTTAGGTGAAGTGGTGAGAGGGTTAGGACTCGGAGAGGAAGTTGAGAACAGTATCAACTGCTCAGCATATCTTTGCATCTCGTCTTTCGGAATGACCAGTCGAAAGTCGTTAAGGAGTAGAAATTGGAGTTCGAGTTGGTTAAGTTCCGCTAGGGGTAGACCTCCGACCTAAATGGAATGTCGGTGAGTGGAGTCCAAGGGACACGATTGAGTCACACACACACCTTAGCATATCTCGAGTTGGTGTAGAAAACATCACTGAAGAATTTACTTGCAACAGTGACACCAGCAATGACCAGACGGTGAATGTTATAGGAGTCGATGACGAATGTCCTTCCCGTTGCATCGGCACTCAGTTTGGACATCCGATCGAAGTAGACGAGGAGAGACAGAAAAACCTCGTTGGTTGTTGGACAGTACTTTAATATTCTGAGCAAATAAGCTTCCAGTGTAATTGTGGGTATATTCCGGGCATGAAAAGTCAGTGTAGAGGATGGTGTGGCAAAGGCGGACCGGGATGCGGTAGTGAGTGTGCGCCAGAATGGCGCATGCTCTATCGAAGGGGAGGGTGGTGCGTAAGATGGTGTAGCTGAATGCGAATCTGTCAACGAAACTGAGGAAGAAGAGTCTAGTTTGTCATTTGCCGCTGCAATTTGAGCAAGAAGCGAGGCGAGGAGTCGTAGGAGGTCGGTAGAAGGATAGGAATGGATGTCAAATGTGCCAGCAGTATTGACTACAGGGGTAGCAGGGATGACCGCTGCTTTTGCCGTGTTTGATATCGACGAGGATGGTGTTGCTGAAGATTTTTGCTGTTGTGGGCGGGCAGGATTGATTGGTTGTGGTAGAGGTGGCTGTTGATGGTGCTCCTGTGGGTTTTGAGCATGACGAGAAGTCGTTGCTGTCGTTGTTATAGACGGCATAGACGAAGAGGAAGGATGTCTCGAAGACGATGCCGAGGAAGATGAAGAGGATGAAGGTTTCCGGTGTGATGGCCGTTGTCGGGGTATGGAGGATGAGGAAGAAGCTCTATGTGCGACCTCTGAAGATGGATCATAAGGATGCGCCAGGGCGAGCATTATAGAGTTGAAGCTGTGAATGACGACAGCAGATGATGGCGAGCAACGTCGATTACCACGACAAGGACCTTTCGGAAACGTTGGAGACAGTGAAAAGGATGGAAAAACTTTTAAAGAATGGTAAACGAAAATGACCACCCTGACCTACCCTGACCGATGTCACGGGACGTAACATGTCACGCTCGCGTCACTTAAATTGGATCCTCGGCCTCAGCTGTCGTGACAGCTTCTCCTCTTTCACAGTTCCTGCTTCCCAGTGCCAAATATGGCTTTGTTTCATGAAAGAAACTGGAACCTCAAAAATAGCTAAAAACCGTCTGCCTACCACTTCCAAAGACTTCCCAACTCACCGGTTGCATTCCCAAGCCATACACGTTCGTGCCTTTCTGAAATCGGGTGCAGAGGTAAGGCGACATGACGTTGTGCTGTTGCTTTAATGGAAACACGTTGGAATGTCATCATGTTAACCTCGTGGACTGAACACCGGCAGGAAATTTGTGGGTTTGCGTTACAAATGTAAATACGAGCGTCCATGCAGGCTCTCGCGGCTAGCTATTGATGTTTCATCCAAGTTGGCACTGCAGGCTATATTAAGTCCTCGAACGTTTCTCGGGGGCCTCTTTGGGAGGCTCAACCGGTCGGATTTTGAGAGAGTTTTGCCATTGCACGTCAATTGTATGGACCGTCGCTTTGACGCTATTAGCGACTTGGGAGCGGAATTAAAAGGGAAAAACATGGGGCAATCTCTACGAGACAGGCAATTCTCATTGCGTACGGTATCTTTTTGTGCATATCGAAGACTGGCTACGGCTACACAGCGTCTGGCCCATGAAGGAACAATCAAGAACGTAGACAACTCCGACGCGTAAATATAGCGTTGTGATTCCCGAGTTGGCATCATGAGTGAAAGATTTCGTCCATCCATGAAATATACCACGTCACTGTATGTCCATATGCAATCGTATAAGTTTAGTGCTTTCTTTCGATGTAGGAACCAGGCAAGGATCTAATTTGATGCGTTAGTAGACTTCTATACAATTCAATCAATCATGAGCCATTCCCGTAAAATAAAAATACCAAATGTTCCATGGATAAAGTATATTTGTCCACGACGACTAGAGTCGTCCGTCCGTGGGGTGGTGGGATCGACCCGCGCGCATATACTGCGCCACTGGCCAAGGTGTCAACCTGCCCGAGCCTGCTTTACTAACACAGAAAAGAAATCCCGTCTCTCTACTGAGAGTAGAATGATATGTATATGATTTCACATTGAGCGCGGCTTCGGCAGCAGGGCGGGGCCGTAACCTGTAAAACATAGACGATACCTAGGTACGAGAGTAGGCCAACGCAACTAGTTAATAATGAGTACAGTATCAGTACAAGTAGCAAATTTGTAAGGTACGGTCAGTCAGTATGACATGGATTTAATAACGACGATAGAACGAGTGATATAAATGCTAATGGTAAATAAATAATGAGAGACGAATAATAAACCCAGAGCCCATGGAAAGGGGGGAAAGGTTAAATACGCTGTTGGAACTAGAGTAAACAAACTTGCAGAGAGAGAGTTGTAAGGTGATTAACCAGGCGTCTATCGGGCATCCTACTCGACCTGTCGGCGGCGATTAGGTCTCCTATCCAAAGGCGCGCCTCATCCCATGGATAGAACATACCATCCGCTAAAAGCGGTGTCTATTCCTCCTCGTCAATCCGTCTCGCTATCCTTGCCATCATGATATTCTCTAACGAGATACCAGATTGTTCACACATGCCTCTGAATATCCCATTTTGCTCATAAAGATTCTGGGGCGTGTCAAACTCTGCGACCTGTCCGACATCCAAAACGCATATTCTGTCGTACGATATGATCGTGCGTAAGCGGTCTACATCGAGGGGCGTGGGTGGGTATAGTCAGTACCATGAAAAGGCGGACAAAGGAGCCAATTACTTACGAGCAATGCAAAGAATTGTGCTATCCTTGAATTCACGAGTAATCGTATTTTGGATCTTTCTATCCGTTTCATAATCGACAGAAGCTGAAAAAGCATCAAAAGTCAATCAAAACGTTTTCAGATTTGCAGAGATGGAGGGGTAAATGAAGAAAGGTTGGGCAGAGGTAAAAAAACTTACCCGTTGCCTCATCAAGAATCAGGACCTTGGTATCTTTCACTAGCGCTCGTGCCAGGGACACCAAAGAGCGCTAACAAGGTAGGGTATAAGGAAAGCAAACATGGACAGCCAGAAAGAAACATACCTGCCCGATAGACAAGTTATTGCCTTCATCTTCGATGACTGAATCCAGTGTGAATTTGGAAGCACCGTGGGACACCAAGGAGCGCTGGACAAAAGTAGGTCATGAGTAAAGCAAATATGAACACCAAAAGAGCCCCACCTGTTGAAAAGACGAGTTGTTTCCTTCATCTTCGACAACTGTATTGAGCGTGATTTTCGAAGCACCTGGGGATATCAAGGAGCGCTAACACAAGGTGCATGAGTTAAACAGAGTTTAACAACCGCAAAGAAAAACTCACCTGTCCGTGGGACAGGTTATTGCCTTCGTCTGCGACGACGGTATCGAACGTAACTTTCGAAGCACCAAGGGACGTGTGTGTGCGCACATGTGTACCCTCGTCTGTGATGATTGTACTTGCATCTTCATCTTTCGCTTTGCGCAGCTCCGACTCGACAAGATATGATCGCTTCAACGCATCGTAAAGCCTAGCATCATCATGTAAGTTGAACGGATCGAGGTTCGTTCTAAGGGATCCTGAAACTTTGGGAAAGAATTATTCTACCGACAGTGACGATAGGTCCGGGAGGCACTCACATAACAAAGGATCCTGAGGAATAATCGAGAGTCCCGTCCTCAATTCCTTCAAACCAGCTTTTGAGATATCCCTCCCGTCAATATTAATGGTTCCTCCTGAAAGCTCTACAATCCTGTAGAGAGCCGTCATCAAACTACTTTTCCCTGCTCCTGTGCGTCCCACGATGCCGACCTTCTCGCCCGGAGCAATGGAGAAGGAGATCCCTGCAGAATACCATTGAATAAAGAACGGAAAGACATAGATGATCCCTTACCTTTGAGGACTGGTGGTAATCCAGGTCGATAATTCATCACTACATCTTTGAATTCCACCTTGCCTTCCTGGGGCCAAGCTTCCGCTTTGTCACCGGGAAGCTCGTGCGCAGCCTCCTGTTCGACATGATCCGCATAGTAAGCAATCCTTTCGACAGAGTTCATGCTATTCTCGACGTCGGCAAATTGACGGACAAGCCAACCAAAACTGAGAACCGTCAAGTTAGGGGGAGGAAGAGAAGACCATAACTGCGTACTCACTTTTGTTGGATAGTTATCATGTACGATAAAACAACGCCGGTTTGTGCAGGCGAAATACTGAACCTTGTTCCGACGGTGAGCATCGCGACAGCGAATGTCAACAAGGCCCCGAGGAGGTCCAGTCGAATCCCAAGCCAACGCTGCAGGAGTAGAGGAGAACGAAGAGGTCAGGAAACTTAAGTGGAACATGGGTGAGGCAAGCATACCTGATTCGTGACCGTCATCCAATACGCCCTATTCTCTATATCGATCCTCTTGTCGTTCTCTTTCAAGAATCTACCTGACTCGCCGTAAGCTCTGACAGTAGCCAGTCCTGAAAGACTCTCGCTAAAGTGCGCATATAGCTCACTTCTCAAGATCGAATCGAGGCGCTTGAACTCTCGGGCGGAAGCACGGTAAAAGTGAGCTGCGTACAGGTAGACTGAAAGGATCACGAAGACGGCGATTAAAAAGTAGGGGAGGAGGATTGAAATAAGAATAATCGCTCCAAGAATACCAGAAGCGGTGGCGGCGAGCATACGAAGCGAATCACCAAGGCGGTTATCGATTGTGTCGATGTCTTTGGAGAAACGGTTCATGATTCGACCGAGGGGCTGTGAGTGGGTAAGTTGATATCCGAAACTGAAGTTATGGGAATACATACAGTAGTCTCAAAAAACGACAGAGGCGCGTTCATCACTCTGAGAATAGCCGCCTACAATTTACCGGTCAATACACGAAGGAAACTCAAGTGCAGAACTGAACTCACGTGATGCAATTTCTGAGAGGCAAAGTATGTCAACAAGGCAAAAGTACCTCCCATGATGAAAGTCGCAGCGGCCTGTGAGACTCCAAGAGCTGCGTATATACCCATCTTCAAAAGTGAAAGTTTCAGTAAGAAGAATTTACAGATAAGAACCAGCTCACATAAACTCCCTGCGTCAAATGGAAGTGATCCTCTTGCCAGTATACCAGCCAGTACGACGACATAATCGTTGCCCCCTGTACCATACACAGCGACACCACCAAGATTGGAACAATCCACTCTCCATTAGCGGCTTTGTAATATGCCTTATATACCGTCGCGGAAACAGCCCCGGTGTTACGTTCCTCTGTTTGCATCATCGTGGTTGGGGCAGCAAGAGGTTTGTTGTCCTCTCCGCCTTCCTCTTGAGCCGGTGCGACCGTAATTTGTCCCTCTTCTTCGGCGTCTTCACCTTCCGCACCACCTCCACCAAATTCCCCAATAAACTTACTGAACTCCCTTCCATCATTCATAAGCTCCTCGTACGTCCCTCTCTCAACAATCCTTCCTTCGTCAAGAACGTAGATGTAATCCACCTCGGGCAGGAAGTGTAGTGCATGTGTGACCAGTATCCTTGTTTTCGGCGTGGGAGACGAAGAAATGGGGTTGAGCAAGACATTCCGGAAAACTGCTTTCCCAACGTGGGCGTCTAAAGCTGACAGTGGGTCCTGAACACAATTTTATCCTCAGTCAGCGAAGAGGCATGAGAGGAAGTCATCACACTCACATCGAAGATCTGTACGTCCGCATCACAATAAACCGCTCTCGCGATACTGATCCTCTGTTTCTGACCTCCAGAAAGACTGATTCCCTTCTCTCCAACTTCCGTCATATCCCCATACGGCAGCATTTCCAAGTCTCTTTCCAGACAGCTCTTCCTTAGAGCCTCTTGATATTTAACCTCATCGAACGGCCTCCCAAACGTCACGTTTTCGCGGATCGTCGCATTTTGAATCCAAGCCGTTTGAGGCGAGTACGACACCGTTCCACCGAACCGCACAGATGTAGCTGGGGTTTTGTTCGTCTGGCGCATTTCACCGATGAGGGCCTGAAGAAGACTAGATTTTCCACTTCCTACTCGGCCGACGATAGCGACAAGCTGGCCACGGGGGACAGTGACAGAGATAGAAGGAAGGGTAAAGGGCTTGAAGCCGTCGACTGATTTTTTTTCCGTTTGGGCTTGTTTCTTGCTACCCTTTGACTTTTTCTTGTCAGAGGACTCTGGGGGAGGACTATCCCAGGTGAACGACCCATCGTGGACTTTAACAGCGTAATCAACTTTCTCGTCGATAATCCGAGTTTCGTCGAGTGTTTCCGCTTCGAAGATATCATAGAGACGCCTCGTTGCGTTCGATGCATCAGCTAGCGCGCTCAAAGAGCCGGCTAGATACAGAAAAAGGATAAGTATATTTTATGGAATGGAAGGAGACAAAGCGACGTACGAAGCATCGCCAAAGGGAGTCTAAGCAAGCTGAACAAGGTCAAAGAAGCGAAGATATTCGCTGGATCCAAGGCATGTCCGGATAGCGAGTACGTGACGAAAGCCAGCACGGCAGCCAAAGCAGGCAAGGCCATCGCTACCGCGCTCATGCCGGCCCTCGCGACTAGCAGAGCGCGAATATAGTACATCTCGTTTCTCCGAAACCCTGATAATTTGCCTAGAAACGGTACCTCCCAAGCAAAATATTTGATGATTTTCATCCCGTTCAAAAGCTCCTGAAGGAGCTTTGCGCGCTTGTCTGTCCATCGCATTGACTTCTCACGAAGTTTGAAGAGACTTTTAACAAGCCACGCTTGTAAAGGGGACAACAGGACGAAGAAACCGAAACCTGCGAGCGCAGATGGACCGAGATTGAGCAGAAGTAGCACGAGGCATATGATCATTTGGATTGGGGCCGTCCAAGCCATATGGACCTGTGAAGCAGCAAAATCGATTCGGGACACGTCTGTCGAAATATGGTTCATGATGAGGCCGTTAGGCAGTTTAGAACGGGAGCGGGCGGTGAGTAGCATGGACTTTTGGTAGATGGCGTTGATGAGACCACCACGAATCAACACACCTGTAGAAGCTGAACGGTAGACAAAGTGGTGTGTGCACAGCGAGGCGAAGACGTTGAGACCGAGCAGACCGAAAGCCATCCCTAAACCTTTGCCTATCGACGGGACTGGACCACCTGCGAGATGACCCCGGTAGGAAGCTGTAGCAAAATTGACGATAGCCTTGACGAGTAAAGGTGAAGTGATCTGGGCCGTATCACCGAGTAGTTTGAACAAGCCACTTGACCAAAACCACCATTTAACGCTATCGTTCATTGCCATGGTCAGACTTGGTTTCTTTTTCCCTGAAACTTCTCTCCAATTCTTTTCTCGTGCTTCCCTTCCACCACGGACCGTCCACCAGACTTTCCTCCAACCAGGCGAGATCTCGCCATTGGCAAGACTAGTATTGTAATCGTTCGCTGCTTTCTGCCTCCGCTCCCATGATTCGAGAATAACTTTGCCAATGGCGGCCGCAGAACGTTCATCCTGAAGCTTGTATAGGTCCGAAGCTTCTAAAGGGCGATTGTAGCCGAGACGTAAGAGGGGAGTCATCCATCCGAAGATGATGAGACTGAAGATATTTGCGGTGACTTCTGGGATGATATCTGATTCATCAAGCGACGCTTTCGGAGGTGGAGGTGGTTTTTTGACGAAGGGAAGAAAGCTAGGGCAAAATTTTTAATCAGCGTCAAATTAAGTGAATCATGCACCACGATGATTGACAGGGCTCGGAGTACTCACCGAGGTCGAACTTTAACCTCGCCGGCACCGCTCTTCTCTGTCAGTGTCATGTCAAACACTTGAAATGCCACCCTCTCCTGACAACAAAAAGAAAGGCACCGAAGATGCAGGCGAAAATAAATTAGTTGATAAAAAGAGAGAAAAGGACTCGCAGGAGGTATATCCTTGTGAACCCTCGAAAGGGCAAAGTCGTTGCGGGAGTAGACGGTGACACCTAGGTCGAGTTTATCACAATAAACGAGTTGTGATCACCCTGCATTCGGTTGGGAATCGGGAGGGCCATACGGTCAAGCCCCCTATATGTAAGCCCTATGGGTCCAAGGCTCCAAGAAGGCTGTTACATGTGTGCCCTGTAAAGATTTTTGTCTATTCAAAATTCATAAGGAGTTAGTAAAGAGATCCCCCACAGTTATGTAGTCTCTGAGCAACGCGCTGGAGCCTGAGGCCTGAGGCGTCGTTGGAAATGCGTAAGGGACTGAGATGAACCAGCTCATACCGGAATTGAATGAATCAGTGATGTTCCACTCAGGGCCAGCGGCGCTCATTTGCAGTGCTTTGTGAAACTTTTGGCGCTCTGCCTCGCTACGGGAATGGTTGTGGGAAAATAAGAGGGAGAAGAAAATGACTCGCAGGTGGCTAGTATATCCGTATTCCCGTGTTTCAAACTTCAGGATGTTGGGAGCAATTGTGCTGCGGCGGTTGTCATTAATATTGACGGTCAGATACCGTTTGGGAAATCTGTTGCAGAAAGCGTCAAAACGGCAAAAATTGGGTGCAGGCCGCTATCGAAGAATAATGGGCAAAGTCTCCTTGGGAAACGGACAAGAGCGAAACGGAACCGACGAACCAGCTTACCTGATCTGGAAGATCTGAAATGAGGCGACACAGGCTCGAAGAGCAAAATAAGTGGACCTATATAGTATAGCTAACCATCGTAACTCGGATATCCTCCTCACAAACAAACGGCGGTAGGTTAAGATTGTTCAAAGGGTGAGAAGTTTTGATCCTCGGACAACTGATGGGTACTGGGCAGATGTCTAGTAGATGGTTGATGAGGGGTGACCGGTGAAGGTCGGTAGGCTCATGAAGGACCTTCTAGTCCCGCACTCACTGGCTACCGGATGTATGTAGCTGTATTTCTCCGGGTGGCCTGCATTTTCCGAGTCCAAGATTTCAACATCCCTTGCTGAGACTGCGGAAGAGAAAAACTGACCCTGGAACCAGTTGAAGGCGTTCAACGGGGAAAGATCCACCTCAAGAGACTTGACTGAATAGAGAATCGCCGGATATACACCATCAAAAGAATAAGTATTGACCGACAAAGCGTGATGCGGGGAGCCTTACTTGAAGTAATTGTAAAATGAATTTGGAAATGTCCACACGGTGAACCCACAAGTAGAAGACTGATGGCGCAACTGCTCAGCGCTCAGGTTCGTGGATACTATCAGGGACGAGGCGTTTCTCTAGGATTCTGGCCAGTCCTTGCATTATGTATAGCGGGGAAGAGCCCCGACTTCAGTTAGCGTCACAAAGAGAGAGAGAGAAAAAGAAATACTGACCCTACTAGGCCTGTCAACTGAAGCGGCGATAACACTGACATGGAGGACGAAGCAGGTCCGGATTTGTCCGATTTGCACGCCCGAATGCTCACGTGATTGATGATCAGCGCATAATTTGGCTGGCTGACAGGATCATTCGATGATCCCTGGACACAGAGACAGCCAAAAATTGGACAACTCAGCACCTCCAGTGTCTGATGGACTGATCTACATACCGGATATATAGAAATGGGTAGACAGGGTTGAGTTGAGTTCCAATTGACCTTTTAAATGATAGACACGAGCCCTAATTCTATGCATTGAGTGTGTCAGCATCACAACTTCGAATTTCGTTTATTCTATTCACAACTACCACCGACTTGCAGGACTCATAAGTGAGCCTTCCACCCGACTGCATCGATAATTCTCTTGAAAATATCTACTCAAGGGGACAGGGAGTTTCGCTGCGTTGACCAACCTCGTCCGGACTTACAAGGCTTCCTCTTCCAATCATTTCAGTCGTCCAGTACTCAAGCTCAAGATACCCTCCACTTGCGATTGGCTTCGTCACCTTGTTTCTAGAGAAACTCTCGGATGGAATTGCTGCTACTGTTAGTTCGGTTAGGCTGTTCGGCATTTCGCTCTTGGTTGTCGAACTGTAATACACCCTGCACAAGCTGAACCACATAAGTAGGATGGTTGCGACAATGGCGATTGAGATGCTGTTACGGACGGTAAGGATCACTTTGAATAGATCTTTCCTGATGTGTTTCGAGTGTTGCTCTAGTCCTATCAGGAATGTGGACAAAATGGCCCAAAATCTACCTACCCACGATTCCAATGTCCATGGACAAAAACTTCAAAACGTTCGGCCTTCTCTTCATCCTCAAACCCGTTCAAGTATGATATATACAGAACTACATCACAGATAATCGCCATCACAATTAAGGATAGCGGACACAGATATGGAATCATAGGTGGAGTCGGGGAGTAATGCTACGAGTCTAGGACTGATGGGGAGTACAGTTTGGAAGACTAGGTTCTCGATGCTACCCTCCTCTTTCCTCTCATCTCCACAAGGACGAGTGCACTTATCCTCTCCAAGGTTCCCCTTTTGTCCCGCGCTCTTACCACACCGAGCATAATTCAACGGTTACGAGTTGGCTTTGGTCATGGTTCAACGCGATCAACATTGACAACGGTGCTTTTCTTGCCCGCGCTTGCAACAGATGGCGTATCTGTATCTTGCCCTCCTGGCCACGGAATGATCCCCGATATTGACGGACAGTTTGTCTTACAGTGGAAGTTGTCCGATGGTCGGGACTGGTAGAGATTGCTGTCTGATGCTGTATTTGTGGTGTATGCGTGCGGCGGGTTTCATGGTGAATAAACTTGTCGCATCGACGGTGGCTATAATGGTGTTTCGCACCCATATTCGTCTTTCACCATTCCCTTGTAGTGGGTGTCTGACAGTTTTTGTATACCTTGAAATCAGTCGAGATGTGGCTCAGCTAGTCGGGGACTTCCCTCAAAAATTGGAAGGTTTTCTAATCAAGAAAATAGCAATTGTTTGTCTTCATAGTATGACTTGTGAGAACGCTTGCAAGCAAGATATGAATTCGAAAAATGTCAGGAAGGTTATCTGGTAGAAATCAAACAGTAACATGGCGGTGAAAAAACCGGACATAGCTATCTCGTTACAAATGTTTCATCTTCAATTCACCCATCCAGTGCTGGGTCCGAGTCAAAGCCTCAATGAGTCACCGGTCTACTGATGAGTTAAACTTCCAAAACCGAAGTCGAAACAGTCCTGCAAATTGATCATAAATTTCGTCACGAAGATATATTATTGAGTCCTTCAAACGTTTGGCGATGAACGGTTAACACCACCTTCTAAATCCGAACCATATAGACTTATAAGCTTGGCAAGCCCGCTTCACCGCCCTGCAAGAAATGAATGGTTTCGAACCTACCTGTAGACCGAGAGGCTAGTTCGTTTGCAGGCATACATTCATATTAGTACAATGCAACGGCGGTGGACACAGACAAATTTAATGGGCTCGAGACTCGAGTACTCTTTCGGCATATTAGCATTCTCTGAGAAACCTCCATAGGTTGATTTTCAGACCCTCTATCAACCTAATACTGGATGGAATGCTGAAAGCATCTTTGAAGGGAGCCCATAACTCTTGAAATCTCAGAGATAATGTGGCATACAGACTCCGTATGTTTCTTTTTCCAAAGTGACTTTTTCTGTAATACATAGATGGTAACAATTCTTTTGAATAAACATTCATCGCCGATGTCAATTCTTCGGCTTCCAAGGGCCGCCAGACAAGATGAATAGTCATTGCCGTCGATTTTGTATGGACTTTCAAACAACTCCGGTACAAACTAAGACTTAGAATGTGATTACCCAGGTTTCAAGCAACCATTTTCCTCCATCCACATCATATATATATCACGTCACTCTATTAATGTTAACGACGACCGTGTATGTAAATTATACGATTACTAACACGAAAAGAATATAACAATGCGATAGCGCTAGTTATACAATTTTGATCCAAAAAATTATAAGCCATTATCTATCCTGTGAAAACGTAAACTTCTCATGGTTCGTAGCGTCCAGTCATGAATCGCGTCTATTCCTCATCGAATCGTCTTGCCTTTTTTGCCATCTTTATATCCTCCAGTGAGATACCAGACCTTTCACACATACCTCTAAATATTCCACTTTTTTCGTATAAATTCGCGGGCGTATCGAACTCCGCGATCTGTCCAGCATCCAGAACACATATTCTGTCGTATGATATGATCGTGCGTAAACGATCTACGATAAGGCAGGTAGACGTAGTAAGTACATGGAAGGGTAATAAGCAAGGAGGGAACCGCTTACGAGCAATGCAAAGAATTGTTCGATCTTTGAATTCATGAGCAATCGTATCTTGGATCTTCCTATCCGTTTCATAATCGACCGAAGCTAAAAATAGAAAATCAATTTTCGGAGAAATGGAAGGAGAGATAGGTGGGGAATTGGGGGGAGGTCGAAGAACTCACCCGTTGCCTCATCAAGAATCAGAACTTTGGTATCTTTCACTAACGCTCGTGCCAGGGACACCAAAGAGCGCTAACACGAGGAAGCTCATTAGTAAAGCAAACATCGACAACCAAAGGGAAACCTACCTGGCCGATAGACAAGTTATTGCCTTCATCTTCGACGACGGTATCGAGTGTGAATTTTGTAGCACCGGTGGGCGTATGCGTGCGGGTATGTGTGCCCTCATCTGTGATTATGGTACTTGCATCTTCATCTTTTGCTTTGCTCGACTCCGACTCGACAAGATATGATCGCTTCAACGCATCGTAAAGTCTGGCATCGTCGTGGAGACTGAACGGATCAAGGTTCGTTCTGAGAGTTCCCGAGACTACAGGAAAAGATCAGTCTATCAATATAGATGATAGGTCTGGGAAGCACCCACATAACAAAGGATCCTGAGGAATAATCGAGAGTCCCGTCCTCAACTCCTTCAAACCAACTTTTGAGATATCCCTCCCGTCAATATCAATGGTTCCTCCTGAAAGCTCTACAATCCTGTAGAGAGCCGTCATCAAACTACTTTTCCCTGCTCCTGTGCGTCCCACGATGCCGACTTTCTCGCCCGGAGCAATGGAGAAGGAGATCCCTGCAGAAGACCATTGAGGAAGGAACGGAAAGGCATAAATGATCCCTTACCTTTGAGGACTGGCGGTAATCCGGGTCGATAGTTCATTACTACATCTTTGAATTCCACCTTGCCTTCCTTCGGCCAAGCTCCTACGTCTTTGTCACCGGGAAGCTCATGAGCAGCCTCCTGTTCAACGTGTTCCGCGTAGTAAACAACCCGCTCGACAGAGTTCATGTTGTTCTCGACTTCGGCAGATTGACGTACAAGCCAACCGAAACTGAGAAACGTCAAGTCAATGGAGGAAGGAAACGAAGAACAAGCTAGGTACTCACGCTTGCTGAATACTCAAAATGTACGACAAGACAACGCCAGTTTGTGCAGGCGAAATGCTGAACCTTGTTCCGACAGTGAGCAACGCTACAGAGAATGTCAACAGCGCTCCAAGGAAATCCAGTCGAATCCCGAGCCAACGCTGTAGGATAGAAGGGAACGAAGAAAGTCAGGAATCTATTACGCAACACGCGAGGTGCAAACATACCTGATTCGTAACCGTCAACCAATACGCCCTATTCTCTATATCGATCCTCTTCTCGTTCTCTTTCAAGAATCTGTCTGACTCGCCGTAAGCTCTGACGGTGGCGAGCCCCGAAAGACTCTCGCTGAAGTGCGCATATAGCTCACTTCTCAAGATCGAATCGAGGCGCTTGAACTCTCGGGCGGAAGTACGGTAAAAGTGAGCTGCGTACAGGTAGACTGAGAGGATGACGAAGACCGGGATTAAGAAGTAGGGGAGGAGAACTGAAATGAGGATAATCGCTCCAAGGATCGTCGAGGCGGTTGTGGCGAGCATACGAAGTGCGTCACCAAGGAGGTTATCGATTGTGTCGATGTCTTTGGAGAAACGGTTCATGATTCGACCGAGGGGCTATGAGGAGAGGATAAGCTGAAGGACATAATCAAAGCCCAGGTCGTAAGAACACTCACGGTAGTCTCAAAGAATGACATGGGTGCATTCATCACTCTTAAAATAGCCGCCTACAATTCGTCAATCAATACGTGGAATGAAACACAGAATCTAGACCCCGACTTACTCGATGCAACTTCTGAGAGGCAAAGTATGTCAACAACGCAAACGTACTTCCCATGATGAAAAACGCTATGGCTGTTGTGGCTCCAAGTGCTGCATATATACCCATCTGGGGAAGCTTCATTGACAAGACCCGGAACCAGGAAAATGAGATCCACTCACATAGACCCCCTGCGCCATATTGAAGTGATTCTCCTGCCAGAATACTAGCCAGTACGACGACATGACCGTTGCCCCCTGTACCATACACAACGACGCTACCAAGATTGGGATAGTCCAATTTCCATTCGCAGCCTTGAGATACGTCTTATATACGGCCACGGAAACGGCCCCGGTGTTACGTTCCTCTGTTTGCATCATCGTCATCGGGGCAATAAGAGGTTTCTTGACCTCTTCCTCTTCCTCTTGAGCTGACGCGACCATAATTTGTCTCTCTTCTTCATCTTCACCTTCCGCACCACCTCCACCAAAATCCCCAATAAACTTACTGAACTCCCTTCCATCACTCATAAGCTCCTCGTACGTCCCTCTCTCAACAATCCTTCCTTCGTCAAGGACGTAGATATAATCCACTTCGGGCAGAAAATGTAGTGCATGTGTGACCAGTATCCTTGTTTTCGGCGTGGGAGACGAAGAAATGGGGTTGAGCAAGACATTCCGGAAAACTGCTTTCCCAACGTGGGCGTCTAGAGCCGACAGCGGGTCCTATACGAATTTGATTCTCGGTCAACGAAAAGGTATGAGAGGAAGCGACCAAGTAGACACTCACGTCGAAGATCTGAACGTCTGCGTCAGAATAGACCCCTCTCGCGATGTTGATCCTCTGTTTCTGACCTCCAGAAAGACTGATTCCCTTCTCTCCAACTTCCGTCATATCCCCATACGGCAGCATTTCCAAGTCTCTTTCCAGACAACTCTTCCTTAGAGCCTCTTGATATCTAACCTCATCAAACGGCCTCCCAAACGTCACGTTTTCGCGGATCGTCGCATTTTGAATCCAAGCCGTTTGAGGCGAGTACGACACCGTTCCGCCGAACCGCACAGATGTAGCTGGGGTTTTGTTCGTCTGGCGCATTTCACCGATGAGGGCCTGAAGAAGACTAGATTTCCCACTTCCTACTCGGCCGACGATAGCGACAAGCTGGCCACGGGGGACAGTAACAGAGATAGAAGGAAGGGTAAAGGGCTTGAAGTCGTCGACTGATTTTTTTTCCGTTTGGGCTTGTTTCTTGCTACCCTTTGACTTTTTCTTGTCAGAGGACTCTGGGGGAGGACTATCCCAGGTGAACGACCCATCGTGGACTTTAACAGCGTAATCAACTTTCTCGTCGATAATCCGAGTTTCGTCGAGTGTTTCCGCTTCGAAGATATCGTAGAGACGCTCTATGGCGTTCGATGCATCGGCTATTGAGCTCAAAGAGACAGCTAGGTACCGAAAATGAATCAGCACATGACGTATCGAATGGAAGAAGAGGAAATGACGTACGAAGTAACATCAGAGGCAATCTTAGCAATGCAAACAAGGTCAAGGAAGAGAAGATGTTCGCGGGGTCCAAGGCATGTCCGGATAGCGAGTACGTGACGAAAGCCAACACAGCAGCCAAGGTAGGCAAGGCCATCGACACTGAGTTCATGCCGGACCTCGCAACGAGCAGAGTGCGAATATATTTCATCTCGTTCCTCCGAAATTCTGATAACCTGTCTAGGAACGGTACCTCCCAAGCAAAATATTTGATGATTTTCATCCCGTTCAAAAGCTCCTGGAGGAGTTTGGCGCGCTTGTCTGTCCATTGCATTGATTTCGCGCGGAGTTTGAAGAGACTTTTCATTACCCAAGTTTGTATGGGGGTCAATAGGATGAAAAAACCGAAACCTGCGAGCGCAGATGGACCGAGATTGAGCAGAAGTAGCACGAGGCATATGATCATTTGGATTGGGGCCGTCCAGCACATATGGAAATACCCAGCAGCAAAATCGATACGGGAGACGTCTGTGGAGATATGATTCATTATGAGGCCGTTAGGCAGTTTAGAACGGGAGCGGGCGGTGAGTAGCATGGACTTGTGGTAGATAGCATTGATGAGACCACCCCTTATCAAAACGCCCGTAGAAGCTCCACGGTAGAAAAAGTGATTTGTGCACAACGAGGCGAAGACGTTGAGACCGAGCAGACCGAAAGCCATACCTAAACCTTTGCCAACAGACGGGACTGGACCACCTGTAAGATGGCCCCGGTAGGAATCGGTAGCGAAATTGACGATAGCCTTGACGAGTAAAGGTGAAGTGATCTGGGCCGTATCACCGAATATTTTGAACAAACCGCCTGACCAAAACCACCATTTAACGCTATCGTTCATTGCCATGGTCAGACTTGGTTTCTTTTTCCCTGAAACTTCTCTCCAATTCTTTTCTCGTAGCTCCCTTCCACCACGGACCGTCCACCAGACTTTCCTCCAACCGGGCGAGATCTCACCGTTGGCAAGACGAGTATTGTAATCGTTCGCTGCTTTCTGCCTCTGCTCCCACGATTCGAGAATACTATTGCCAATGGCGGCTGCAGAACGTTCATCCTGAAGCTTGTACAGGTCCGAAGCTTCTAGAGGGCGATCGTAGCCGAGACGTAAGAGGGGTGTTATCCATTCGAAGATGATGAGACTGAAGATATTTGCGGTGACTTCTGGGATGATATCTGATTCATCAAGCGACGCTTTCGGAGGTGGAGGTGGTTTCTTGACGAAGGGAAGAAAGCTAAGACGAAATTCAGGGGTCAATCAATTACGCGCACCACGGTGATTGCCAGAATGTCTGATATACTCACCGACGTCGAGCTTTGATCTTGATTACGCTGCTCTTCTCTGTCAGGTCACTGCTGCTGCCGCTAGTCATCGAAGGCAACGGAGAAGGAATATTCGTCCTCTGACCTTTAAAAAGAAACCCGCAAGGCGACTGAAAGTCCCCATGCGACTCGGATTTGTAAGTGCGGGGGTCATTCTTTAGATGTCATATTCCTCCCATTCAGCCGGCTGTAATTTCCGCAATACACTACCCTGCCGATAAAATAATCACCGTCAACGGCGGCTGTTATCTTGATGAGTAAGCGCCAGCACACCGCCGAATCAGGAACCTCACTGAGAAATTCATGAGTGGATAGGTCGCGGATTACTCAGAGCGTCAATTCCAAGACTGTTGTAAGCAGAGAGACTTGAAAGTAAACGAGCCCCGCTAGTGGCATATTTATTTTTGCCGCTCAAGGCTCAAGCATTGAAAGCATGATCGTCTTATTAATAACGGGCACTTGTCTCCTAAATATCTCGAGTTTAACCGCCGATTGCAGGAGAGCGGAGGGCAACCGACGATGGACACAGAAGGGCAGCAAGAGAGCGAAACGGAACAAAATACAAAATACTTGCGCAAAACAGAAGGATAAGAAACTAATCAAAGGAACGTTGAACCCTCGGGCGACTTTGAGAAAACATAGGCCCCGTGCTTCAGATGACCTGAACAGAAAGCTACCCAAGAGTCTTCGAGAAGAGCGAGTTGTGCAGATAACTACGTAAGTGACTAGCCTGGATCTGACCCCAGAGACGAAAAGCTCATAAGTAATGTAGCGGCTAGCTATAGGAGGCTTACAAACTGATTTTCAATTGCTATGCCGTCCACACTACACCTACGACGTCCTTCCCCGTTTGAGTCCCTTCAACCGTGGTCCCCGAGAGCAAAGGCTGCGGAACAAACCCGGTATGTTTGAAAGCAGGTGGCCGCTGTAATAGAACCACAAAAGTCGCGGCGCTCAGTTGTCTCGGAGGAGTTCGTCCGAGCCCATAACAAGAGGTGAGAATAACAACAACTTGCAACGACCTACCCCCGGGCCCCAAGCAAAAAAATAACGGCAGATGGATCTCAGGAAATGGCTAGCAAATGACTATTCAGAAATTGGCCATGGAGGAATCCGATTGGGAGGGAGGGACGTCGAGGTCCTACTTGGCACACTCGATGATACCTGGTGACGAAAGATATCCTCCAATTGGGAGGCACTGGGGTCGTCATGGGTTCACGAAAGGGTTTCGTCCACTGAGAAAGCGAGAGCGGCATGCAAAATCAAACGCTGCTCCCCGGGCCGGTGACCCGACCTTCTCCATCTCAAGCACCTACTTACACACCTTCAACTCCCACCCCAGGACGAGGTCTTCGAGGCAAAAACAAGGGCTAAAGTAGACAAGCCAGATAGAACAGCTGGATAAACTATCCATTGGAATCGGACAACAAGTCCTGACTTGACACTAAGACTAGGCCAGTGCAGCGAAAGTAATTAACACTGGGAAGGCGATGAAATATGCTCAAGGTATTTAGGACGGGAAGCATTCAGTTTTCGAGATCTACTTCTCGATTTACGGGAATTTTCCGTGCTGATTTAGCTACTTTCAGTAAATTAATATCTGCCTATTCGGATTTCGGTGCCTGACCAATACCTCGAGCATATTCTTCAAAATCGATAGAAAAACTTTTAACCTTGGTGATTCACTTGCCGAATCAAGCATTCTCAGTACACATCGCGAAACTTTTTGGCTGCATGTCCTTCCTGTTTCAGCTACCTTCAGTCAAGTTTCAGTACGCAAATTCTCCGAGCATATTGTTTCGTCTTCCCGGCGTGACTAATGGAAGGTTATAAATACATTCAGAAGCTGTGAGGTCCAAAGGAGGTCCTCTGAACAGAAATCGAGAACGAGAATAGATATTCCAAAGTGGATGGAGAGACCCATGGTATGGTAACTTCTTCAGGCCGGGAAGTCTGGTTTTATCCCACGCCTCACACATGTGGCAAAGCTCCATAGATGAGCAGTGAATTTTTGCATGAATCTTCCGAACACTACAGTTGTACCCGGGGATCCCGTCCATTTACAGATAAGTTGTGATTAAAAAGGAGTCAGAAAATACTTATTCTTTACAATTGCATCTGTTACATGCGCGACGCGACAGCCGTTCATCACATTTGAATCGGGCATCGACAGTTGATCGAGACTGTTACAACGAACATCGAGTAGCTGACTAGAACACTACAAAGTAATACAATAATAGACCTTAAACGCTACCTAAAAGCTTTTTGGTTTCCTCCATGACCAGTCCGATTCTCTCTTCACTCACTGTCACCTCGATCAAATGACTCCCGCCCGGAAGTCTCCCGGAAATATAAGCAGAGTTCGTGAGAAGCAGGGCGTTTGGCGTGAGCGAGTATCTATACCCACATAGCGTCTTCAATCCCCACTCTGCTTCCAAAATCCTTGAAGCGCTAACATTCGAGACCAGAAAACTCTCATCTGCACTTTCGTGTACCGGCATCGCCATCGGATGTTTCTGCAGCGTCTTATATGCACTGGCGACGTGTAATCTCTCAAACGAATGTCGTGCCTCTGCCAACCGCCTACTCAGTTCATGGAGCGGGAGGTTGTTAAGATCTTCAACGGTATAGGGCGGATAGGGAAGCGGTGTCCACGCGTTATGGGGATAGCCCATTATCTCTTTGTCGGAGCCTAGCAGAGACCTGAATGAAGCAATGTTGCTGCAATGCACTGTCGTGTGAGGGTTAGTTCCTCGAGAGTAGATCGTCTGTGAAACAGATTAAATTGAGAAATGCTTGGACCTCAGACTTGGAGTGCCACCGACCTTCATTAACCAAGCAACCAATACATCTCCCGTACTGATTTCTTCGGTGCCCAAACCAACCCGTCCTCTCTCCTCCAGGACCCTTCGCCTTATTCCCTTCACAAGTGAGTTAACCACCTCGTCCGGTACAACTAAACACCTGGGTACCGCCTTCTTCCAGTATCGTTCTCGAAGATGCCAGGCTGCCATTCCTACCGCTCCAGTAACCCCCAGTGCGGAATACAACGGCGACTTCGACGGATATTCGTCCTCGGTGGCTGAGATCTCGTCCAAAGCCCTTTGAACAGGGTTCTCCACCACTCCCGCATGTGGTACAGGGGGTGGCACCCACTCGCCATTCCCAGAGAGTTCATCTACTACGGCCTTTACTACCTGTACCGCACCAACGCCATCGAATACACCATGGGATCTAGCAAATCCCAGGCAAGTATAACCCTCGCTAAAGTACGTAATATGCCAACATGTTAAGGGCACCCCGGCATTCTCTGCCCAACCTTTGTAATGTCTGGGTGTTTCAGCATGCAGAAACAACGTGTAGGGCAGTGAGTTATTTATCCCATGTTGGATGGGCAATTTGAGGTTGTAAAAGGAAAGTGGATTTGGAGAGGTTGTCGTGGTTATTCTGTATGTCGCGTATGTTGGTGGGAGTGGACCTAGAGGAATTTTGATGTACCATGATGTTTTCTAGAATTGCGGTCTAGGTTCAGCAAAAATACAAGAAGGTGAGAAGGAGTAGCGTACCCCCTTTCCTTCCTCGTGTGACACTACTCTTCCGGCCAATAGCCTCCATTTCTCTGTAACCCTTCGTATCGCATCGCCAAGGGTCCGTTCATCCAATCTCCCTTCGAGGAGCCACCCAGTTACGAAAGTCGACCGTTCGAACAGGTGGTCAAAGGGTGTAAGAGGGTACAAGGCATACTCTGAATCTGAGTCTGGAAGCTGATTCGGGACATTATTGTTATTAGTGCTCTCCATTGTCAGAGGTGAGTACTAGAGTCTGCAAGCTGAGAAGAAACGGAGAAGTGAGGGGAAAGAAATGGTCTTACCGTTTATGTACCATTCTGTGGTAGGGTAGAAAGAATGATATGAATTCAAATCGGATGACCAATGACCGGGAGGCTGAGAACGGAAGCTTGAATGTCCACAAATTGCGCATAGCCATACTCAATCAGTCATTTTGCGAGTCGCGGAACGGATAAAAGCGTCTTTCACGACAAACAATTCTCTCGGTACCGGTTTCCGTTTAAACTAAGACTGACACTCTATCCATAGTTGGATTTTCGAAGGGGCATAGATTTATGGTGCGGTGCAATGTACATATGCCTAATGGATAGTTGACAAAGAGCGAAAAACGAGAGTACGGATAACAGATGTCTACTCTGACGCTGCCGCTGTCGCTCGTGCTACACAAGGAGTTATTGAGCGGATGAATCTAACCCATAGCAGCAGAAAAAAGCTCACTGTAAATCAGTTGCTGTGAATGGTGAACGATTCTTTTGATCTGTCCCTCCTTCTCCAGATGCCGGATGGCAACCCTCGCAAGACTCCCATTGATCTTTAGCCTCTCAATGAGGATAGACTGGCTGATGAAACGGAAGGTGGGGACTTCCTTCAAGATACGGTCATATGTGGGTTTGTCGAGTGAAACAAGGTGCTGAGCCTTGTCCTTGACCTTTCCCTTCGACCACTTCTTCTTTTTGGCGGCTTTTCCTCCCCCCGAGGGTGCAGCAGCTTTTGCTTTGGCCTAGAATGACACAGAAGTAATCAGTTCGCCGAACGACATCCGAAAATGCGACACAAGATCCAACGTATGGCAGTCGAAACACTCATTCTAAGGAGCACGTAGAGGCCCAACGGAGCACTGAAACAGCATCTTCTTGTAAAAGAGTCGATAATGAAACTCACCATAGTTCTTGACGACCGTCGATGTTGAGCCCGTCGTTTCCTGAAGGTGTTCTCTCCTCTTGTTCGGCAGCTCCCGCACAATTCGATCTCCGACCGTTTACATAATCTTCCCTCTTGAACACGTCTTGCCAACACGTCGCGTCCCGGTCAAGCGCCCAAGTGTAGTAAGGATGATCCCACTACACCTTCTCCTCCTCTCACTTCCCCTAGGATCTCTTGCAGCCGTAGAAAAAACCTTTGGTGTAGCCCCATCTCTTCTTTCCCGATACGTCCCCGTGAAATCTTCCTGGCAATGCTTAGACGGGTCAAGAGAAATACCTTGGGACTTTGTAAACGATGACTCTTGCGACTGTCCAGATGGAAGTGACGAACCTGGAACTAGTGCATGTGCGAACAAGAATAGCTCTTTCTACTGTCACAATGTTGGGCATATTGGTGCCATGATACGGAGTTCTCGGGTTAATGACGGACTGTGTGGTATGTTTCTCTGACATCCTACTGGTAAATCACATATACTTAGTTTCATTGAGAACCTGAATGTTGCGATGGCTCAGACGAGCCCCCAGGCGTATGTCCTAACACTTGTGAGGAAGTTGGCGAAGCTTATCGGAAGAAAAGGAATGAGGAGATGAAGCTTCGGAAGACGGTAACAATTCTACTAACTCCGGTTTGATTCTGCGGCTGATGTCACAGTGGTTACTTCACATTAGGGTGCTAAAATTCGTTCAACGTATATCACTTTTGCACACAAGGAGAAAAAGCGACTCGAGTCTCTTGTTGAGACTACGTCTCAGGAGATCATCGTGCGCCAGAAGGAGGTGGCAAGATTGAGAGGTCCGGTTCGCTCCATATTTTCTCCGTCGTATATCTGTCTGACTCGTTGAGTAGATATCGCAGACCGCGCCGAGTCTTTGTCCGCTGCAGCACTAGAACACAAGAAGGAGTCTCGTACGTCTATTCATCCCACCTCCCATTTTCCCTGAAGCTCAATCCCGCTTGGCCTCTCAGCCCTCTACCTATCTTTGATGGAACATTATACCGCCCTTAAATCCCTCCAACGAGAACACAAAAAGCTTCAGGATCGCTCTAAAGAGCTCAGCACAATCCTTGACACCCTTCGTACAGGTTACAACCCCAACTACCAAGATATGGCTGTTCTCGAGGCGGTAAGGGGATGGGAACAAATTGCAGGGTTAAAGCATATCAACGACGTCGGGAGGGATGAGGATGAGAAGAAAGAAGAGGAAAAGAAAGAAGAGGTGGTTCAGGACGAGGACGACGATATGTGGACAGTTGAAGAACTGGAGAACGATTTAGATGGGCTTTTGAGAACGGATTATGTTTCCTTGTTGTTGGAACATGATGAACATGTGAGGACACCAGTGAAAGGCTCGCTATGTGAGTACTCCGTTCAACTGGCAAGTTTGGGCTGACCTCATTTGTGTGCAGTATTCGACCTCGCCTCTTACCTCCCCGACTCCGTACTACCGCAGTACGAGGAAATCAAAGAGACTGTCCTATCATGGTTTCGATTACTGGGAATCATACCTGGAGATGATGGCAGTTCTGGAGGTTCGTTTTCCCGACCTCTGTCCTTCTTCGATATCGCTAATTTACAGTCAAGAAACTTCGCGAGCTCGTCAAGCATTCACTGATGCTGAAAACGCGTTAAAAAAAGCGGAAGAGAACAAGAAGAATGCAGAGGACGATCTGGAGGATTTGTTTAGCGTTGACGGGTTTGGGAAAGACGGTGAGTGGAAGAAACTCGATGGGCTTTGCTTGGAAAAGGATACAGGAGAGTAAGTTCCCCATGTTTGATTACGCGTATTCTGTCGTTGATAGCGCGTTACCTTGGACTTTGTAGGTACACATATGAGGTTTGTCTATTCGGAGAGGCGAAGCAGAAGCCCAATAAAGGAGGCTCAACCTTTAGCTTAGGGTGCGTTGCATCGGTCTCTATCGCGAGTTTGCGTCCAAAACCTCTTTCACTTTCTAGACGATATAACGGTTGGAACCCATCGCCCGACGTTACGCCCGGGGAACCAGAATATTACAAGAAACAGGTTTACAACCACGGTGCCAGATGCTGGAACGGGCCAGAGAGGAGTGTTATCGTGAGTTCCAGTGTGACAAATATTTTATTGACCTTACTGACGAGCCTACCTCATAGCTTGAGCTAACTTGTGGTACAGAAAATACGCTTCATGCGGTTGTTGAGTTGGAGAAGTGTGAGTATATGATAACTGGAACGACCCCTGCACTTTGTTTGCCTATCAGCGAGGGTGAAGGAAAGGATACCAATAGAGAGGAACTTTAAATTATTACTTAGACCAAGTATATTAAGAATCCCAGTCTATTTGATTCTTCTCCATGCCCGTCCTTTGTTAAATTGTTCTCCACTGCTCTGGATGATGATGGTGCAGAATCCCATGACGTCGGATTGCTTAACGCTTGGCTCGCTGTATTAAGTCCTGTCCTCTACCATCATTATGACTAGTTACTTCATCGGTGTCGATGTCGGAACAGGCTCGGCACGAGCCTCGCTAGTCGACACAAGCGGCAAGACGATGGCGTCTCATACACAGGATACGGAAACCTATCGTGATCCTTCTGATCACCGCATCTTTGAGCAATCTACATCGAACATTTGGGACGCAATTTCAACATGCATAAAGACTTGCCTCTCTACATCCAAAACCGACCCTTCATTCATCAAAGGTCTCAGTTTCGACGCAACTTGCTCTCTGGCAGTATGCGATTTCGATATGCAGCCTATCGTTGTGACCAAAGGAGACAAGTTGGGCCAGAAGGGCGACAGAAACATTATCCTTTGGGCTGATCATCGTGCAGAGGATGAGGCCGACTTGATCAATAGCACTGGTTCTGTGGTTCTTGACTACGTTGGAGGAAAGATGAGTGTGAGCGGAAGGTTTTTGAAGTTCTGTTTGTTATGGATCTCTCAACACTCTTTGCAGCTAGAAATGGAGATTCCAAAGATTCTGTGGCTCAAGAACCATATGTCCGGAGCCCTCTTTGAACGCTGTCAGTTCTTCGATCTTCCCGACTTCCTCACATATCGTGCCACAGGAGACAACACTCGCTCTTCCTGCTCCGTTACGTGTAAATGTTCTTATATACCAATGAAAGGATGGCAATCCGAGTTCTTTGAGAAGATCGGATTGAAGGAAATTGTGGAAAGGGATTACAAGCAACTTGGAGCTGGGAATTTGAACGTGTTGACCGCCGGTATGCCTGTTGGGAATGGGCTTTCGAAGAAGGCAGCTCAAGAGTTGGGATTGGTAGAAGGGATGCCGGTGGGGGCCAGTGTAATTGACGCGTGAGTTTGCCTAATCTCATTGACCTAAACTAACACAACGACAAAGATATGCAGGGTGGTTAGGTACGGTCGCTGCTCGTTATAAGGAGAACGACCAACTATCGGAGGCTATCCAGAATGTAGACGAGTCCCGACACCGACTTGCTGCCGTCGCGGGCACCAGTACATGTCACCTCGTTCAGGTCTGTTTGAATCGCCTCAGTTGTCAGCAAGCGGTTCATGATTTTTGTACAGAGTAGGGAAGGAGTTTTTGTCAACGGTGTATGGGGGCCTTACAAAGTGATTATCAGTTCATCAGTCGTTGCATTCCTGAGCTCACTTTGACCGGCTTAGAACCCAGTCTTCCCTGGCTGGTGGATGAATGAAGGAGGGCAGTCATCTACTGGACAGGTAAACGTCGTTTCTTCTTCGTGAGAAGTGGTTGAAACACGATTCTCTGCTGCGTAGCTAATCGATTTCATGATCAAAACCCATCCCGCCTATTCGAGGCTCGTGGAGCTGGGAAAGGAACAACAGAAGAACATTCACGTAGGTACGAAGGCATCCCGGACATCCCTGTCTCGGTCTGATCACTTGTCGCCTTCAGTCCTTTACGATACACTGCAAAATCTGAAGAAGGAAGCCAACGTGGAAAGCTTCACGGAGCTTACCAAAGATATGCACTTTTATCCAGACTTGCATGGAAACCGATCGCCCATCGCCGACCCGAGAATGAGAGGATCTTTCGTCGGTCTCGCATTGGTCCGCTGTCACTCTTCTGAACCACCTCGATCATTAATTAACTTCTGCTTTGTAGGACGATGGGATCCAGGACCTGGCACGCAAGTACTACCTTACACTTGAAGCCATTGCCCTCCAAACGCGTCACATCGTCGATGAAATGAATGTGAAAGGTCACAGCATCACGTCGATCCACATGAGTGGTGGTCAGGCCACGAATATACCTATGATGCAGCTTTTTGCAGAAACATGCAACATGCCTATCGTGTTGCCCTTCGATCATGCGGGTGCGGTTGTCCTGGGAGCAGCGATGCTAGGGAGATTTGCTGCAGAGGCCAAAGGAAAGAAGATAAACGAGGAAGAGCAGAATCGTTTGCTTTGGAATATCATGGTGAGTGGCCATGAGTCTGCCGTTTCTCCCGTCGCGTAATTCATGTTGTGCAGGTCGAGATGACACCTCCCGGCACAATTGTCAGACCCGCTGCGTCAAAAAGGGAGAAAAAACTACTTGAGGCCAAATACAAGATTTTCAGAGAGCAGATCGATATCCAGTACCGGTGGAGGAAGGAGATTGAGGAAGCATTAAAGAATTAGGTAAGAGCAAACAAATTCAAACGGCCTGTCATCGAGTATCCTGAGTGCAGGTGTATACGAGAGGAAAGAGAGACATAGACATGTTTACTGTCCTCGCCGAAAGTAACGCATTCATTATACCCATGTCTGGAATTACACACGGCGAAGCTACTTGAGACCCTGTAAGATTAGAACCTGTCGGACACTTTGGGCCCGTAAGTCTAATATTACCGTCGGTCCTGTTCTCTGTCCAATTTCCTCCTCGTCACCTACCTCTGGATCCTTTTATCCTCCAAACTCTTCCTCTTTTCCTGGAGCGCAATCGCAATTGCAATTTATCCGCGTTCACTCGAGGATGTTCGGAATACACGGCCAAAGGTCAAATTCACAGAAAGATGTGCCGCCCTTAGGTTATCCCGGTGACATCCCCGTCGGACACCTTTTTTTTCGATTTTGCAATTTTGATGTCACACGCGTTACATGATTTTCAGATCAATAAAATTTTTGTCGTCCCATTCACCTTGCTTGAGAGGCCTTGCTGCTTTGAGAAACTCCCAAATGCCATCACTCAATCCTGCTGATTATGGCTTGCAGCCGGAGGGTAAGCGCTGTTTTGATTTACTGGGAATGGATTGAGCCATCCAACCAATTGATAACCGGCAGACTGGACTCTGTTCTATGATGGTAGAAATGTTCATGGCCAATGTTTGGCTTGTGATGGGGACACCAGTAAACGGCGTGCTCTTAGACATTGCAGGACCCATGAACAAACTGCTGAGCATCAAGAAAATGTAAAATCATGGCAAGAACCACTGGCATACATGAACAGTGTCCTGCAACCCTCAAGTTCGGGCATTGGAGCTTCAGTGCATCAAGGACATGCCTCAATGATAGACTCTCAGGGCAGCTGGGTTATTGACCACGCCACAATTAGCCTTCTGGCTTCAGTCCATGGGCGATTCTCACCAGTAATTGCATCAGAGAATGCTTCGCCTCCTCAAGATAACTACCTTGTCAAACAACAAACTTTTGGAGTATATGAGGATTCCTCACTTCCTCATGACCTACCTTCTGCCACCACACAAGGGATTGCAGACCTCACGGAAGGTTTGATGAGTTTTTGGCAGTATCAAGCATCCGGGCAGTCAGACGGCAGCGAGTCCTCCCCCTTGGAGCCATCAGAAATTAGTTTTAACGGAGACATGGACATTATAGAAGGTTCAGACACGTCGGGTCAGTTTTTTTTTCCCTCCTTTTCCTGGGATTGATATACCTATACCAGCCATTGCAGATTGCCCTCATATTGATACTGATGCCGAGGAGGGCTGCAAACACCAGCATTCTGCCTTTTCTGAAGGACCTAATGCAAACCCATGTTACCCATGGCCAGATCGCATTGTGTGTTCTTCCCTTTCTTGTTTCAACTGCTCTACAGGTCATATTTTAGACATTTACATTTGACAGTCTGATGCGGTTTCCATGTTCAGTATTCTTGCAGAAGCAGCTAGACCTCTTCCTGTGGCTCCTTACAGTCAATGGTGTTAATGACATTCTGTCAGTCTACCAGATGAAGGCTATCAGTGAGAAGCTACAGGCATGGGTTGGAGTAGAGACAATGAAGAAAACTAGCTCATTTGGAAACATCTACTATTAGAACAATATTTCTGATATCATAGCTCAAGTAAGCTTCTGTTCATTATTTTCAAATCAGACTCTCCTCCTGTCACAAAGTGTGTACTATTTTCTTTATTTCCCTATGATCTCTTCTCCCTTTACTATGATACACAACATCATTCTTGTTTCATCTCTAGATCCTATCCTTTATCTTTACTCCACTGCATTCCATCACTTTCTGCTATGTTCCATCAGTTTCTGTACAATACCAGGTCACAACATCATAGATCACATGCCAAGTAGTAGGAGTAGTATATATAGGTAGACTCATCACCTAGTCCCCCATCTTGACCTCTTTGTCTTGGGACTAGATGCATATTTGTACTCTGTAGAATACCAGGTTGATCATCTTTGTCTTGGGACTAGTTATTAACTGTTGAGCCTTAGCTCCAGTCTCTGCATGTTTACTACTGGCACTTTACCACATTAGGTCAAGATCATCTACTGCACAGGCACCCTTCTGATAAGGTTGTCTCTGCAGGCCATACTGTTCCATCACATCTCCAACATTTAGCACATCAAAACCCAAATCTGAAGAGGAGAAAGTTGACTGCTCCACACTACCGCATGCATACAATGTCTCTGACAACAAGCACGTACATCTAGCCACCGATGGAGAGTGGACCAGCTGTGACCAAGACCAGTGCCCTAACACACTTGCAAACTCCATTTCTGAGCCACTGTTGTGGCTGTTTTAGAGATTTTACCTATTTCTCTACATTTTGGCAGTTTCTGAGTAATAATAACCTATTATTACTATGAGAACCAAGGGAATATTAAGTACTAGAGTGAGATCCTGTGGTGAAGCGCTGGTAGCAAACACACAGAGACTGGAGCAGAGGCTCGACAGTCAACAACTAGTCCCAAGACAAAGATGATCAATACTACCCAGTATTCTACAAAGTACAAATATGCACCTAGTCCCAAGACAAAGAGGTCAA
Source organism: Marasmius fiardii PR-910 (assembly GCA_014904975.1). Lineage (NCBI taxonomy): Eukaryota > Fungi > Basidiomycota > Agaricomycetes > Agaricales > Marasmiaceae > Marasmius > Marasmius fiardii. The sequence goes on from MU127789.1 coordinate 780,580, forward strand.
GATGGGGGACTAGGTGACAAGTTGTCCTATATATACTACCTGGCATGTGACCTATGATGTCGTGACCTGGTGTCATGCGGAAACTGGTAGAACATCACGGAAAGTAACAGAAAGCAGTGGAATAAAAATAGAATCAAGAGATGAAACGGGGATGATGTTGTGTATCGTAGTGAAAGGAAAAGAGATCATATGAAAATAGATGAAAATAGTACACACTTCGTGACAGATCCGAGCTGCTAGTAAAAGGACTCACCTTCAGAAACATATTACATGTGTTCAGAAGTAAACACTGTGTTATGGGATTCCACAGGACTGAGGGGTAGCAACTTCTGAAACATGTAGGAAGCCTTCTGAGCCTATGCTATTGTTGGTAATACACAAAGGATAGCTACTGAAGTGTGTAGGACCATACCAAGGGTGGTATCAACAAAGAAAAACTACTGCTGAAGAGAGTGGGAAGTTCTGAACAGACTTAACGCACATAACGACAACTTCTGAACTTAGGGAAATGGTGAAAACCACTTCCAAATCATGAGGAAGCACCCAAGGCCACTTACGAAGGTCACACTAGATGACTGCTGCAGGTGCCTGGCTGGCTAACCTGGGACCTGAGTTTCGCAACTAGGATCTGACCTTTGGCACTAGATTACTGGGGCTTAGGGTCAGTTGGGCAATAGATGCCGCTGATTAGAACACAGAGAATGCCAATAAGGTGGCTGGGCCTCGTACTGAACTGCTTGATAGTATGGGGAACAGGTTACCTAGAGGTGTTAAATACAGAACGAAGGGTCTGAACCAGTAATGAGAAAAGGATAGCCCAGACCAACGAAGAATAGGAATGGGCTAAGGTATCAGCTATGCTGACGGAAGCTGATCAACTTCAGAGGTACAGGAGTATATCTGTCACAAAGTGTGTACTACTCTCTCTATTTTCTTATGGTCTCTTTTCCTTTTCACAACGATACATGGTTATTATTGTTTCTTCCCTTGATCTTGTCTTCATTCCATTGTGTTCCATTACTTTCCACAACGTTCTATCAGTTTCCACATGATACCAGGTCACGACATCATAGGTCACATGCCAGGTAGTATATATAGGACAACTTGTCACTTAGTCCCCTATCTTGACCTCTTTGTCTTGGGACTAGGTGCGTATTTGTACTTTGTAGAATACTGGGTAGTATTGATCATCTTTGTCTTGGGACTAGGTGTGTATTTGTACTTTGTAGAATACTGGGTAGTATTGATCATCTTTGTCTTGGGACTAGTTGTTGACTGTCGAGCCTCTGCTCCAGTCTCTGTGTGTTTGCTACCAGCGCTTCACCACATTAGGTCAAGATCCTTTACTGCACGGGCACCCTTCCAATAAGGCTGTCTCTGCAGGCCGTACTGTTCCGCCATGTCTCTGACATTTAGCGCATCAAGACCCGACTCCGAAGAAGAATCTGAACAGGAGAAAGTTGACTGCTCCACACTACCGCACGCTTACGACGTTACCGACAACGAACACGCACATCTAACCACTGACAGAGAGTGGGCCAGTTGCGACCAGAACCAGTGCCCGAACACACTTGCGAACTCTATTTCCGAACCACAAAACTTATATGACAACGACGGTAGTGTTCTTGAATTCGACCGCTTCATTCCAGTATTCCCACTGCTACTACCATCCCCACTTCCAGTCTGCCCAGTTACCCCCAGTTTACCCAGAACCCCAGGACACTCTAGGCCTGGGTCCCATGTTGGTCGATACTCTAGACCCATATCAAATCCCACATTATGTATTTCTCCCACAGCTTCTCCTGCACCGGCACCACTACCCGTACCTCGTGAACCCCCCGTACCCCCATCCGTTCCTGTCATCAGTTCCAGGACCATCTTCTCCACTCCGAATCCCGTTATTACCCCCAGAACCCCAGCTCTAGTACCACAACTGCCCACTCTACCCCCAATTATGAATAACGAGCAACTTGCACACCTTTTAGAGGGCTTAAACACCGTCACCAATGCCCTGCTAACGCAGGCAACTCGCTCAAAGGATGTCATTAGTAAACCTGAGGCGTTCAAGGGAGAGAAGGGGCATAACGCTAGGCGATGGCTCAATCAGTTCGACAACTGGGCAAAGGAACAGTCCAACCTGACCAACAATAATCCGAAGAAGATCCGGGCAGCCCTGAATTTGATGACATCTAAGGCTGGTGATTGGGCAAATCAATTTCTGACCAAGTCGAACGACCCTGCCAACACTGACCCGATCTTTAACGGCAGATGGGCCGATTTCACCACTGCATTTAGGGCTCATTTCTCTTCCATCGACAAGGAAAAGCAGGTGCTGGCTGACCTCAGAGTCTTGAGGCAAGGACGGAACGAGTCCGTCTCTAACTACGCACAGGCGTTCACAGAGCTGGCTAGCCTTACCAAACTCTCAGACTATGATCAACGCCAATATTTCGTAGAAGGGCTTACATTAGAAATGTGGAAATTGGTAGGGCTGGCATCAGTGGTTGCTACAACTGAGCTGAGGGACCTTAGTGAACTCATTGCTAGGGTAAACAAGCTGGATACCAGTATCAACAACCCAGCTTTGAACATTGGAAGAGGAGGCACTCGAGCACAGTCCAGTAGTGGAGGAGGAAGGGACCCGAATGCCATGGATATAGATGCTACCTCAACCTCAAGCCGGAGGAATGGTACCCAGGAGGAGTTTCTGAGAAGGATGAGGAACAGGTGCTTTGGCTGTGGTGGCCTGCACCTCAAGAAAGACTGCAACCGTGCACGAGGTGCTACGTGCAACTACTGCAAGAGGGCGGGCCACTTGGAACAGGTCTGCCAGGACAAGTTTATGGGAAAGGAAAGGGGGGGAGGACTAGCTGGAAGGGGTCGCCCACAAATCGCAGTGACTAACATGGAGGAAGACTTTTTGCTCTTCGATGAGGAAAGGGGGAGCCATCGGTCCTGGAACGATCCCATGGTCACTGTCACATCCACTTCATCCTCAATGCCCAACAGCTCGACCGCAGCCCTGGACAATCAGGGACAACTCACTGCCCAGATCGCTCAACTCAACAGCCTTCTGGCTGGCCTCAGCTCCATTGTCAACAAGCCGCAGGGTTTTTAGAGAGGACACCCATCTCAGCCACAATGAGAGCGTCCTGGAAACCGAGTGTAGTATGCCCACCTTCAAACTACAATTCTATATCTTCATGTACCATAAACTTGACTCGCAAATGTACACCTAGTTCATCCCATTTCCAAGTATGCATGAAGATTGAGAATGGGAGACTACAAACAACAGTGGCAGCAGCCATGGTGGATAGTGGAGCGACAGGCTTATTCTTGAGTAGGAAGTTTGCAGAAGAGAAAAATCCAAGGCAACTTCAGTTAAAGAAGCCGATACAAGTATTTAACATTGACGGCACCCCTAATCAGGCAGGCAACATTCAGGAGTTCGCTCAGCTGGCAATAACAGTGGATGGGCACAAACACTGGGTGGATTTTCTGATCACGGATCTAGGCAAGGAGGACATAATATTGGGGCTACCCTGGTTGAGATGGTTGAATCCAGACGTAGACTGGTCAAGAGGGTTGCTGTCGATTAGGACCCATAAAGTAACAGTGGAGGACATACCAGATAGGGAAGGGGAAGCAATTGGTGGGACGACTCTTGGTGATGGGGTACTAGAGGACACTCGAGATGACACAGTGAAGGAAACTTGGCACCAGGAAGATGGACGTAAAGGGCAGGAAGAGACAGAGGAGGAGAAACAACCACAACTCTGTGTTCTCAAGGCCAACCGAACACTTCGTCAGAACTGGTTAAGGCAGGGAATTATTAAGAATGTGAAGGAACAGGTCTGGATCACGGCAGGATACACTTACTCCCAACAACTCGCAGAAGCAGCACAGAAACTCAAGCCAAAGAAGACGTTTGAGGAGATGGTCCCTGAGCATTACTGGGAGTACAGCAAGGTCTTTTCAGAACAAGAATCGGAACAGCTGCCAGCACACAAGCCATGGGATCACACTATCGAGTTCACCCCTGGGGCTCCAGAGTCACTTCATACAAAGATTTACCCTATGTCCCCAGTAGAACAGGAAGAACTTGATCGATTCATTGAGGAGAACCTATGGAAAGGATATATTCGACCCTCCAAATCGCCCATGGCATCTCCGGTCTTCTTCATAAAGAAGAAAGATGGAAAGCTGCAGTTCGTACAGGACTACCAACGCCTTAACGAGTTTACAGTCAAAAACCGGACACTACTCCCATTAGTATCGGACATCATCAACCGACTCCACAATGCAAAATACTTCACCAAGTTCGACGTAAGGTGGGGTTACAACAATGTACGGATCAAGGAGGGAGATGAATGGAAGGCAGGGTTTGTGACAAATCGAGGGTTGTTCGAGCCAACTGTTATGTTTTTCGGTCTTACCAACTCTCCAGCTACGTTTCAATCCCTGATGAACCTCATCTTTGCTGATCTCATCGCAGCAGGGAAGGTAGCAGTATATCTAGATGACATCTTGGTTTTTAGTTCAGATTTATTGGAACATTGTCACGTGGTTAAGGAAGTCCTCAAATGGTTACAACAGCACAACCTATATCTCCGACCCGAGAAGTGCAAGTTCAAGAAGACAGAGGTGGAATATCTGGGTTTGCTGATAAGCGAGGGGAGAGTGCGTATGGACCCAGTGAAGGTAGCCGCCATACGAGATTGGGCAACACCAAAATCAGTATACGATGTTCGTGGATTTTTAGGATTCACCAACTTTTACTGACGCTTCATCTGGGATTTCTCGAAGATTGCACACCCACTCAATGATCTAACGCGCAAGGACATTAGGTTTGATTGGGGAACACAACAACAGGCAGCATTTGAAGAATTACGGACAGCGTTCACCTCAGCACCTATTCTTGCCCTATGGGATCCAGACAAACCAACTCAGATAGAAGTAGACGCTTCTGGTTACGCTACAGGGGGAGCCCTTATGCAGCAGCAGGAGGATGGTACATGGCACCCAGTGGCATATTGCTCAGCTTCGATGCAACTGGCAGAGAGGAACTACCAGATCTATGACAGGGAAATGCTGGCAATCATAGAGGCCCTGAAGGACTGGTGTTATTTCTTGGAGGGTCTCTGTGATGAGTTCGAGATCGTTTCTGACCACAGTAACTTGGAATACTGGCGAACAGCACAGGACCTCACACGACGCCAAGCTCGCTGGTCCCTTTACCTATCCAGGTTCAATTTCCAGCTGGTACACCGTGCAGGGAAAAGCAACACTCAGGCTGACGCACTATCACAAATGTCACATCACCGCATTCAAAACCATGAGGACAATCGGCAACAGATTGTGCTTTCACCTGACTGATTTCACAAGATAGCTGCCTCTACCCTGATTAACCCCCTGGAAGGACGGATCTGTCAGGCATCGGAAAGAGAAGCGGAAGTACTAGAAGGATTGAAGAAGCTGAAGGAGGGAGGCCTGAAGAGACTTGCAAACAGATTACCGGAATGGGAGGAGGATAATGGTCTGGTGTATCATCATGGCAGAGTCTACGTACCCCCGGACAAGGAACTACGACGAGATGTGCTCCGGCAGTGTCATGACTCCCCATTGGCAGGACACCCAGGACTCCATGCGACGTATGACTTGGTAACATCCCACTTCTGGTGGCCAACAATACGGTCATTCACCGAGAAGTATATGGAGGGTTGTGACACTTGCACACGGAAAAAGCTACAGCAGCATCCATGGGCGGTAACTCATCCACTGGACGTACCAATGGGAATTTGGGAAGAGGTAGGGGTAGATCTGATCACCCAGTTGCTGAAGTCAGACAGATATGACGCCATTTTGGTCTGCACAGATTTGTTCAGCAAGCAGATTCACACTCTTCCCTGCATGACCAGCATCACTGCAGAAGAGGTGGCAGACCTTTACTACTGAGAGATCTTCTGACTTCATGGGCTACCATTGCACTTTGTATCCGATCATGGTCCCCAGTTTGCGGCAATGGTTATGAGGAAGCTCCTCAAGCGACTGGGTATCAAGAGTGACTTAACATCTGGATATCACCCACAAGCAAACGGACAGACAGAGCGGGCCAATCAAGAGGTTGAAAAGTACCTTCGACTGTATGTGGGGAGGAGGCAGACAGACTGGGCGAAACACCTACCAATGGCAGAGTTTGTTATCAACTCCAAGACACACTCTGCACATGATCTCTCTCCATTCGAGGCAGTATATGGATACCAACCTCTCTTTAACGTTCCAGTGGGACAATATACAGGATGTAGGGATGTAGATGAACGAATTGAGATGCTGAAGGAGCTGCAAAAGGACACTAGAGCAGCATTGGAGGCAGTGAAGAAGGAGCAGAAGGCGGCATATGAGAGGGGGAAGAAGGGGGCTCACGTATTCAAGGTTGGAGAATACGTATGGTTGGACACCAAAGATATCGACCTGAAGACACCAAGTCACAAGCTTTCAGATCAACAGCTAGGGCCATTCAAAGTACTGGAACGCATAGGGGATCTGGACTACCACTTGAAGCTTCCCTGGGGATGACATCGAATTCATCCAGTTTTTCATGTCGATAAACTATCCCCTTGGCGAGGCAATGAAATTAATGGAGACCGACCCATGCAACCTGGACCAATAGAGCTAGAGGAGGATGGAGCAGTAGGAGAGTACGACATGGAGAAAATTCTCAATAGCAGGATTCACCGAGGAAAGTTACAGTACGAGGTGAAGTGGGAAGGCTGGGATGAAGGACACATCTTCTGGGAACCAGCAGAAAATGTAAAGAACGCTCAGGAACTAGTGGAGGAGTTCCATGCAGAACATCCGGATGCGGTGGGGGAGTCAGATATACCGACGCGAAAGAAGAAAAAGAAAAAGTCAAAGCAATAACCATCAAGGACGATGGTCTTAGAAGGGGGGTAATGTCACAAAGTGTGTACTACTCTCTCTATTTTCTTATAGTCTCTTTTCCTTTTCACAACGATACATGGTTATTATTGTTTCTTCCCTTGATCTTGTCTTCATTCCATTGTGTTCCGTTACTTTCTGCAACGTTCTATCAGTTTCCACATGACACCAGGTCACGACATCATAGGTCACATGCCAGGTAGTATATATAGGACAACTTGTCACCTAGTCCCCCATCTTGACCTCTTTGTCTTGGGACTAGGTGCGTATTTGTACTTTGTAGAATACTGGGTAGTATTGATCATCTTTGTCTTGGGACTAGTTGTTGACTGTCGAGCCTCTGCTCCAGTCTCTGTGTGTTTGCTACTGGCGCTTCACCACAATATCCCAATCGAAGGTACAGACACCTACAACCTACCCAGCCAATATTCAGGCCTACTGTCTACTTCCGAACACATAGTTTGTCTTCTGAGGAAAGAGGGTGGTAGTATAATATTAGAGAACGGACTCACAACTGTGGGAATGAAGGAGGAACTTCAGACTTTAGTCGGAGGTTCGGAATTGAGGATGAAATTGAACCATCTGTGTGGGAGTATATGGGGTCTGGAGCAAAGGGACAACCTGCTTCGGAACTGTATAGAACCAAGGGGACCACCCTGGAAACAGGAATAACAAATGCTGAATGATCGAGAAGGAGGATATTAATTTCTACATCCAACTTCTGGGCAAAACAGCAGAGAATAACGTCAAAACTCTCTCTGTTAATCTTAGTTAGGTACTGATTTGGACTAGATGATCATCAATATGGATGAATATATAATTAGATACAGATTCAGGTATAATACTTAGGTAGAAGGTATATAAGGGCTGGGGTTTTCCTCAGGAAGGCTCCAAGTTACCCATCCAGTCTTGCTGCTGTACCATGAGGGCAGTAGTAAGCAGGGAACTTCTATAGAGAGAGACACAAGAATAGAACGAGACCAGTCTTAACTGACTTGGTATATTTTGACTGCACCTGACTGTTTACTGAACTTTCTGACTGTCTGCAACTGTCTGCTAAGTCTGCTGGGATGAAGCAACTGTCTGTCTGTCTGGAGTGGAAGTCCATTGGGGACCAAGCTCACTGTCTGTCTGTCTGTCTGTCTGTCTGTTCTGAACTGTTCTGTTGAACTTCCAAAGTCGTGTTTGACTTAGCTGCTGGGCTTGTCGACCTTCTGAAGCTGTTCTTTGTGAGTCTGAAGTACCTGAGTTGCAATTGGCATGTCTCTGGTTGCTGCTACTTACACCCAACCACCTACCTATCCCAATAAGAGTGTTTCCCTCCACTTCTGAACCCCTTCAGAGCATAGTATAGGATCTGAAAGTCATCCAAGACCCAGTTCTGCACTTAATATTTCGTTCTTGAGTTAAGCTACTGGCGGAACCTTCGATCAATGTCAAACCAGCTCTCATATAAACACATGCTAGACCTCAGGAGTGATTTGTTTGGTGTTATATAGTTTTTAGGATTCTCACTGTAGTACTATATGGCGCTAGGACTTATATATCACACACTTCACCCTTACCCCCATCTTAGACGTTTTACCAGGCCTAGAGTGTCCAGGGGTTCTGGATAGACTGGGGGTGACTGGATGGACTGGAAGTGGGGATGGTGGTAATGGTGGGAGTACTGGGATGAAACAGCCAACTTTGAGAACACTGCCATTATTGTCATTTAAATTTTGAGGCTCGGAAATGGAGTTTGCAAATGCGTTAGGGCACTGGTTTTGGTCACAACTGGTCCACTCTCTGTCAGTGGCTAGATGTACATGCTCATTGTTGGAGATGTCATATGCATGTGGTAGTGCAGAGCAGTCAACTTTCTCCTGTTCAGATTCGGAGTTCTCTTCTTTGGAATTGGGTCTTGATGTGCTAAATGTCGGAGACATGATAAAATGGTATGGCCTGCAGAGACAACCTTATTGGAAGGGTGCCCATGCAGTAGATGATCTTGACCTAATGTAGTGAAGCGCTGGTAGTGAACACACAAGGACTGGAGCTGAGGCTCGACAGTCGATAACTAGTCCCAAGACAAAGATGATCAATACAACCTGGTATTCTACAGAGTACAAATATGCACCTAGTCTCAAGACAAAGAGGTCAAGATGGAGGACTAGGTGACAAGTCGGCCTATATAATACTACTCCTACTACTTGGCATGTGACCTATGATGTTGTGACCTGTATCATACAGAAGCTGATAGAACATAGTGGAAAAGGATAGAATGCAGTGGAATAAAGATAAAAGGTAGGATCCAGGAATGAAACAAGAGTGATGTCGTGAAAGGAAAAGAGACTGTAGGAAGGTAAATGGAAAATAGTATGCACTTCATGACATAAGCATTCATCCCACTGATTGGAGAGGAGAGGACACCACAAAAGATTGATTTTATGACACTGATGATCATACAGATACAAACTTGTCTCCAAGCTCTAATCAGCTGATATGAGAAAGAAGAGAAGCAGTTATACTGCAAAGTTTGCTCATGAGATAGGTGGTGAAGCCTAAGAGGCACTGAGTGAGCATTGAAGTGAGTAACCACAGATTTGTATGCTCTGAGTCTGACAGTCTAAAGTGGTCCATTTGCAATTGAAATTAGACTCTGACCAAGGAAGGTGGCTGCAGTTGATTAGAAAAATTATTGATCTGGCCCATGTACATGTGCATGAGGTCTCACAGGTATGTAGTCATTTTGAAAATTTCCTGGAGAATATTTCATTGAACATCTATCAAGGTGAACATATAGCACAAACTACAACAATGACTGGATATGCATCAATCATATAGCCATCATAGAGATAATGTAGATTGAATATTGAATTGGCAGGCAGTATTGGGGTTAGGGTTAGCAGACTGAACTGGCCAAAAAAAAATAATAAAGGAAGCCCACCTAGCCAGAGTGGCCATGGCAGGACAGGAAAATATTGAAATGGTGCATAAGCCTAAGCCCATACAAACTGCAGTCACCCTCTGTATGGACAAGGTCGCCGTGCTATGAAGGATCTCTACAGCCCACAAACCACAGTACTTGAAGGGGCTTATGCCATCAAGGTAAGTATGACTTGCCATCAAGTTCTCATCGCCTTTTTATACTTTGCCTACTGCGCACGGACCATCTAAATCATGTGATTCGGAGGATGCAAATTCCACTTCTCGCAACACAGAAGGGTCTGACCCTCATTTTTGGCTCATTTGGTGTTCGAAAGTTTCCAGTCGGCTCCGAGGCTGGTACAGTCTCCAACGGGGGTTAACATTAAGCTGCTGATACATGGAACTAAAAGCGAGAAAAGGGTAACCAACTATTCGTATACTAAAAACCGAGAGTAAGTGGGTTCTAGTCACGCTGCCGGAGATCCTCAGAGATCACACAGCTGTAGTATTAGATCTCCGTATTCTACCTTTACTCGTAGCAGCGACCGTAGAATTCCCCGCAGCAGCTGAAGAAGCTCTCCCGTGTGACATCGTTGCTCCTCGTGATGCTGTCCGCTCTGCATCATCTCGTTCTACCATTCGAGCCTGAGCAAAGAACAGTCGTGCTGGCCGTGTGCTGATGTTCTCAATAAAATACTGATTGCCTGGTCATAACAGCGAACAACGATGAGAAACCAAAGCGACGAAATTCATGGTGGATAGCTTGCCTCGAGGTACCATAAACATTCCACCCTGACATAAAATTACACTGGTTTCGTTGATTTTGACGTTCACTGCACCTTCCAGTATACAGAAAACCTGTAGGTAAGGACGTCAGATTCCATAATAATAGCCAGAAGCAACATGACATACGTAGGTATTGTCCTTCGTCATCTTGCTCGGTTTTCTGCCCTTCTCAGGGATAACTAATTGCCCAGCAGCGATAAATTGTTCATCGCCAAATATCTTCTGAAACTCCCATTCTGCGTTACCGGCTCTCTGAGTCGCAACCTTGCTCGAGGGACAAGCGATTCCTGTGTGATAAAACGGAACGGAGAATAATTATCAACAAACGCCACAAGGACATTCTGAAGAGGACTCACGCTTCTCGATCAGCTCCTTTGTCTTCCAATCAATAACCGACCCATGCTCAGAACTATCGATATCCCAGCCTTCTTCTGGAAAACCTCCCGGATCTGGTGCACGACTCCGACTTCTGGTAGCACGCTTACGCTTCTTCCCTAGAGGCTCGACCGGGTCTTCAGGGATACGCACTATTTCCCGAATGTGAGGCACGAGGATCTGTCCGTTCTTGTGTGTCGGTCTCCCATAGACGACTTTCTCGTTCCGCCAGAACTGCAGTGGCTTATAGGTCTTTCGCTGTGAACGTCGGATACCTGGCCAATCGAATCATGAGTAGAGATAAGGTGAGTGCAGAGCGTCGGTCTACCTTCGACCTTGTTTTCCTTTAGATTTGAAGAATGTCCTTTAACCTTGCTCTTCCTAGATACAACCTCTTTCGGTTCCTCCACTCGTATCTTCTTCCCTTTCGGCTCCTCTTCCTCCTCCTCTTGCGGGTCTGGGTCGCTATAGTCATCAAGAACTGGATAACGATCATCACCCGGATCCTGCTCTTGAGCCGGAGCACGCTGTGGAGTGTGGACGGTAGATTTGCCCTTGCTTGCGGGTTTCGGTGTTGGGGTGATGTGAGATCGGGATCGTTGGGCTGGAACAGGTGTGGACTCTCTATCTTCTTCCTCCTCCTCCTCCTCTTCCTCCTCTTCCTCGTCATCATCTTTATCAAGGGCATTGAAAGACTGGTGAGATGGTGAAGGTGAATGGGCACCTGGAGGATCCTGGTCGGAATAATCGAGAGCACCATTGGTTGTCAGACTCATGTCCAAATCATCATGACTTGGTGGACTATGTTGCTGAGATAATCGCGATGGACCCGCTGAGTACCCATTAGCACGAGAGCGACGGGAGGAATGTGGAGAAGGTATGGAATCATAATAATCGTTAGTTGAGGTAGAGACAGGACGCGAGCGCGCACTGTTGCGTGAGATAGGCGGAGATGTTGGTTGTCGTGCGTTAGCAATGTAGTGTATTGGACCTTCAGTATAGTTCCTGGTCAGAGAGCCCTTTGGGTGCAGAACAGAATCACGACGCACTGTCAACAAGATCCATATCTTCCTCCCCGCCGCCATCATCCTCGTACTCCATTTCGTCCTCCGATAGAGACTGTCTCTTCCTCTTGCCTTTGACTTGATAGGGAGTGAGAGTATCCACCTGCTTCACGACGTCCTCGAAAGGTTCGAATCCATCCGAGTCTACTTCCGCTCGTTGTACACGAACTCCAGTCTTTTTGGCCACATCGAAATTCTCGCCTCGGAAGGGAACGTGGGGTTTGGGAGGACCACGCCTTGTACCTGTACTACTTCTTCTTGGTGCATCAGGCATTTAGGGAGTCGTCGTTGCAGGCGTTGAGCAATGTCTTGTGTTCGGGATCTTGGTGATGTCGGCTACTTGGCTAAACAAAATCATGGGTTCGACCTCCTGACGCGTGTGGTTATGTTTGTAGAATGGTCACGCGACACAAATAGAAAGCTTACACTGCCACTATACGTTGATGGCGTCCTCCTTCCGCCAACTTGGCAGTACCACTGCCAGAGTCAAACGTGCCATTTCAACCCATGTTATTCAGACGCGACCCAAAGCAGGAGACAAAGGTGTGTCAGTACTTTCTCATAAATTGATCCCAGCTGACACGATATCTTCGCCAGTGGTTGTTGGAATGTCAGGAGGTGTAGACTCATCCGTAACAGCAAGATTACTAGCTGAACGGGTTCGAAAATCGTTCTACACCGTTGAATTGGAATTCACTCTTGATTTGTAGGACTATGATCTCTCAGCTGTATTCATGAGAAACTGGGACACTCGCGATGAATCCGGCACAGACCAAGGCTGTCAATGGGAACGGGATTGGGAGGACGTGGAACGCGTTTGTAGATCACTAGGCATACCTTGCAAAATGGTGACATTCTCCTTCTCTTCTACTGCCCTAGCTCATATTCTCAACCAGATCGATCTCTCGAAAGAATATTGGCTAAGAATTTTCGAACCTTCGTTACAGCTTTGGGAATCCGGTCAGACCCCAAATCCCGACGTCTGGTGTAACAGGCAAGCAACGTCGTTGACATAATTTTAAAGAACTGTGCTCACCGCATTCTCTTCGCAGAGAAATCAAATTCGGCGCTCTTCTTGAACGACTAACCATTGATACAAATTCTAATGCCAAATCATGGTTTGCAACCGGCCATTATGCTCGGAAATCTTGGTCGATACCATCACCCGACCGTGGTCCTCGTCCCATGCTTCTTAGCGCGAAAGATCTCATCAAGGATCAAGCATTCTACCTATCTTCGATAACAGAGTCCGGCCTTTCGCGTGCTCTGTTCCCCATTGGTGATCTTCTAAAGTCAGAGGTAAGGGAACTTGCCAGGAAATATAAGCTACAGACCGCAGAGAGGGAAGAAAGCATGGGCTTGTGCTTCGTTGGTGAAAGGAGCGGCAGGTTTAGTAACTTCTTGTGTACGTTCTGCGCTTCGGCTGCCTCTCCGATCCAGATGCTCACCTAACTCCACTCATTCAGCTTCTTACATCATTCCGAAACCTGGTCCAATCATTGACCTCACGAACAACAAACAAATCGCAGAGCACCAAGGTCTTTGGAACTATACAATAGGTGAAAATGCCCGAGTGAAAGGGTTACCCAAACGGACCTTTGTAGCCCACAAGGATCCGACTCTTAACGCAGTATTCGTGGTCCCGGGAGGGTGTGTATTTATCGTTTCCGCCTATCTCCTCACGTGGTGTAACAAGTATCACGTCCAGCAATCATGAACTTCTCTACACCGACACGGTGTTGCTACGAAATTGGTCCTGGATATGGGAAGACACACCGCCTGTAGGTCTATCGAGAAGTGAAGGATTTAGAGGTTCAGCCAAAATCAGACATCGAATGCCAACTGCTCCAGTCTCTGTTAACCTGTGTGTATTCTAACTCTTCTATCAGTTCAGAATCTCATGACTGCTTTCGTTGCTTATAGGTCGTCTACAGCCAATGTTCTGTCCTTCTTCCCGAACCTCAAGTCCGACACGGAGCAATCACTCACCCTTACTTTCCCCAAGACCCACCTTCAAAAAGGTATCTCGCCAGGTCAAACTGCTGCAATATGGTACGGAGAATGGTGTCTCGGATGCGGAACTATTGGTGCTGGCATCTCGAACTCGTTGATTGAGGCGCTGCAACAGTTTTACCGAGACCATACAGCTGACGGTGTGATCGATCCCTCTACCTCTGTAATACAGACGAAAGCGAAGACGCGCACTCTGGGGAACTCTAGTATGAAAGATCTCAAGGGTAAAGGAACGGTCAAAGAGAACAAGGATGGTATAGCGGTTGCACACGTCGGTTGAGAATGAGCCGAAATGTAGTTACTGTACCCAAAGTTACCATTTGTGGTATCCTTTTCTGCAGACCAATATTTTGACAGGCTCTGTGGAATCCATCTCTGATGTTGTATGAGGTTACATGTTTGTTTATTTACTTACCTTATTTTTCAGATACAGAAATCGAGTACGGCTGCATTCCATGCGTGACTACACCTCCCTCGATCCACCTGAGGCCTGTCCGCGACACGCGTCCCTACTAAAACTGGCTATTCTAATTCTATTTGTTTCAGGGTGCCATCTTGTAACTGTTTGTTGTTCTGCTCTCATCTCAGCCCTTTTCCACCGAAGACCTTTTATCACTTCTTGGAGACGCGAAGGCTGCCCCGGATGGAGTCTTTCTCCTCGAGAACAGTCGGTTTTTTGACCGCCTCGTTTTTTCTTCTATTCGTTGTGCAAAAAGTGATCAATATGAGAAGGTTGTACGCGGAAGTCGGGTACGTAAGCTTGGCTCTTTGGTTCTCAGCCTTCTCTCTTAATTCTATACTCTTTACCAAACCGCGATGTTTTACAGATATCATCCCGGACCGCGAATGCTTCTATCCCAGAAATCCATCATTGCCAACCTCCTTCCCCGCATTCCTTGGGTAACGCCTGGCTGGAACCATATGTTCAGAAACAAGTTTTCAAGTAAAGATTTTCGCGTCTGGACATCTCCTATCAGTTTTCATCCGAGGCTATCATTGCAGAATTCGAGTACTATGGATGGGACATATTCGCACATGTACGTTTTCCAGCCAGTCATTCATGATCATTATTCTTGAGAAGTCCTGACTCAGCGTCGTTGCATACTTAAACTAGATTTCAGTATTCCCTGAGCATATTAACTTGAACGTCGCTAATGCGGCAGCGGTCAAGGTACTTTCCTAGTTATGGTGGATGCGGACACCCCTTCAAGTTGAACGGCTTCCGTGTCTAGGAATTGATAACTTGGCGTGCACGTTTCCCGAAACCGGTGGACGACTACGAAAGTCTCGCTGTATTTGGAAAGAACATAGTCGTGACTGAAGGAGAAACGTGGAAGAAATATCGAAAGATTGTTTCCCCGGCTTTCAGCGACGTGAATATTTCCTTTCAACCTGTTTTCGACGTGGTCGTTTCTGACACCAACTTTCCGCGCAGAAAAATCATAAGCTGGTCTGGGACGAGACGGTTCAAATTATGGTGGACTTATTTGACAGCGTGTGGCAAAACCAGGATGTTGTTAACGTTGACCACAGCGTTGAACTTACCCTTCCTGTGCGTGCCTCGTTCCTTTATCAAGTATACCGTCACTAATTTCAATAAGATTACGCTGTTCGTTATCGGAGTGGCTGGTTCGTGACTGACGTGATAACCTGCGTATATCGGCGACTGACCTCGCACATCAGGATTTGGACGAAGGATATCATGGCATGACGACCTGATCTTGCCTCCGGGACATAAGTTGACATTCAAGGAAGCTCTGAGTGAAGTCTCTAAGACAATTTTCGTGAGGGTCGTATGCCCAGAACGATTGATGGGAATTTCGGAAAAGACACGTAAAGTGAAACTGGCGTTTGAAGAATTAGATGTGTGTTCATTCTTCCTTCTTTTTACATGCCTCGTTGCTGATGGTTGTATCCGCTCCCTAGCAATACATGCTCGAAATGATCAAAGCTCGACGAATTGCAGAGAAGAAGGAAGAACGTTACGATCTTTTTAGCAGTCTCATGGATGCGAACGACTCTCCGGATTTCGGAGAAATTCCGTTGACTGAGCGGGAAGTGGTAGGGAATATATTCATTTTCTTACTCGCTGGGCATGAGGTCGGTCCTTTTCCCGCCAGGTCTAGGAAGACTACTGAACACCACGTTCACTTAGACGACAGCACATACTCTGGCATATACACTCGGGCTTCTGGCTTTGTATCAGGAAGAACAGGAGATTCTCTATCAACACATTCAGTCGGTTATACCCGACGGCAGACCTCCGGTCGGCTATCTTGCTTCTCTGTTCATACATCCCTTTAATCTTCTCATCAGACGTATGAAGAGATGCCTTTGCTCACCCAATCAATGGCGTACGTGGTCTTTCGTGCCCTCTCGTGTTCAAACGCTTACCCTTAAGTCACCTGATGTCGAACAGCGTGATATATGAAACTCTCCGATTATTCCCTCCGGTAAGTCATACGATTTATGTCCCTACGACGCTAATTTCTAGCCACTTAACTAGGTGAACCTAATCCCCAAAGTGAGTGCGGAAGACACTACTCTCGTGTCAGAAAACGCTGCGGGAGAAACCAAAGTCATCCCTGTCCCTCGCGGAACCTCGATCGCCATCAGTGTTATCGGCTTGCATTACAACCGTGAGTGAAAGTTGTGGCCGCTTCTGTTGACCTTCAGTAATCAGATTTATCTCGTAGCACGGTACTGGAAGGATCCATACGAGTTCAGACCTTCGAGGTTCAGGGGAGATTGGCCGAAGGATGCGTTTCTTCCCTTCAGCGGTGGTGAATTCTTCTATAATTATTTTTCATCCATGTTTGAGCTTATGTATAATGTGATTCTCAGGCGTTCGGGCATGTATCGGCAGAAAGTAAGAATCGTACCTTCACCACTCTAGATGGCCATTTACGTTCTCTAGGTTCTCTGAAACGGAGGGAACTGCTATCCTGACCATGTTCATCAAAAAGTACAAAGTTACCTTGAAGGAGGAACCTCAGTTTGCTGGGGAGACAATGGAGCAGAAGAGAGCGCGGATATTTGCCAGTAGGCCGGGAATCACTATTGCGTATGTTATGTGTTATGTTACTTCTTTCTTCTGGCGTGTTAAATCTGACTCGTGATCCCTATTGTAGGCCCATCCGAATGCCTTTGGTGTTCACTCGGCGAACGTAGGGTCTCGGGGAAATCTTACAATCACTTTCTTTTCAAACTTTCGGACGGATATACTGTAACCCCTTGTATCACAGGAACTTTAGTACAATGACTGATCCCATTGGTGGAATCCTTTCTTTCTATCTATCCAGATTATTTTTTCCGACAATTATTCCGCACAAAAAAATCCTCCCGAATATACTCCCAACAGTGTTAAGTCTCAAAATCCAGGGAAATAGAGGTCCCAGTCTGGGACGCCCAAATTTCGAATTGTTCAAGGGTGATCTCCTGGCGAACTATGTTTCGATGTACCTGAAGCGTTCCTTTACAGTTCGTATGTAGAAGGGTCAGAACCGGTGGGAACACTGGACCATTTTCCACCAGTCGAAAAGTAGGAAACTTTCTTCCCAAACCGTTATTGTAGACGTGTATAATCCTATATCGCGTAGTCGAGGTAACAGCCACAGTTCTCCGGTTCCCAGGTCGCGTTTCGATAGAGCTAGAATCGCATCTGCTCAAGGATCGATCGTACAGAGGCTCGCGAGAGGATATTTTCAGTTCAAACTCCGCCGCGCAATGGCATATACGGCCCACACGCACATCAACTTAGGAAAAGAATCTGTTTAACTGATTCTTTTCCCAAGTTGATGTGACGGCCCACAGTAAGTACTATTCACAACCAAACCACACAAAGCTACTCGGCCGCTGGATTTTTGCCTCACTCCTCTGCATGCCTCCAAAATCACAATATCGAACTAGTAGCGAAATCTGTGACTCTTTTACTTCTCCAATCCGCCTTGGACTTCAAGTGACCGCCGAATGACCCACAACACGAAGTTGTTGGTTAACGTTCCGTGAGGACATAGGATGAAGTCCAACAACAAACCTTTGGAGGGCCCATCGCCTGCTGATGACACAAAAAATTGCTTGGAAACCGCTAGCTCAAATAGAAAATTAGCTTATGATCTTCATGTGCCTGACTTCAGTGACTAGGACGTTCAAAGGGTACTCTGTGAGACTCTCAGTGTCGAGAATTGTTCTATTACCACTTTCAAGTTTTGGTGCATTTTTCGACAGCTGGATAATTTACTATCTGCCATAAGCAGGTTTCTGTGCACATAACGGTTTACCCTGACCGTATCTTTTGACTTGGTCTTTTTGGTTCTACCATCCCTGAGGCCTGAAGACCTGAATTCAATGATGAATAGTGTCAATGGGCTGGGTTGTCTACCTGGACACGAATTTCTCAGAGTACAAAATACTCATGGATGTCTCGTTACTGCGAAGAAACTCGCCTGTTTTTGACCTAGGCTATTCTCATGTTCCCTTTTCTCGCTTTGATCATCGCCTTTGCTGTCAGTACAGCCTACGCCGCTCCCGCCACGCTCTGCAGCCCTGATATTTGGGGTCGCTCCATCTCTATTGTCACCAAGAGTGGGAATATGGAATGGGGATGGGGTTCCGGGCAAAACTCTGCAGGGTTACAATATCAAGCGGTGTCCAACGAAGTGGGAGAATTCAACGTCTATCCTGTTTTGGACCCATCTCTCCACTCCGAGCTGTCGTCTTAGGTCCATTTAACTTATTTCCGTTCGATGAGTAGAAGATAACCGCGTACGATTAACGTTCTAGTACTGCCCGCTCTACGAATTTTCTATCCGTGGTCCAAGGGCCGGCGTGGCCACCCTCCAGTTCTTGCCTGGTCCCTAAGGTAAGCACCAGGTTCTTAGGGCTCGATGTTGAATAGCCGTTCACTCTGTCCTTTCTCTGTTTTCTCCATCTGTAGTGAAGGCACTCCGCTCACGATTACTTGTTTAAATTGTCCATCAGTCTGTGCATCCTCAATATCAGGAGGGATTTTGGCGAGCGACTGCACAATTTCATGGTTAGACTCGAACATCTGCGTACGAGTTCAAACGGAGGATACTGACGGATACGATCTCCGACTCTCTTGCGAGGGCGTTGACGAAGAAGAGTTCGATTTCGTCATTTAAATTCCGGACAGGACATCATGATTTTGAACGTTTACATCACGGACAATGATGAATCACATCCTATGCACTCTATTTGACAATCAGATTTAGAGCAGATGGCTTGAGAACTTGGGTCATATGTCAGGAGCTGACCGAAGTCTACGACAGTGTGAGCCACTCCAGCTTCAATCCTATGATAACAATGTCTGAGTCCATCGCCGCGTTTGTCGGGATTTGACGAGGTACTTCTCAAAATGCCAAGTTCAACACTTTGGTACGCAACTCCATAAATATGCACTGGAACACAAGAAGTCTAACAGTCGTTTGCAAAACCGGGTTCCTGCAGCAGTCGCAAAATGAAGAATCGGTAGCGGGAAGGAGAATGTGCCTCATCAACACTGCATTTGTGGGGATTCACTACCGGGTTTCAGGGACAATGACTGTGAGCCCACGGATTTTGTGAGCTCCGGAAGAGCAGATAGTAATACATACTTCCTCGTCCGGGACCATTCAAATTTTCACTTCTTCGACATTTCGGAGAAAGCGATAGCTCAATTGTATCTCGGTGTACATCGATTCCAAGGAGAAAACGGACGGAGGCTGGTTAAGATCCAATGTAAGCCCAAGGCATCCTCTCTTGACTTCCTCAGACTTCCGTAATCCCGTAATGTATTGAAAATGAAAAAGAGGTTATCTTGAGGCAATCTTGAGAGAACGGTGCTGGAAAACGGATGTCGGTATCACCATGACCTTTGAAATGGCAAATTGAGAACTGAAAAAACTAAGAGCGGGGATAGAACATGTGCATGAGTCTGGTGGAAGAGCGTTGAATAGTATCATCGGAGCCGTGTCGGCGACGTCGCGGATGCTCCCGACACGTTCTTGATCACTGACCTCCACCTCGTATCTTCTTCGCCCCGACATCGTAACGCACTTTCTCTCGAATGAGATAAGATTCCACTGCGAGGCGGAGACGGAAATAAGGAGCGATGGGGCGGCCATACCAGGATGAGGGTTACATTCGCGTTCAGACTCAGTTCAGGTCCCCGTGCAAGATGTGATAAACAGTTGTGCAATCTTTTCTCATACTCAAACTGCGAAATTTAGGACTTGTATCCTGCGAAGCACATTCAGTTTCAAATTGGAGGTCTACCCAGAGAGCACTCGTTATCTGTTATCATCGTAGATTCAGGTGCTGGTCCCCAATGTCGACGGAACACCCGATGCTCGCAAATTGTGCAATGATATCTTCCCCCTCATTCCGTACTACGGAGGTTCTAGGCCTGTTGTACCTCGAATTTCCCGATACGTCGTTGTTCAGTTCCTTGCTTTCTCACTCGGGCTCAACCCTTCATTTCCCTAGAGACCTCTCAAGAATCATGAGCTGTAGATCATTATTGTACCCTTTGAACACCGCCGAACCTCATCGTTTTCGTTTTTCTACAAAGTCGCGGTCGTACAATCCAAAGATATAATGTCGCATACCACTCGCAGCCGTCGAAACACCCCCTACGCTGCCTACTATAAGGCATTCCCAGGCGTTGGATAACGGTTCCGCCTCAAAATGCTGACTGACTACCCCCGTATCATCAGCACAATCCCGTAACCTTACGTTATTCCTCCGAGGTTGATATGCTTCAAGTGTGCTGGTCCCTGGACCAACATGATCTAGCAGCCCTTCAATCATGCTATACATGGAGCAGAACAAGTCCAATAAATAAGCACTAGCTTCCTCGGCAAATCTCATTTAAACAGGAATATTGTATATGCACCAGCGTGCGGGGTATGTGGTGATCATAAGTGGCTTGTAATATCTTCACATCTGAATCTTATCTCACAAGGTACAAATGCGAGCCATAATTTCAATTTCGCAGTTTATGCTCGAACGACGACAGTGCTCTCTGCACGAGTTGTCCCAATAGGCTCAGGCTACCTACAACGTCAACTTTCCAAGTCCTGAACGATCTGTCATTTTTTTGAGTTCTTTAGGAGCCCAGAACAGGAAAAACACCTTCAACGGAAAATCGAAAAGAGCAGAGGTACCTGTCCCAAAGTTCCAATTCTGTCTCTGTATATGTTGTGGAGCTCAAATGCACACTACGCACTCGGCAAAGGGAATTTAGGCTTCCCGGTTGATTGCGCGTGAATGCAAAAGGAAAATCTAGCCCATTCCTAAGGTATGTAGCAATCAAGACATCCCAACTTGGCTCAGAGGCAAAACTTATTGGACAATCATGTGGATTGATACTTGGATACCCTTGGAGAGCCAGGTAAAACAAAAAAATTCCACGCACTTGCACACAGTTTGCTTTCGTTCACACGCACTGTGGGTCTCTGTGGAGTCTAGTAGAGGCTAGGGCGAACAACTGGAGCCGTAGGAGGAGGGCCCAGGTAACAGGTCACGGTTAATCGCTGATAGTATTCGTGTTCCGGAGGCCGGCAAAGATCAACACACACTTTTGCTCAGAAGGTTCATCTCCTATAAAGATCTATCCTCGTAACTTTTCATACTTGTCATGACGGGTACGGGCCGCAAGAGAGAGAGAGGGAAGACGACGGTACGACTGCAGCAACCATTAAGGGTCTGGGACATCAGCACCATTACCCGGCCGAAGAAGTACTCACTTCACCTTCTCCACACCGTTTCATACTCTGCACTGCTGTCGACCCCTCGGACCTGTCGTGAGTAAACCGATCCGTCTCCGTTAGGTTGAACCGATTGACCGATAAATTTGAATTGTCTACTTCAGGTTCGCACCAAGGTTGGGAATCTCTTCAATCAAGATCCTCGCCCAAAAATTAATCGGACTATTCTAGAAATGGTCCTAGAAACCTCATAAAAGCAGACTAAAGTCATGAAAGAAAGACACCTCACTCCCCGGGGCTCATACAGGCAATATGGCTTCCTCTCACGACGACACTAAAATCGATCTCGAAAAAGGGATTACCGTCCACGAGAGTGGCTCCTCCGGTAAGCGATCTGGTGAAGTACACGAGCTCACTCGCGAGCAATACGAGAGGCTCTTCTTGGAACCTGGAGGAAGAGCACCCACTGTCGGTAAACTGTCTCACCAGTTCGGTAACCCGACCCCTCTCGCTATTATCGCCTTCTGCCTTTGCTTGTTGCCGACTGCTTGTGTTTTGCTCCAATGGGGAACTGCCGACACGAGCTCTCTCATCGCTCTGATTGGCCCCTTCTACTACTTGGGTGGATTGTGTATGATTATCAGTGGTATCATGGAATGGGTAAGGATATTCACTTTTTGACCATTCTACGACTAAATTCTCTTTCGTTAGATCCTCGGTAACACCTTCCCCATGGTCGTCTTTATGACTTTCGGCGGATTTTGGTGTGTAGTTTTCTTGCCCCCGTCATTCGCGTTCATCGGTTAAAGAAACTCGTACAGGTTGAGCTTTGCCACCCTGAATGACCCTGAACATGGTATTGCGGCTGCCTTCTCTGCGACCGGAGGGGCTAATTCCCCTGCTCTCAATGCCGGAGTTCTATTCTACCTTTGCGGATGGGGCGTCGTACTACTCATCTATTTCATCGCGAGTTTGAGAACTAACGTTGTCTTTGCCGTGCGTGCTTAGCTTCCAGCATGCAAAGCTCGTACTCACGATTCTCTTTCAGTTCATGTTCTTTAATGTCATTTTCCTCCTCGTCTGCCTGGCAACTGCTTACGGACGATTCGCTATTGGAGATGCCGCGCTTGGTATCACATTCAGTACGTTCTTTTCCATTTGTTCTGTTATATCGTCTAAGTATCTCTTTTTTTCCAGTGAAGGCAGCTGGAGGTTTCGCACTCGTCACGACGGCAGGAGGATTTTATCTGGCCTTTACCATGATGTTTGGTTGCGTAGAGCTGCCATTTGAGCTCCCTGTCGGAGATTTATCCACTTGGATACCCAGCAAACCCAAACCTGGTGCACCGAAGAGGGATTAACTGGATGTTTTTATGGAAACTTTTTCTTAATGATACCATACTGTAGATTTTGTGTAGAACCCTTCCACGAAGTAATTACAACGACGGTCCAGAAACACGCTCTTCTGCAACCCTACTGCCGGGTCGCTTGCATTTCACGGTGTCGCGTAGGCGAACATCTTCCGCAAACCGAGAAGTTGACAGGGTTCTAGAAAGTAGCTTATAAAAAGCCCTAGCTAGTTATTGCTGATCATGTCGCTGACATGGTGATGGTGTCGGTGTACTGTCTGACGTGAGGGGAAGACGCTAAGACTATGATGAGTATTGCCTACCGCCGACCGGCCAGATTGGAATTCACTATAGACGTGTGACAGGCCGACGACACGCAGGTGTCACTGAGAGTGACGACGATATTCTCTTCAACTTGCGTGGCTTGAATAGTATCAGCAAGGCTAGACATATACGACAATCTCAATTCCACGAAAAGAGGTCTCGCAGTGGTTCGTCAGGCAGTGGAGTTAAGATTTATCGAGAACCGAGATTCTCCGAGATTCGCCAGTTCGAGTCTGACTGGCCAGTGGTTCCCTCTTTCAATCAAGTGTGTACGTCTCAGTTCTCCCATGATGTTCAGTAGCTACTATTTAGGACATTGAATAGTTCCAAGTAACGAACAGAAGAGCGTAGAAAACGGGTGAATGGCTTTTACTCGGGACTAGTCGAACTCCATCGAGTACAGATCAAGGGTTGGCACAAAGCTCACCTCTCGGTTACATTTATCATGACCAGAAGCTAGCATCCAAAAGCAATCAATACATTCTGTCACGCGGTGTATTCAGCAAACCAGAGAAGACGGTGAACGCTGACGACGGAGCCGAGTGCAAATATATCAAACTACATCAACCACCCCACCATCTGTATAATTGCCCGACCAAGTCCGATTCGAATGGTTGAAGGTTATAGGACAAGCCTTTAGTATTGCTTCGACCTGGCCACGAAAATCAACCGAATAAAAATTCCAACAACATAACATTGGATAGCCTTAGCTGGACAAGTCAATTGCACTTCTCTTCGAGAGTCTGGACATGCACTAGTCAGTTCGCTTCGGTCTCATAATTGACCGTTCTCATTCACTCCCCACGTCAACCAAGAAGCCATCTCAATATAAGATGGATATCGGCTGAGGCAAACTTTCGGCGAATGGTCATCGAAGGGAAAAGCGGGCTGTTGCTCGATGATTCTTCGCCTAAGTGGTTTCTTATCGGTTTCATTTGACAGAGCCTACGGTATGAACGAGTTTTTGGATGAGTTTTTGGATGATACATACAGGACCGTTCATTTACAGTCCGAGTCAAGTGAAGGAGAAGGATAAATGGAGGCTGAAGCAAGATTATCTGCAAGCTCAAGTGCATAGCCTTTATGCAACCTTTCGAAGGCCGAAAACACAATATATCAGGCTTTGGTTGGGCTTTGGTGACCTTACGAGACCAATCTAATGCGTGCTGTTGGTGCCGTTGTGCTACTGACCTATTTCTGAAGTGTGACCTATGACCGTTTCAAGGAAATTTTGGATTCGGGTGGATGGCCAACAGCCTGTGACCGGTCGAAAAACTTTTGGAATTCTGATTGCCTTGCTAAGGTTACCTTCAGTGAGACCCTTTTGCAGTTCCCGATGGACCTTTCATGACCGGTGACCTTCTGGGTTGACTGAAATAGGCCAGTATTGGGAGGGCGGGCGATCAATTGATCCCTGGGTGATGCGTCGTTCTTTCCCGGCATTACTGCCAAATTAGAGAGAAAACACCTTGAAAACTAAAAAGGCACAAATCCGACAAAAGAAAAATCGGACTATTTCTCCAATGCTATGCTCAGCAGCTCGGACAACTAGAATCTCTGTATCTCTGCAAAGGCCTGACTGATATTCCTAATTGCTAGGGAATAGGCGGCTTCGAAGGCTCACTGATCTAAAAGGAGCATCAGAGAGCTTTGGCTCTGAGATCTGGGGTGTCATCACCCACTTCTCCTGAGCCCATCATGACGGAAAATCTCACAATATTCGACAATATTCGTAATTGGTTCCTTCTCTAAAGATATTGGTCGTACACTTGCCACGAAGTTCCATTCCAAAGGTGGCTTCATTTCCCGTCAATAACTACGTCGACTCACCAGCTAACTCCCACCGGTCTGCGCGTTTTCACAACAGCGACAGCACGAGTCTATGATTGAGCTCCAGGAAATCGGGAATCGCAACTCTTGAGCTCAATATGATCGACTTGCAAAATATTCGTCTGTGCAGTGTTCAAGGTCAATTTTTTTTATCCGCTCCTGTTGTCATTTTTCGAATTTGCGTCTCTGCTAACACTAGGGGATGCGCGACACTCTTCGAGTCGCGTTGTCTCGCTTATTTAAATTTTTTTTGTCTTTGTGTCTCCGCTAACCTCCATCCTTGTCTCTATCACAGTATCCGCGTAATCAATGGTCCCGTATTTCCAATTACTTCGCCATCCACACCTCGACTCGAATTCAATAACAAGGTAGTGACGGGGCAAAAAGAAGCGATATTGCGAAACCATACACTCTTGAAAATTCGTTCTACATTCCGATGAACGATCTATACCCACAACGTTGCACCAACTGATAACGTCTGCTGGCGTAAGTCACTCTCGGGTTACGGTCCTGGGGATCTTTTCAATCTTTGTGACACTACAAAGAATGCAACGGGCCACCGATGACTGCCGCCCGTCTTGTAGAAAAAACTCTTGGTTTCACGTACCAGGCACCTTCCTTCCTCGAAAGGCGTTTGTGAGTGAATGTCCGCTACTTCATGTAATTTTTCGGAGCTTCCAATGCCCTAGGACTAGTAGTATGTTCGGCTTACAGATTCCGTGAGAATACTGCGAAGGAGGCGTGAAGCGACGCCAAGTTCAGCCCGGGGGACCAAGCAAACCCTGTGTTAGCGTAGTCTGAGGACGTATTCAGATGATAATATAGAGGATTAATGTTGCTATTTCCGCCTCGTCGTAATTTGTGAACATGGCATCCGGTCAGGGTTCGACAGTTACTAGTCGAGAGGAAAATACGACTAGTGTGCGTCGAAAAGATACCAATGGTGAACGAACATAGAACCTCCGAACGTCGCACTATGGGCTTCTAAGTGACACCCATTCACAATTGACCAAAGCGCGAATGCCCCTCGTGTATTGAGATTACAGCGCAAATATAGGCGAAAAGAAACTTAGGAACCCATACGATACAACACTACGGCGTAAAAAACCTACTAAACAATAGCCCAGAGAATAAGCAGTTGGCATGAGAATGAAATGACTGTAGTGAAAGAATGAATTGCGGGGGTTGATTTAGACGTAATGAGATGACACCTGAGTGAGATACGTAGAATGCAGATGGTAAGTATGATAGCAGCGTACACATTCGTAAACCCAAGGGAAACAAAAAAGAAGAGAATTCATGGGACGAGATCATACCAAAGGAACAGGACCACAAAGTAAAAAAACACCCAGCTTCCGGTAGAAAAATCAAGACCAAAATGTGCGACGAAAATATTCAATGGCAGCTCTACGACTTGACGAGTAACCATGCAACAAAAACGTCCAAGACCAACCAAGTCCCAGAGCTGCCCACCGCCGTCATCTGACATCATGTCCATCCCCAGCTACAGTAGAGTGTTCTCCAGGAGACGTGTCAGGTAGGGAGGTATGTTCTTCGGGTACTGGCTGACTGACATTTGCGGTTTCATCACCTGAGTAAAGTTGAAGGTGACTGGGACGAGGAAGTCATACAAATCGACTTACTTGGTAGGAGTGATGCGGTCACTCCCATAGGATCAGCAGAGGACGACGTGGGTGGGTTTGAGGTGTTCTCAACATTCACATCTGGTCCTTGAAGAAATGACAGTGAGAGCAAGCAGGTAAGGGGGACCTTGAAACGTACCAGCCGCCGTAGTCCTCAGCGGGAGATTCTTTTCAGCCGCATCACCCAGTGAAGGTGCAACGCCGTTTGCAGTGACAGGAGTAGAATCATTTACCTGAGGGGTAGAGGCTACGGAGGACGATGACGACTGTCGTACTGGCCGAAACGGAGGCGGCTTCTCTTCCTGCCTTTGCGATACCCTGGTATTCGTGATAAGACTGATTCCTCGTTCTTTGGGTACATGAAGGTTCTCTGCAACATTCCTCGTTTCAGCCATCCCTACGCTTGGAGCTAAATCTGCCCACATCTGCAAAGCTTTGATACTTCCCCACTCGATTAACTTATTGTTTAACCACTGCAACGAAACTGGCTTTGTCAGAAAGTCGTTACAGCCAGCCGCAAGCGCCGCTATACGATCACTCTGTAAGGATGATGCTGTCAGAGCGACGATGATGACGGAGGACCGATACGGTGACGCTGTGGATTTCGTTGAAGTGGAAGCATCCGATGGAGTAGGAGGTCCTCCATCAGTGCAAGGAGTAGACGGAAGATATCCAGCATTGGCATTGAGCTTCTCAATTCGCCGTATTTCACTAGTAGCAGCTATTCCGTTCATGACCGGCATTTGGATATCCATCTATGAGAATTCTCAGCAAAGGCTGAACACGGCGCAGGAATGGACGTACAAGTATCAAGTGGAACTCTCCTGACTTCCATTTCTGCACAGCCTCTTCTCCGTTCGAAGCCACATCATACTTGATCTTTTTCTTCTTCATGAACGTCGATAAAACGGTGCGGTTGATGGGATTATCTTCCATTCATTGCTTGAGATTTATCTGTAAGAGACGGAAAAATAAGCACACGTACCATCGACTATCAGAACGCTGATCGGCGGGACAATATTCCCATCCGCAGGAGATTTCGCCTTCTTTGTGGTCGTTGAAGTGGCCGGAGCAAGAGTGGTACCACTATCCCTCCGAGGTGGCGTGGCGATTTTCCTTGGTGTTGAATCGTTTGTGGACGAGTCTAAGCGAGGGCTGCTCGATCCGACGCTGGCCTTCCGAGAAGGCAGTTCCGAGCCACCTCTTCTTTGCAATTGCGTGGGAGATTGGTTCGTCTGGCCTTCAGATGTCATTGACACTGGACTAAAGTTGATGCTATCGGGCGGATTGGGAGAAGGAGGGGGAATCCTAGGAGAATTGGGTTTGCTGCGTAACCCAGAGCCTGTGCGTACCGAAGTGGAGGATCCAGCTTGACTATTGGTCCGTACCTCATGCAGCGAAGAAAAGGTTACAGGGGAAGGAGTTTCGTCTGAGATGGACTTTCGATGACTTGAATTGACAGTGAGATGACCTCTGTCTCGCTCCATAATCGGAGTCTTCGATGAACCCCGCGCTTTCGGATGGAAAAATATCCCAGCTGGCTGCCCATCCGGACTTTGGATCACTAGTCCAGAGGAGGGTGATGTGCCAAGCTTCACAGCAGCTTCGGAGAAATACTCGACTGGATCGGGAATAGCGAGAGGTGATGTTGGATGGCCGTGACTCCCGCTTTCGAAATTTATCGATTTCGCTGAACGATCTGAGTTTGACCGCGAGCCAGTAGGCCGGTGGGTCATGGGGGGTTTGGGGCTAACGTTGCTGGTATTGACGTTATGATAAAATGAGCCACCACCACTAAGTGAAGGTGAAGCGGGTGTGCTTGCTATTGGGGAAAAGAATGGATCGAACACAGGTTTGGTGACAGCGTTGTGAAGCGCTGTCAAGAAACGTCGAGGACCGGCAGGTTTTGGGATGATCATTGCTTCAGGTAAGGGCTGGGGAGAGCCTAAATTGGTGGCAAGGATTGACTGAACAACGTCCTTTGCTAGTTTAAAGTTAGAAAGGCTTGTGAAATGTAGGATAACGGCGGAGGTAGAAGATGTCAAAGAGCCAGAGGCCAAACGAGCGACTTGAGGGGAGGATCGTGGACGATGGTGCGGTGCTAGTGATGGCCGTTTGCGAAGGTTCAAATTCATTGGGTATCCATTTTCGGGACGGAAAGCTTGAAGACGCTCTTTGAGAACACCGACGTCATCATCTATAAAGATGAATGAAGGCGGTTGAGCCTTCGGTTGACGAGGCTCTGATTTCGGAGGCACACCCGAGGGGATGTACCCATCTGATGGCAGGCCATTGGTAGGACTAGGTGGAAGAGCCTCCGCTTGACTGTCTACGCCCCCTTCTGTGGATATATGACTCACGTCCATACCCCATGCAGTCAAGTAGCTCGTGAGATGGTGTGCAAAGGAGCTTTTGGAACTGGCATAGAGATTGACTTTCTTTCCCTTTAAACTCTCCATGAAAATGGTAAGTTGTTCCAACGATGGTTCGCCTGATATGCCATCACTGTTAGCCTTGACCGTAGCAGGCGTATCAACTGGAGGAGAACCGGTCTCAAGTTCGAAAGATATTCGACAGTGACGACCGTTTTCGCTTGATGGCAGGTCTTGGGTTAATGTTGCCCCCACTTTTCGTAGAAGGCGACGTAATAATAGCGACGTGAGGACAGGCTGCGCTCGGGTATCGACAAAGTTACTGGAAGGTTCAATAGGCCCAAATTTATGGAAGATTTCCACAGCGCATTGGAGAGGGCCTTCTGTGTCGCCAGTAGAGTCTTTAAACGGATCATCTTCATCCGTCTCTGCAATATTTGAAGCCTCTTGGCGTCTGGACGATTGGGGATGAACAAAAAGCCCGAGTTCCAAGGTATCTGTTCTCTGTGCAGTGTTCAGGATCTGTCGAATAACCTGGACCTGCCACATCAGTTGTCTTCAGATAGAAAGAGAATATTGAAACGCACATGGGATAACAAATATGATATGCCAGATTCGTCACCTTTTACCCAAACATGCTTTAAGGCAACATCTCCGTGATATAGGACCAAGTCAACGCCTGTATGAGCAGCTGCACCGCTCAAAACATCTCCAGTGCTCTGAAGAAGTTCACCGATGTCGAAATCGTTGTGTCTCGTTGAGCTAAACAACGGAGGCACGTCCTCTTCGTCACTCTCCGAAGTTCCACCATAGAAAGTGTTCACGTTGGCGGAGATGTAATTGAGATTTTTCATGGCCGTAAACATTGCGGACATGGAGGGGGTAGGGACCGCTAGTGCACAAGCAGAGAACTGTTCTTTCGCCGGGTCGAGAACCTGGGACGGTGAGACTTGCAGCATCGTCTGAATCACCATCTGAACCGAATCAGCGAGCTCTAAAGATAACTCTCGAAACTGTGAGACCTCTGTCGAAGCTAGATCGGATCCGAGTGGTCTGGGAGCCAGTTCTGTAGATGTCGAAGACCTGTGTGGGTGCTGAAGATGCCCGAGTTGAGAAGGAAGAGGCAAAGAAAATGCACGAGAAAATCGAGGATGATAGGGAGGAGAACCAGAACCGTGGACGGCTGGCCTTAGTCGTGGAATAGTGGGTGAATGGTTGGTATCGAAGTTATCCGCAGCCTCCAGGTCGTGGTTCGACTCATCTCCCGAGGTATCCGTCTCTCCTGAATCCGAAGAACTCAACGCTGGCCTGTCCGATGAAGGAGGCGTTGGAATTGGTCGACCGGGTTCCGCCTGAGATGGGTAATTGATGCTGAACTTGTTAAAAGGCGGTAAATCAAGAACTACTGCATCTTGTACAAGGTGTTCTCCTTCACCAGTAGTCGATGGAAGGCGAACTGCGGGCAGCTTTGGACTAGTCATACTGAATAATGATTTCCTCCCTGGTGAAGCTGCTCCGCCGAAGACTAGGGATAAATCAGCGGCCCTATATCAGAGGCGCCAGCGTATCGTAGAAATTATGACTGTCTAAAGACCACTTTTAAGGTGGCTACGACAGTCAAGAGAGAAAAATGAAGGAAGGAGAACCTTATAAGGGAGCCTACAAATGAATGAATGACTTCACGGCATTTCAGCTGAGTCTCCAACGCGCGAGTCGCGGCAGCTTCTAGATCAAACTTGGACAAACATAAAATCGAAACGCGACCACTTCGTTATTATTTCCTATCGTGTACAATTGCCATCTGTTCACCATAAATCTGTGATCATCACCCTAGTATTTATATACATGAACCATAAAACGATCCTGTGCAGATGCATTAAGTCAGAGTCACTGCTGTATCCTTGTCCTAATAACTCAATTCGACGTCGCCCTGCAGGGAACAAGCATCAGTAAACCTAGACGCTGACAACCATCAATGCGGACTGACCTCTGCAACTAAATCCATATCATGGTAGCTAACTTTTCGACCAGCCGCGGCCCTTGGGTCCTCTTTGGCATCAGGCGGAGGAGGAGGGGGAGGTCCGCTGTTAGACTGACCACCGCCACCACCTCGTTTGCGTGTACCAACGCCGCTGCCACCTGCACTCAAAGGTGCATCCAAAGAGGGTGGTGGTGGTTTGGCTGGGAGACCCGCAGTAGCTGGAATATCAGTGGTCGCAAAGCCACTTATACGTTCACTAAGACGTCGTGGGTTGGTTTCCTCCCGTCGAGGAAGAGGAGGCACTCCGATAGGTTCCGGATAAAAACCTCGTCCAGGGAATTCACCCCAGTAACCAGCAGAGGGCGGGATTGAGTAAGCACCGACGGGAGGATACCCGCTGTATCTCCCATGATCTCCTCCGAAAACAGGGCCTTGAAGGCCATATGCTTGCGGTGGTGCTTGGGCGCTGTTGCCAAGTTGGGGAGGTACATGAGTGAAAGGTTGTATTCGGTGCGGATCAAGAACGAAATTGTTGAAGTATTGCAGCTTGGGATAATCATCAGCATTAGTGTGTTCAAAACGTGATCGAATACTTTACATCATCTAGAGGCTTGATAAGTTCTGGATGCTTGTTGGCTATATGTTTTTCAACAAAAGAAGCGGCTTTGAAGAGCTTTTGGCATAGATGGACACGGCATCGGAATTTTCCTTCATCCTCCTGCTTGATGTGAGGCTCAAGGATCTTGGAGAGTTCTCTAAGGGCCAGCAATGTATTAAAAAGCCGGTTGTATCACTCAAAAGAGGGAACCTTACTCGTCGTAATTTTTCCCGCCGTAGTCTCGAGGATCAACATTATCGCGGTTAATTAGCAGAGCGATTTTCGAATCAAGCCATTCAAGCCAACGCTCATCTCAATTCATAAACCATTACAATCAATGAACGTCGCGATAATAAGCCAAAGAGTCTCACCAGTCTGGTTTTTCTTCCACTCGCTTCCCTTCCGTGTCTCTTTCTCCTTCTCTTTCTCGGGTGACTTCTCCTCCTGGTCCTCGTCTTTCTCATCGGCCACTTTCGTACCTTCTTTCATTTCGTCCAACGCCGGTTTAGACAAGGGTTTCCTCACATGCTTGATGCACTTTCGTTGCAATTCTTCCAAATGATCGGTAACAACGCAGCAGTAATAACAGCAATTGAATGCTGCACGCAAGTATGTGATATATAGGTCCAGTGAGATTTCAACCTGTCTCCCAAAGGATGAATGAATGAATGAAAACCACGACTATAAACGGTTTGGTGTACCTTTTTATGCTCGTGCGCAGTCTCATCACTGGGGTCTACAATGTCTTGGTCACGCAACTCTGCCAACAGCCTTTCAATCCTACGATCTACCGCATCACTGCCCCTCTCAAGAGGTTCCTCTTCGTCTTGCTCCGCTTCAGCATCGTTACTGTCTGGCATTGGCGTGTCTTCGATCCCAGTTGTATCGGGCGTGTCTTGAGGTGATATCTTGAATTTCCGTAGCGTCGCCGCTTCTTCTTCCAACAGGCCAGCAAGTATCCTAGCGTTAGCAAGGTCCTTCTGCATCCGCTCGAGTCTACTGGCTACTTCCGGAGCGAAGCGAACTTTACTGACGAATGGCTTCGTGTTGTGAGTTACGTGTAGCTTGAAGCCTTCGACCTGAAACAATATAGAACCTGAGAACACCATAGCATTACATGCGCGACAGACAACCACCTTCCGGTCTTGTAATTCATTCATTGCCAGAGTCATATCGGCATCATCGGCGAAACGAATCCAGCCCGCACGATAATAATTTCGCTTCTGTAAGGGATCACCTAACGCGAGGTACACAAATCCAGGAACGACCTTGCAAGACTAAGCATAACGGCGGTTGAATAGAGATACATATGCAGCAAACTGACTTCCTCACCTCCTCCAACTTGATTCGTCCGATGTCGGGAGGAATGGTCCTTATCATGACCTGATTACCCTCAGTCGGTACTGATGCTTCCTCAGCCCTATTAAAACGGTTATTGTCTTTTGCTTTTCCATTGGTTTCTCCCCTGGGCTCTTCTTCGTCCGCTTCGATGTTAAACTGCATGTCGTCATCACCCGCAATTTTGATCTCCTCCGCTGTATCAAGCACAGATGTATCGCCAGTTTCCTTCATAAGTGATGTAGACTGTTCCCCTTCATTCTCACGAAAGTCAGGATCAAATTTTCCCGACTCAAGATCGTGCAAGAAAGTGCTTAGACGACCTCGCCAGCCCTCCTTCCTAACCCTGGAACGTAACTTCTGGAACTCTGGGGCAGGATCATACTTTTCCCAGAACCACGGGGACTTTTTATGATGATCAAACATGGTCTGAAGCTGCAGTACAACGGGAATGTTTAGTGATGCAGAATAGACACGACAATGGGTAACAGGAAAGCTGATTTTGGTATGAAAAGTAAATAAAGCCATCTTGGACAGTCCGACCTCGGATATCACACAGAATTGCGAGATTAGAAGAGGGACCGGCATTGCGCCCGAAATAATTGCTGTAGCGTGACTGAGGGGAGAACTCAAAGTCATAGATACAGCAAGAAGTGATACAGGAATGTAACAAGGCAAAGAGACGGGACAGACCTGTTGAGCTGCAAAATCCTTCTTATACTTCTCCCACCTGCTTTTAATGCCGTTACGTGGTTTGGAACCGTCACCTGCTTCTTGCTCAGCGGCTTTGTCAGCATTGTCCTCCTCTTGAGCTTGCTGCGGGTAGTAGAATCGAAACCAGTCAGCATATTGCTTAAGTGAGGCAGGGTAGTCGAGTGTATGTGGATCCGGAGGAGGTCTTCTACCATACGGTGCTACGTGACTTCGGCGCGGTGGTGAATGTCCATAACCACGAGAATGACCATCTAGCAGAAGACTCTCCGTATCAGTAGCTTGTTTTGATGAGAAAACACAGGAACCAAACCGTAATCATCACTGTACCGAGGACGTGGTTCGTAACGCTCCCTTTCAAAAGGTGAGGGTGAACGCCTTCGCTTTCGGCTACCGGCTACAAGTGCACAGCTCAGGCAAATTTCCATCACGAGATTCACGAAACACACCTACTTTCGTCAAAAGTCGGACTGCGACTCCGTCCTCGTCGACCATAATCAAATGAGCGATCTCTGTCATATCCATACCGGTCCCTTTCGTAGTCGTATTCTCGGTAGTCTGGTCCATGAGCGCCATTAAAATATGGTGGCCTTGGAGGGTAAGCGCGAGGCGAACGAGAACGAGAGCGCCGAGACGAAGTAGGCTGACCAGACGGCCAGGACATCTTGAGTAAAAAGAAGAGGGAAAAGAACTAGTAGAGAAGAGAACGGAGAAGAACAAGACGGCTGATCAGAGCCTGCGACTGTGAGAGGTCGAGCATGATGAAGCACAGACCTCTTGGGATCACGATCACAAAGCGTGGACGTCGACACAGACAGTGATCTCGACGGACTTCAACACGCAGTATGTGTTCGGGATGAAGCCAAAGCCCCCCTCGTCACACCCGTGTCTGTTCGGAGTTTGGAATTTCAGAGTCCGTATAGTGTAAGCTAAACGCTCAAATTTAGGCGCTGATCTAAATCTCTTTTTCTAATGTCACGCAGTTCTCTCTCTCGTAGCTGCGACCGATTTGAAGGAGAAGCAGAGGCTGAATCCTCTAACAATACTGTGGTTTCTGAAGTACGGGAATGGACTTCAGAAGAGGAGCACGAGGAAGAGATTTCCCCCACACCCGACGATGGCTTTGTAGATGGGATGGATGTAGAAGGCTTCTCGCTAGGAAAAATAGTGAAACCAATCACAGCGGAAGCTTTAGCTGAATTTCAAGCAGCTCAAGAGCGCGCAGGGGTCATTTACATTTCGAGGATTCCACCTGGAATGCAGCCTGCTAAAATACGACATCTGATGAGCGCGTATGGAGAGGTTGGCAGAGTTTATCTCCAACAAGAAGGTAGGACTGTAATCCCGTCTTGAATTGAGTTTTATATTCTTACGCTTAAAAGATCCCAAACGTGCATATCTTAGGCGCAAGTATACGAGTACGAAGAAACCGCATTTTACTGAAGGATGGGTCGAATTCAAGGACAAGAAAATTGCACGGAGCGTCGCTGAGATGTTGAACGCACAACCGATAGGAGGTAAGAAAGGAACACGGTGGCGAGATGATGTGTGGACAATGAAGTACCTTCCGAAGTTCAAGTGGAATATGTTGACAGAACAAGTTGGTGAGTAATCTATGCATGTTCCCAACACACCCGATGCCATGTCTGACGAGTCTCTTCCAGCTCATGAAGCAGCAATACATACCGCGAAGCTCCGTATTGAGCTTTCGCAATCGAAAGCCGAACAACGTGACTATCTTAAAAATGTGGAATTGGCACGTGTCCTGGAGAAACGGGTAGAAAGGAAAAGAGAGAAGGGCGAAGAAATGCAGCTCAAGCCTTTGCCAGAACGGAAGAAGAGACGCTTGGGAGAAGAGGACGGAAGTAAGAAGCGAGCACATCATGAAGATAACAACAAACAATTAGAGACTGTGCTCCATAGTCTATTCTAAAAATTAACCTAGTCAGATCACGCTTACACTCGATAGATAGTGGATGATCATGATCACGGTACGAAGAACGTTAAGTGCCCTCCAGTCGTCGCCGACGCCGTTTGATCGAGAGCCTTGCTATGGTTTCCTGGGCGTTCGCTCTTGAATTTCGGACTCAAAGGTGTTCAATCTCGCCACTCAATAGAAAACAGTAATCCTACAGCACAGGCCTGAGGAGCCCTTAAAGCAACTTGACGTATGATGCCGGAAACAATCCACTCTTCCCATTGAACGTCCCTGTCCACCTGTTTTCACCAAAACCATCAATACAGCTGTATTGGCTGTACATAAGGATACATACCAATCGTCCGTGGTGCGTTCAGTAACTAGTACCCTCTGATTGGACCTGATTTGCAGATCTCCCGGGTCCTGGTACAAAGAAGCTACTCGTCTGGTAACAGAAAACAAAACCACCAACACTCACTGACGAATCATAATCATATAGAGCTTCTGCCCATTCTCCGCTAGCTATCTCCTCTTGTTGAGCAGGCGGAGGGGTGGGCTCACGGTTTCTCATTGGAGGAGGTGCGAAGGAACCCTTTTTTTGATGGAAGGCAGAAGGAATAGGGAGAGGGGAAGACGACTGAGGTTCTTTCTTTGAGAACAAAGCTGATGTCACCATTTTGGTCTTGGACGACGTGTCGACATCTCCAAACGTCTTCACCAATGAAACAAAGATATTCAATAACGGTGGGCTGATCTACGAAAAGGCCGCAGCACGTACTTGCGAAGATCGCAAACCTCGCGGAGGTGCGTGCGAATTGGGTACTCTTGGTGGAGCTGAGTTTGATTGATTTGCAAATGCAGAGGCTGCTGCTGCTACTCGGCCAGTAGCTTGCTTGACTTCAGAGCTCGATGCGCCATCACTAGCTGATCCTTGCAAATGTGCTACAAGTTCTGGTCGAGATTGGAAGTATCTGAAGGCGATTATGAGATGATGATCCACAGGATCGAGAGAAGCATTAATAACTACTCGTCTAGCAGGGAGAAGAATGCGTCTTTCTCATAGTGGGATAGATTAGCAAAGACCATCGAGGTTATTGCCGAAGTCAAGGCGCAGTCAATGACATGACATGAACACGCGCGCTGTCATGTGGTGCGGGTAGATTCCGACCAAGGTGTACCAGCACCTCAGTCAACTTCTTAGCTATGAAGTTTCTCTGCTCGCCTCATATTCTTGGTTGTCCAAGTATGGGTACAATAATATCATGATGTACATTGTTGTTCATACAATCCGGTACTAAGAGAGGGGTGAAAAAGAGAGGGAATCATGATGTTACTCTGAGTGATCGAGGGAGTTTGGAAAAACATCTCTTTGATTATGGCGGAGAGGATAGAGTGGAAATAACAACATGAGGAGGGTAATATGTAAATTAAGTATTGAGGGAGCAAATAATTCACCAAATGCCAAACAGTCAGATGTTGTAGAAGTGCGAAGAGCAGGCAAGCCGCGGAAAAAGAGACGAAAAGAGCAGAGTATCTGAACAGATACAGAGGAAACACAGACCAATGCACATAACAAAGCACAAAGACACAGCAGTCCAGTACATAAACAAAGGAGCCTAGGAACCTATAATAAAGAGTCTATTGAGTCCAGTTCGGGAAAGGGAAGTCATTGGCAAAAAGGAACGGGTCCGCACTGGTTGGGCTGATCATATTTTGAGCTTGCATCGGTTGCTGACCCGGCGCGGGTGTAGCTGACATATGTCTTGTTGGCGCCAGGTCAGATTGATGCCCTGGTGATGATGTAGCGAATGGATAAGAAGCGTTAGGGTTGTTATTAGGAGTACCCCACGTCTGAGATAATCCTGGTGGTGATCCACCACCTACAACACTATTACTTCCCTGTCCACCACCGCCAACACCCCCACCGTATGACCCACCACCTGCGAACCCAGCAGCGCTATCAGGACGATTATTCATCCCGTATGGAGAGTTAGGACCAAGCCCCATCTGCTGTTGCTGCTGCCAATTCGAGGAAGCCTGCATCTGCTGTTGAGGATTGAACCCACTTTGAGGTTGCATTCCTCTTTGCTGCCCTCCCTGCTGTTGTTGCATCAACATCCTAGCAAAGTCGTCCTGACCCATCGACCCTCTATTCGGCATCCTAGGCGTCATGGGAGACTGCACCCCACCATCTGGCGGCGACCTCGCACTCCTCGCTATTCCGGGTATCGCGGAATTAGACCTCAAAACGGGTGGGAAACTGTTATTATCCCCTCCTGCACTTCCGGTCAACATCGGGGATCCAACACCACCATGACTGTGCGTGGGCGAGCCTGCCGGAGCTTGCATCTGCTGTTGCTGTCGCATACGTTCCTGCTGTTGCTGCATGAATGCCATTTGTTGTTGAGGGTTCATCATCATGTTCGCTGGGTTCATACCACCGCCCCCCATGTTCCCTCCACCCCGGTTTTGTTGCTGCTGCTGCATCAACATTAGTTGCCGTTGGGTCATTTGATTCATGTTCATAGGTGAATTAGGGACGCCACCAAGCTGCGGTGTTCCGGCCATTGATCTCTGAGGATCTATCCCACTCGGACTACCACTTCCACCCTGCCCCATCATCATCGGGTCTTGCGCCATCTGCGCCTGGTGTGCAACAGGAGAAACTTGTCCCGGCTGAGAATTGGAGAATTGATTTCCAGTCAT
This sequence comes from Marasmius fiardii PR-910, assembly GCA_014904975.1. Classification (NCBI taxonomy): domain Eukaryota; kingdom Fungi; phylum Basidiomycota; class Agaricomycetes; order Agaricales; family Marasmiaceae; genus Marasmius; species Marasmius fiardii. The sequence continues at coordinate 819,146 of MU127789.1, forward strand.
ACCCATTCCGGTAGAGAGACCACCAGCGGATGCATTTACGCCCATGCCCATATTGTTCATAGGTGATGACATATTTGGCATACTTCCCACAGAACGACCCATGTTAATGGCATTTTGTTGCTGCTGATGTTGTTGCTCATGCATTTTGATTGTCGCAAACTAAAGGAATGAACGGGACAAGATATGATGAGTCGTGGTCAAATATAGAAGCAGAGGCAAGGGAGGAAAGAGAAGCGGCAGAAATGTACGAAATGCATGAGCGTGGTTAGGAACGGAATGGGTACATCAAGACAAAAGAGCAGAAGCAAGTATTTATACCTACCTGTGAAATTTTGCGTAACTGTTCAGGAACAGGCAGCGTCGCAAATCCAGGTAGCTGCTTCATTAAAAGAGCCAATAATGGATGATTGGGCGTGTTCAGTATCGCGTACGCCTGCTGTGCTGTCAAGCCTACACCTCCACCCGTCATTTGTGGATGCGAAGCGCCAACACCATTCATCTGGTTTTGCATTCCGCCTCCACTGGGCACTTGTTGATTCATGTTTCCCGCTCCAGACGACGGAGGCGACATTTGTCTGGTGCCCATGCCCTGCTGTGAGTTCTGTCGTTGCTGTTGCAGACGCATAGCGGCCTGTCTCTGAGCAACCATTTGGGCCTCGTTCGCATTCATCATGGCTGGTTGATTCGTCACACCGCCAGCACCTATTTGTTCAGATATCTGTGCTGATTGTGACTGCGCTGACCCAGACATCATTCCGTTGGGCATGGGAGTTGAGGAAGCGGAGGGGTATTGATTTTCCTGTTGTTGTGATTGTGGTAGTGAAGGGGGCGGCATCATGGAGGGCGAGTTGAGCACTTTACTTTCTCCAGTATCACGACGCTTGTTCATCATGTCTAGAGGAACATCTTCGGAACGCTCACGTTTCAGAGTTGGGGTAGGGGTCATAGGCTGAGGAGTAGCGGACGACGGTTGGTTGCGCTGGGAAAGAGCTTTTGCGAAGAGGGCGGACAGTTCGGAGTAGAGTTGTTGGATACGTTCTGTCGAGGTGAATTCTACTGGTGGAGGTGCGTCCACAATGGGAAGAGTTGGTAATGCAGCAGGATTCTGTCCCACCCCAATGTATCAAGATACGCCGATGATTTATGTACGCGAGTAACTCACAATGGTATTATCGGCCCACCGCGCCATGTAATCCAGATTACTTTTGATTCGAGAGGCATATCTAAACAGAGAACGTCAAACTATCATCCCTCGGCAATGTCTGATAGGAACTTACTGTTGAAACCTCGAGTCACTCAACTGGATCCCACGTGTTTGAAACTCCATCGATACCCTAGAAAATATCAGATGTTTGCATTGAACCACCATGAACACACTCACTTTAACAATTCCGAGTTCAATTCTAGCATCATTGCAACCTTCTGCTCACTTGAATGAGCTGGAGCAGACGTTATTCCGTCTAGCATAGGTGAGTGATTCATCGAGGGCGGGTGATGTAAATGTGCTTCGCTGCCCCCATCTGCGCCAGAACCCGATGTAGTGAAAGAAGAGAGTTGTTGAGAAGAGGAAATGGCGGGTTTTGGGGAGTTTACACCATTCACTTCTGCCTGCGACTTCACCACATTTTCGTCGTCCACTCTGTTCTCCCCTGACTCCTTCTTCTCCGGAGGTTCGAGTGTATCAGCGGCTGGGGTATCCATATCATCTGGTGGAGGAGAGAGCTCGCTCAGAGGGGTGGAAACACGAGACGGAATTCTGTCTTCTGACGGTTTTGTGTCGGTCGTGTCAGCGTTTTGCTCTGTCTGCGCCGTGGTCTCTGGAACCGGGGAGAGGGACGAACTTCGCTCCTCTGCAGTTGGAGAGGTTGAATTTCCATCTGCAGGACTTGCAGGGGATTCTGGACCTGACGGACGAGACACAACGGGGTCACCCTCGGAGGGAGTAGCGGGATCACGTTTCTGGTCCTGGGGTAGTTTTGAGCCGTCTGACTGAGAATTTGGAGGCCTTTGAGGTAAATCCGACCAAGTGGAGGATATTTGGAGGGAATGCTGGTTCGGCAAGATTAGATTCTGCTTTGAATGTGGAGAATTCGAAAGAGGAGAATGATGGTTCCGATCGATATGTATCATCTGCTCCGTCCTGAATGCCACGTTGCCAAGGTTCTAGTCTTAGCGAGGTTGGCAAAAAAAAAGCGGGAACAATGTCAAGAGATTTTTACGGACGTCGTCCTCGTCGTCGGGCACGATGAGCTTGAGGCTCTCGTCAACGGACAAACAGTTCAACAGCAACGAAGCGTGGGAGACTAAAATATTAGTAAGCATGCTTGCATTGAGCAGAAAAGGCGCCCGAACAACAGTCTAGACGACTAGCAAAGGGTGTTTCAGAGGAAACTAATGTACGAGCAGAATCCCCAACGTGGAGGTTTCGCTCAGATTCATCGGCGTCGGAATCGAATTTGAGGACCGGCATTACCCACCCTTCTCGGCCACTCAGATTCTGTCAGGCTGGTAGTGATGGGAAGCACGACATAAACTTATATGAGGCAATCGGAACACATTGGCATCACCATCATGGCCCAGCGACAATATTTTATCCTGCTACTCCCAACATTCCGGGGTAGCTACAGGTCTTATCTCTTGCTACCAGACAAGTACATGATCATATCCGTATCTGTCATGGACGCGTGTATGTCGAACTTGGCTGAGTGTGTGGGCTCGGGCGAGAATCCATTCAGGTCGGAGACGGACGGTCGGTAGTCAACAAGAAATTACATGGGGAAGAAGAGGGTAAAAGGGATACATAACGTGGGACTCGAGACTCCTGAGCCTATTAGCATGAATGTAAGTAACCACTTTCATTATCACTGATAAATGTGGTCAGACAGGCACCTCAAGTTCGCGGGGGGGACAGTCCTAGACTCCTAGTCGACACCAGGATCTCGCCTGTCACACACTCCGCTAAAGGCCAATGAAAAGGCTTATGTTCAATTCCTAGCGGACCACAAGTTCCGCAGATAGCCGTAAAGGTACCAATAATAGAAGAGAGTTGTACACAGTTGGAGAAAAGCCTGATTCGTAGTACTAGAGTCTGGCAACTAACACGAGGAGCAGCACTGATACGTACCGAAAGGCAGTACATAAAGAAAGTAGGGTGCGACTTGTGAGTTTAAGAAATTGCTTTGATTGCTGTAACTTGTCGACGCTGGAACCGAATCCTATCCAAGGTATGCAGTGGGAGGAATCGAAGTCATCGAATGCTTCAAATCCTTTCCCGTATATGAAGACCCATCTGTTTTATGACAATGTCTTCGAGAGTGTTGAAGTTGGACACAAGAGAATTAGATACTCGAATTACGGGGACCATAGTTGTGGCACGCAGCGTGCGCCGTGCGGGATAGTCGCTGACATAATTACTCTCACGGTACAACACCACAGTTTGGCCTTCCCCAGTACTCGATTCCGACCAATCCTCAAGACACTTTACGGTGAGTACGTCTCTCTGACATTTGCAACTCCTCCTTTCAGCCTCCCTACACCCTCTCTATCCAACCTATTCATAATTCTCGCTGAATTATGCCAATTTCCTGTTGGATTCCAACGTGATACTTTGGATGACCTTCCCACTCGACTGTTGGACTTCTTTCTCTCGACATCCCTCGCTTAGACTTCGCTGGCTGAAACTATGTTCTTTTCTCTTCAGATTGAACAATGGGTCGGGTTATCAGGACACAGAGGCGCTCGCACGCAATCGTACGTTTTACCTGATCTTTTTGCCTTTCAAATGAAATTTAACCAGATCTTGAATTCGATTTAGTTCAAAAGTCACACTCATCACAACAAGGCTCCTGCCCAACTGCGTGCCCTGGACTTCGCTGAGAGGAATGGATACGTCCGGGGAATCGTCAAGGAAATCATTCACGACGCTGGCCGGTGAAGCACACGATTTTTCATAACCCAAAATCACTCAGCTCATGTTTTCATTCGCCCTAGTGGTGCACCTCTTGCTCGTGTAGTATTCCGCGACCCCTACCGCTACAAGCTCCGCAAGGAAACTTTCATTGCCACCGAAGGACTTCACACTGGCGCCTTCGTCTACTGTGGCAAGAAGGCTGCTCTCACCGTCGGAAACGTCCTTCCCATTTCTCAATGTCCCGAAGGTACCATAGTATGCAATGTCGAGGAGAAGGTTGGCGACCGCGGTGCCCTTGCTCGCACATCCGGAAACTACGCTACCGTCATCGGCCACTCTCCTGATGACAACAAGACCCGTATCAGACTGCCAAGTGGTGCGAAGAAGACTATTTCCGGTGGTGCACGGGCAACAGTAGGTATAGTTGCTGGTGGTGGAAGGATAGACAAACCTTTGCTCAAGGCCGGAAGAGCATATTACAAATTCAAGGCCAAGCGTTACAAGTGCGTTTTCATATGTTGTTTTAGCCAATTTGCCTCCTGAATGTTCTGTAGCTGGCCTCGTACTCGTGGTGTTGCTATGAACCCTGTGGATCACCCTCACGGTGGTGGTAACCACCAGCACATCGGAAAAGCATCGACAATCGCTCGTTCAGCTGTTCCTGGTCAGAAAGTTGGTCTTATTGCCGCTCGTCGGGTAAGTTGTTTCCCGTTTACTGTCAGTTTACTGGGCCTGATTACTTTGTCTTCGACAGACTGGTTTGCTCCGCGGTACTGTCAAAGTCAAGGAAGTTTAAGATTGAATTTGGTCTACATTCTTTCCATCTACCTCTACCTGACATCCACGGGTCATCCACGGGTCATCGTTCACTATGCTCTCCCTACGTACTCCTTCGACACATGTATACCGTAGGCCCCAAAAATCTGTATGCCTCACCCATTCATACATATTTAGTTCTTCTCCGCACAAGGCTAGATTGTAAATGTTGTGGTTACACCCAAGACCGTCGTCGGGGATGATTGACAGGTTCAGACTCCCGAAGGTTAAGTTGACTTTGTTTGATAAAGCATCCTGTGACCCGAATCACCTCTTCCTCTAGGTTGATTCTCCCTGACCTCCATATTCCACACGTAAGTTATTTCCATGTAATAGAGCCCTCATAGCCAGGTAGGAAGGCCGTTGAGGGCATTTAAATCGCAAACCCGGTAGGCGTGGGTCGCGGTTGACGCGTTGACGACCAGAGAGCCCTCCCAGGGGCCAGAAAGGCCAGAAACCATCGATATACTTGACGGCACATTACATTGATCAAGCCTCTTATAGCGTACTAGTACTTGTCATTATCAGTAACAACCGTAACGCACATACACTCATTAGTCTAAAGTCCTTGCAACATCCCTCCTTCTTTTCTCAGCTCTGTCCCATTAACGAGATCCTCCCTACTTTCTGTGTCTCCCACGATCTTATACGCTATATCATCACGACCACCAACTTCTTGTACCCATCCGTCACTGTCTTCTATGTACGTCCACGAGCCCGTATCCAAATCAAGGTCCTCAACGATCCCCTTGAACCACTGTAACACTGGCCCCGTCGACCATCTCCTGATCTGAGAATTGTCACCGTCATCCCTGATCATAAACTGGTCGTTGCCATCCCCAGCCTCAACAAACCAACCTAAATGACCACCTCCGCCTGTTACAGCGATCACAGTCCATTCGTTACCCTCTTCCAGAGGATCCGGTACGTGTCGCACAACAGGATCATCACTCGCGTTGAGTGTTAAAAGAGGTCTCTTAACATTCTTCAACACTCTGTGGCTTGATGCCCAGTGGTAATACTCATTCGCTGAACTTTTAGGCATTATCGGGGGAGCTCCACCTGCCACGCAAGTAAATGTATCATCAAAGTGTCGGAGATACGGGGTAGGCGTAGCGAGGATGGTGCGTGCAGCTTGAGCAACGGCAGCTTCGAAAGCCGGATTTGGCTGATACGAGGGATGGGCATAAGGCGACAGAGAAGTAGACGTTGAGTTGCATGGGGAAACATCACTGGAATTGATTCCAACAATAGCAGCTTCATGTCGCTTGAGAACACGGCATAAATTTGAACCCATGCCTTTCGAGTAAACCTGTCTTCCAATGAAGGTCGAATCGATTGCATCGCAGTTTTGTCTCAAGTCCCAAGGCTAAAAGTAACGAAGACGGTTCAAACGTGTAGATGGAGAGGAAGGATAGATGCCTAACTCACACATCCCAAAGCACAGCCAGCAATCAACTTGCTCTTCTCCTGCTCTTCTGCAAGATATCGGATGAGGACATTGGCTCCTAGAGAGAAACCGATCCCTAAAAGTGGTGCTTTGGGGTATTTTCGTTGAATGTACATCAGAGAGGTCCTAATATCGTCGGTGAAACCAGCAGAGTAGAACTGTCGTGATGTGATGGGCACACCAGCGCCTGAAAATGGGTTAAGGCATGCTCAAATACGTCAGACATTCTCTACTCACATCCTCGATAATTCATTACAACTGCTCTATAACCCAATCCTCCTTTCTCCACAGGTGAACAAGCCGGGTAGAGAATCCCTCTCACATAGTGTTCGTACGAGCCTGACCAAAAAGGATGATGAGAACGCGCGGCGAGTAAAATCTCAACACGACAAACCTCCAGTCAATCCATGGAGGACAACAATGATCGGCGTGTCATCTTTCGCATTGTCAAACCCGACAGTAAAATCTAGGCCTCTTCTCAGTGTCTCAGCCAACATTCCGCTAGGTAAGGAAAAACTACTGACATCGTGCCACCAGTAAATGTGCGGAGTAATGTCCTAAGATTGGTGGGTTATCCCTGGTATACTGGAACCGAAGATAGTACGACTTGCCTATCGTAAACTACTTTGTCCGTTTTCGTGAAGTCGCCGACAACACAATACAGAGTTTGAAGGTGTCCGCTGACGAAACGGCGCTGGTGAGTCTCATAAACAACGTCGTGGTATCCTCACATACTTGAACAAGTACCAAGGAGGCGCAAATCTCTTGAACAAACTTGGGCATCTCTCATCAATGAACTTCTTCAACGATACTTTGTCGCCGGTCTGGCTGAATTGGCTATGCTTGTGAACCGGGAGTTGAACAGGCGTCAAGTGGAAATGGACCTCTGTCTTTGTTGACCAGGAGAGAACTCCCATTTAATCGGATCTCTGGGAATTCGGGAGAAGAACAGGGAGATGATGGTGGCTTGAATTTGACTTCGTCGTTCCGGTTTAATGGAGACCGGTGGTAAAAACGCATGGTGCGTGGATAGCCCAATGCCATCACGTCCGCCGATCCCGCACTATGCCTAAAGTACTAAAGGACCTCCATGGAATATTGCGCCGATGAACACCGCTATGATGGACCTGGCCTACGTTGAGTATGAGATGGACGGTGAGAGTATGGTGGAGACCCGCAGAAAAAAAGAGGCAAAGCGACCCGAATTTTGACAACAGAACATGGCCACAACGTGTGACCGGACCGGCGACCCCAACTTGGAAGAGATTTTAATTTTCTGTCTCAATCTTTTACGATCCAGATCATGTCACCAGCAAGGTTATTTCGAGGTCCTCCAGGCTTTCGTCGTTTCTGAAATTCTATGACCCTTTAGGTCCAGTAACAGTCGGTAATCAACCGTTATTTCATGGCTACATTCCATGCACCTTGTGCTTGCCCATATTGTGGGTCGTTTTCAAGCTCGATAGGGGGACTTTCGACCGAGGCTGAGGACCTCAACAAAACCAATGATCCGCCACCTGGTCTCACTCGACAATCCATTTCACAAAACCTCTCTCGAGTGCAAGAAGAATTGGAGATCTTGACCGACAAGATCAAGCTGATGGAGGAAGCCGTTCGCGTTCTTGCCAAAGAGCGTGAACGGTTAGAAGGTTACGCTCGAACATACAAGACGGTCCTGAATCCAGTGCGATGCCTTCCAGAGGTGGTTTTACGGGAGATTTTCCTCGCCTGTATTCCAGACTTGCGGGAAATCATGGGAGTTTATTGGCACACGTCCGGGAATAAGCGTTCCCGTGTTCGGAACTCATTGAACCCCAACAAACCACCCTGGACCCTGTCACAAGTCTCCTCGTACTGGAGAGCTGCCTCACTTTCCTATTCGGCCTTATGGTCCTATATATCCATTTCGTTTCCTAAACCGACGAGCCCGCCAAATATTTGGGATCGACGTCTTTCCCAGTTGCTGCTACAACTTTCCCGTTCACGATCACACCCTCTCTCGGTAGCTTTGCAATCGCACGTTCTAGTGACACCTCATAATCCTCTCCTAATCAGTGTCTGTTCGCATGCATCGAGATGGGAGAATCTACGGCTTCGCTTCGATGACATAGGCTTCCAAGATATTCAGAAGATGTTATCACCACTCCTCAAAGGTCACCTCCCCAACCTACGTTGCTTACAATGGATTATTCATCGTAACGTCCAGGAAAACCCAGAAGCCATATTCGACGTCTTCGAAGATGCTCCCAATCTCGTCGACCTCGCTATCCACTCCCATACGACCAAACTAGCCTGTCTCGTCCAACTACCATGGCCTCAGATCACAAACTATTCCGCAATTCGATCTAGGCTATCAAAGGATCACCTTCATCTTCTTCAAATGACGAATCTCAGGAGCCTTTATTTCATTGACCCTACCCACCTCGACGGCGTCCCTTCGCTCTCTATACCCTCCTTAATCAAACTATCGATCGTTTCGCGCTCAGAGATCAACATGGATAATATCAGTCCATTGGTCAACCGCCTAACCCTGGCGAACCTCCAGGAACTGCAGATATCTACGGATGGTGCTGTAACGTCCCTTCCTGATTTTGTCACTCGCTTAGCTCCCACACTCCGCTCACTCTGGCTCAGAATTACCAATATGACTTATAACGTCATGATTGAGGTTGTGGAAATCGCTTCAAATCTGACATCACTCTCGATACAGCACCCCTCGAACAACTTTATTCGTGCCCTTGCTGAGACGGCATCGAACGGAACACCTCGGCTACTCCCCCGATTATGTGAATTGCGGTTATTCTCCTCGCAAGAAATCGACGATATGGACTCGTTTGCCGACATGGTGGCTATGAGAACCAACAATGGTCTATATCTACAGCGATTATGCTTTGACAACCAGTTTCCCGCTGGCCCTGACGATTTACGGGAGTTGCGGGCAATAGGATTGGATGTTCATCGGTTTACTCCACATTGGAACATGACGCCTTTCCCCTAGAATTAAATTGCGGTGTATCCGTCTATCTGTCCAGAGATTATAGAATCGTAAGTCTCCAACCTTGGGCGCAGGGTCAGCGCTTTTCGTGTGTTGGGTTCAAGCTCACGCAGTTTGGAAGGCTCCAGCGGGAGTATTTCACGCCGAGGCGGTACGAAATGATATTGTAGAATGGTGTTCTAGGACTTCGTAAATTAAGAATTCGATTCATTCAGGTCTTTTCCGTTCAATTCTTGGCCTCCTTCGTTGCCTCGTACCGAGTCGTACGCATATGTAACCTGCGACAAATGCAGCTGCCATGTGGAACTTAGAGGAAGCCGCTTCCACAGTTCACGTTTTGAATCCACGCCATCATATATTATTGATGTCGTGGTCGGCTCAGAACTCAAACTCACACCTTCTCATCTTTACCGATTTTTCTAAGAACTCGACGCGTCGACCTCGCCCACTATTCATTCGTTCGAACAGTCGTAACTACAGACTTACAGGAGCAGGTGTGGTGGGGACTATTTGGAAATTGCTTCGCCGGCTGCGTGACTTGCAGGTCCCGGCGAAGGAGATCTTGTGTGATTCGAGTCTCTCTGGGCATCGGTTTCCAAGAAACTTCGAGAATAACGTCACTTTCAGGCTCATCTAGCTTTCAAATTATGGAGTCGTCGATGGAGATTTACCGCTCGGGGCGGACGGTGAAGAACCCATGAAACTAAATGCCACTCATTCTCGTCCTTCTATCCCCATATGTCGACCACAGAGGGCCTCGTCCGAAATTCGCGACGCGTACTTGAATGCATTTTCGAGCCCTTGATGCGTGGTATGTCCTGATTCTACTCACAAGTCCTATAACCGCGCTACACGATAATTCAGGAATACATATAACGGTCGTCATAGGTCCCAGATATGTATGTCTTGAGGCATTTCGTCATATTCCTCGATTTCGATTTATAGCTTCCTTATCTGGGTAGACGCAGGAAGACATCGTTCAAGTACAGCTCAAAACACGCCGTAGCTTTCCTCGTAATAGTCCTCTTCATGCTCTACAATCCACGGCGTCAACATAGTGCGCATACGTTCATCGCGCTATCGTCTCCTTCGTCACCTATGACTGCAAGCATTCGGCGGAACCGTCATTTTACACCATCATTTCTCCTTGGAATTTTACTTGCGGTAAAACCAGTCAGATACACTGACGAATGTTTGAAAGAGTCATTAAATTAAGTGACCTTACCTCCGTCCGAGCAAGGGATAAATCAGACGACGGTAGGGTTCCGTTCTCCACTAGCACCATTCAAATATTCAGAGTCCGTTACGATTACGCTCGGGGACCCTCCAGGCTACACCTGAAAGTGGCTCGATTTACGGTGACCCCAGCTGTGTTTTAATATGGTTTGGAAACCAGTTGAATTGTTTAATATTCTACTATATAACGCCCAAAACACATGGGCTACAGTGGCAGAACGGTGCAGAAGTCAGTACATCCCGCGACGTGGGCGACAGCAAGGCTCGTCGAGCGTTTCATCTTGAATTCGAGCACCTAATGATCAGGCCGCGTACACGCGTAGGCCGAGAGATGACTGCGGATATTCAGTGACAAAATCCTCATACGAACGGCCACAATGTGAGCGACCCGTGAGCTAGAATATAATAGACTGCGCAGTCTTCGATGGAGGATCTTACTTACTAGTATGCAGTCATAATATAGGTGTCTGCCAAAAGTTTATGCAAGTGCAAATGCAATCTCGTTTGAAGTAGGCGTATAAAGCCACTTAACAGACCCATCCAACTCCAATGATTCAACGCTCAAAGTCCCTCGTCGTGCTTATTCTGGGTCCTGTGGCACTCGGTGCGTCAATCGTACGCAGGCCACTGACCCAATCACTTGCACCTACGTTCTGACCCCAAGCACATCCGCGGATGGACTTAACCTCATGAGTGAAATGAGCTTTAGTATGTCCGTCTAAATTCCACACTCTGTTCATCTGCTAACCCTGGATCTGCCTCAAGTAATCGGCCGTGAGATTGCGAGAGTTTTGCCTGACGGAACTTTAATTAGATATCCCAATGTACGTCTTCTCAGAAACTTGGAAGATTACCTTCCTGACACCATGTTCAAGGGTGCATTCACTGTTGTAATCAACGACGAGGATAACGTTACAACTACCGGAGCTGTATCTGCAGATGGGTTCACGGCCAATCAATTAAAGGGAATCGTAAATACTTGGCCGGGGAACAAGACGATAGATAGATGGCAACCCGATGGAGATGGCAATGTCATTTGGTGGGCAGTCGATAGTGTGTCCTGCCAGTAAGTAGGACGTCAGCAAAAGGTTGAGTACTTGATAGGTAGCGACAGCTATGATGCATGACGACGTGAGAGGGGGCTCCGCCAATAGATTGTAGTGCAAGTTTGACCCCAGAGCTCGTGCACAAGGCTAGAGTTTAGTCGGGAGGTCGGGTTTAGAAAATGAGCTTGAAGTCGAGTCTGTGTGGTGCTTGCGCCAGTTCTGAGGCCTGAGCTCTATGGTGTCTAAAGGTAAGACGGGTTGTTCTTTTATCTTGGTGTCATCATTCTGCAGCAGATCTGCTGGCTCGAGCATCAGAAACATACGATAGGCGCTCAGGCGCACGTGCATATGATAAGGGCTAAAAATAGGGGAAAAATATGGATGAAGACACATTTCGCGATGTCTGGATCTCTTAAATAATCGTGCTTACCGAATGGCCACTCTTGTCGCTCGAGTGAGTATTGACTACCACCTGGTCACAGGTACTACCGTATGTGGGCCATTTGTAGAGTTTGGGAAGAGGTTTGGATCGTCGGTGGCTGGAAGGCTGTAGTCACGACTCAGCTCAAGTTGGGGGTTCACGATTAACCTTTCTCCAAATACACACCACATGTTCAACGGATGTTTTTGCCCTGGTATTAACGGTATCAGTTGATTCCCAACGCGGACATCACATTTTCACGACGGAGAAATCATGGCCGAGAATCGATTGGCTCTTGATCTGTTTTGAGTTCAAGTTATGATTTACGACTCTTGTCAAGCGAGAGAACGCCCACTTTCTACCGTCCGAGTCCGAGGGAGACGCGAAATTTGCCGCAACCATCGGCTCGACACTCCGATTGTTTAGGAAGCTTCTGACGGCGTCCCAGGAGTGAAAAGCATAATATGTTATGGACGTGTCTAGAGGGTATTGCATATGTTCTAAACTCGGTTGAAAAGGTGGCCTCTATCCTGTAATGAAAAATTCGAAGGGTTCCACAGTTACTTGCATCTCCGATTCGTGCTCGGTGCCGCTTATTTTCCAAGTCCCGCATATCGGTATTCCGTTCTTTCTTTCATTTTAGATACGAGCGGCGCAGCCTTCCGTGTTTCGCCGCAGTCGGACATTACATGATGCTAGTCAAAAAGACTTGAGAAGACAGAACTTCGGGATAGCATGAGTGCGTATCTGTAGATCATGAGAGTACGACTATAAATACCTACTCGCCGCCGCGAACTGTAGTTTGAGGGGCGATAATACACGAAGAGGAACATAAGGAACTTGACATTAAATTTTTATCTCTGAGCCTTTGTGTCGAATGATGATGCAACTCTTTAGGGAGAGGATCACCGGAAATGGTTTTCCATGTTCAGGAGTAATGATTCGTGCCTCGCCTGCGAGACGCATTCACGCTACCGCTACTGGGGACAATGCGGGACCCTCCAAACGCTCCACGCATGGCGCGGTATTGAGACCCAGGGTGCATAGGAAGTGGATCAGATTCAGCGTGCTCGCTCGCATTCGAACTGCGAAGTCGTTGGCCACTACGTAGCACCTTAATTTGTGCACAACCCCCCAACTTGTACACTCAGATCAGTTCTGTTTGTGGCTTTGACGGCCTATCAATATTTGCGATCGCCACATGCACGCGTACGGAATCCATTTGTGTCCTTTCTATGGGATCATCAGGATGCCTTATATGCAGAAAATAGATTCACCATCCGCTCCAGATCCAGAGTTTGAAAACGGGGGTAAGAGGAATGTCAATAATGATTTGAGTTGAAGAACCTTTTGAATTACACGGTGGCTCCGGGTCCGACCCTATGGAAATTTAATGGTTCATAAAACATTCCAGTTGTCCGATAGAACAATGACAAGTGACCGACTGTCGCGAATGCTCGGCTTTGACTTGGTTCGGATCTTCATGGGTGGGGCATGCCCTTCTGCCCTTCCATAGCAGGGGGAGAGCCAAAATGAGCGAGGAGAATACAGCGGCCCAGTTTACGCAGGTCTACGCATGTTCCAAACAACGGAGAGTTAGATCGATTCGGCAGAAGCCACGGAAGTAGATTGAAAGGCCGGATTTAGTAGTCGCCAGGGATGGTCTGACAACAGTCATGAGAAATAATTCGGAGTTGGAGGCTATTTTCCAGGAATAGTTATACTTTCTAGATTTCCTTCTTGAACTTGTCCAACGGAATTTCGAGTAGCTTTTGCTCGTTACCTCGTCCAGGCTCATCGTCGTCGACGATGGAGGCGGACAAAAAGACAGCGATTAGTAAGCTACTCAACCCTCAAACTCAACCACCACCACATCCAAATTCTACTCATTCTCCCAGCAGTCCTCATTACATTCAACATCATCGACCACAGTATACCCCTCCTCTTCAGGATCCTAATAATTTTTGGAATCAGCAACAAAATCACCGCTATCAAACTTATGCTCAGACCTCTCACTCATTTCCTGAATCACTTCCATCTACGATATTGACGCCGGACACAATGAGCACATCCTTTATGAACACCGGTCATTTGCATCAAGTACCAGAAAGAGCTTCGGTACGACTCGTTGCAAAGACATCCGTATACGAGGAACAACCGTTACAATGGACAACTTCTCCGAGTAGTGGCGACGTCCGCGATCCGTACCCGTCCGAGTACAATCAACCAAGACAACCGCCCATTGACCAAGAAACGCAAACACGAAAGCGTGGTGCATCACACTTGGATGAGGAAATATTGGATGGCGAGACCTTGTCCGTAAAGAATGTTGGGAAAAAGTCGAAGAAAGTCTCAAGTACCAGTGGTAGTAGCGGTAAGTCTTCCTCGTCGATCAAGTCTAATATCATAAAAGTCTAATATACCTCACTTAATAACATAGTCAATCGACCGAATAATTCTTCTTCCACGAGCTCGAAACGTGGATTTACTGCAAAGAAACGAAACGAAGCCGCGCAAATGGCCGCCTCGGGTAGGTGGCGACGATGATTTATTGACTCAACTGCACTTAAATGCTATATGCAGCCTCAACGAGCCTTCCTTCCGTTTCATACACTGTCAATAGCAAAGGCAAAAACTCAACTGACCAAAGTACCAGCTCCACGTCTAAACGCGTCGCCCCGTTAACTATTGAGGTCCAAAGCGCTCGATGTATGTCCGGTAAATACAAGAATAACGACTTCCCGCGTTGCGTTTCTTGTACGCGCCGCTGGGCTGGTGACACTTGCCGATTCCAAGGGGTACGAATTTTTATGAAGGATGTCAAAGGTGTCTATGTCGGCATTGCTTTCACGAATCGACAACAAGAGGAAGCGACTGTTATGCATTTCTTGGATGAATGGAACGAAGATTTTGGTTGGGAAGAAATACGGCGAACAAAAGTGAGTTTCCATCCTCAAGGTTGAAGCTCAATTGGCATTAGACAATGTCTTTCTTCTCGGGGTCAAGTCATTCCTGGAGCAAAGAGACTATATTTGGCACTGCCCTCATTTTATCGTTCTTCTGCTTAGTGAGACCCCGGGACGTGACTGATGGTCCTTCTTCTTCAGCTTGTGGCTGCGAAGACCCTTTTGCCTGTTTTGAAGCGTGAGCAAGAACACACCGGAGTCGATGATATTATATTCCGCCGACGAGAAAGCGAGGTACGAGCGACATGCGGTGAGTAGAGTTACTCGCAAGCAATACCAAAAACATTGAACCACACCCTCGTTCTTGTCTCGATCACAGATACATGTATGACTTCCCTGTTCTGTTGTACATGGATGTGTCGAATCTGCGGGCGCGAAGCATGTGATGAATGCTACGCAGAGGTGAAAGAACTTACAAGGCAAAACTCGGATTTGACCCCCGAAGAGAGAGTCGAGCAAAAGAAGGCAAAGGAGAAACAACTGCACAGTAAACCTTTCTTCTTGACTTGCACGAGAAGGAACGAGCATGATTGGAGTACTTTTACGCCCGTATCAAGATTTTGCAGGAAGGAATTGGAAGACGCGATTGAGGGCATGCAGAAAGCGATCGAGGAAATGGAATCTGGTCAGGATGACAAGACACATAATGAACTTGAACAAGAGGTAGTGCCTACGCCATACCGATACCCCCCCGTTCCACCACCTACATCCTCTCCGAAGTCAGCCACAAAACCCGTCTATCCGACAAATCCGATCACATCTATACCCGATCAAATTCCCTCACACCCCATTTCCCGATTCACCAAACGGGAACTTTCCTTTCCGATATTCCAAGAGTATTGGCGAAAAGGCGTACCCCTTCTGGTTCAGGGTCTTCTCCATGATCTCCAGATCAAGTGGACTCCAGAGTATTTTGTGGAGAAATATGGAAGTCAAGGGTGCCTTGTGGTCGAGTGTCAAACAGAGGAGAATAAACGAGTTACCGTTGGGGATTTTTTCAAGATGTTTAGAACATCAGTCTCGGAAGGAAGCGATAAGGGAGCAAGTGAAAGTCTGGGACCTGGAACGTGGAAGTTGAAGGATTGGCCACCGTCGGCGGATTTCAAGACAGAGTTTCCGGAGTTGTACGCTGATTTCAGCCAGGCTGTCCCAATCCCGCAATACGTTCGGAGAGACGGAGTTATGAATATTGCAAGCCACTTCCCTACAAACACCATTGCGCCTGATTTAGGTCTGTGTTTGTTCTCTTTTCATCCCCATAAATTGAACGTTCCGTTTCTTAGGACCCAAGATGTACAACGCTATGACGGCGAACGAGGAAACGGGTTCAAAGGGATCCACGCGACTTCATATGGACATGGCCGATGCGCTGAACATTATGACATACGCCTCGCCCTTCTCGCCTCCGTCCGTTTCCGCCGAAGGCACTTCATCACCTTCTTTTCTAGGACCCGTGGAACCGGGGTGCGCAGCCTGGGATCTCTTCCGCGCAGAAGACGCCAATAAACTTCGTACCTTCTTAAAACGCAAGTTTCCCAAGCAGTTGACACTCGACCCAATTCATAGTCAACAGGTGTATTTGGATCGGGACCTGAGGAAGGAGCTATTTGATCAAGAAGGGGTCATGAGTTACAGGATCTACCAGCGACCAGGAGAGGCTGTCTTCGTGCCTGCGGGGGTGGCACATCAGGTGAGTTTACTCCCGAATGATATCTTAATCTATCATTGATTGTTCTGTTTTCTCCTGAAAGGTCTGCAATCTATCGGATTGTATCAAAGTGGCGATCGATTTTGTTAGCCCGGAGAACGTTGAGAGATGTGAGCAATTAACGAGAGAATTCAGAGAACAGAACCACAGTAAAGCTTGGAAGGAAGATGTTCTGCAGTTGAGGAGCATGATGTGGTTTGCGTGGCTGTCATGTTGTAGGCAAGAGGACAAGCTGAGGAAGAGGCAGGCCGATGCTCAGACGCCTCACGTCTCCACCGAGTACCAACCATAAGCAGACATTCAACGACGTACTCGATGTGGTAGGACGGAGGATGTTCAGCAGCTACAACGCTATGGGGCGGAGCCATTTTGGTATGCTTTGCTGTTTCTTGCGGATTGCTGTCAGTTTCTTTCGGGATTTCTTGGAGATGTGTATCATTTTAGTGAGATTGTTCTGACCAACGTTCTCATCTGTAACAACCCAGATACACCAACTTTTATGTTTATTGAAGGGTAACCAGTAACGCTTGTGACGATGGCTCGGGGTGTCTTGGACCGGCTCAAATGATCGTCTTGACTCTCTTTTCATCGCGTTCAAGAGGCCTGTGCCGACAACGTTTACGTAGGAGAGGGGATTCTGACTATCTGACGATGTCACAAGCCTGTATAGAACCATCAATATTGTTTCAACGCTGTTTTCATGTCAATGGTCGACGCCTCTCGCTCGCGTTCTCCTATCGCTGTTTGAAGATTAAGTACTCATCTTCCTTGAGCGACTCCTTATTCTCCTACATCCTCGTTTCCCTTAAGCGCTCAAAGCTCAGCTCAGCGTTACGCTTGGTCCCCCAGGCAAGTGATATCTATCTCGACAAATCCCGCTTACATCGTCCGTCGGATATCGATATCCCAATGGTCCAATGGTCTCTAAATTGATTTTGAATTGCGACCTTGATTCTGGAGTCCGGGATACCGAGGTCGGTTTCTGATTGCCCCCAGAGTCTAAAAGGGCCTAAACAGTCAATCACTTTTAACCTCTACTTATCCAATCCAAAGGCTTTTTTTAGTAGCCTGAAGGGCAGAACTTGGCGCGCAAACCAACTTGTGTAACCACCCCACCCGAAAATTGGCGACTTTCTGTGACTATAGGACCTTCCGTGGCTTACGCCTGGTATAATGAGCCGCAGCATGACAAGCTTGAGCATTACGGCCGGTGATAGTGAGAAGAGACAACACAACGGGCTGTCCCTCTAAAAAATGAGGAAGAGTATCGGGGGGTGATTGCAGGCTTGTAACCCCAGTGGGTAAGGTCAGCGATGATATCCTAAAATGGAAAGTCTTTGGGTGGAGTTAGTTTGCGCGGCAAGTTCCGATGATGGCCTCGATTTGCGCAAGGCTCCCCCAATGTACGATTTCTGGTGTTCTGAGTGCTGTTTGGGCTACTTTCACTTGTTCGCAAGTCGTTCAAACTTTTGCATCTTTATTACTGGGTTTGTTCATTGACATTTTTACTGAGTTGTAGTCAACACTCCGGTGTTGCCCAGACGCGGCAGCCATCAGACACATCATGATCATCACATCTCAGACTTCAAGCTTCAGCTTGTTATATTTTTCCAGTTTCACGGAACGACACATTACAATATGCGCAACACTCAGTGTAGAGGTGACTGGTTGTGGTACTTACGTTGGATCTTGATGCCGGCTCCGGGATTTGCACGTCATGCTTAAATAAATGTTTAGGACAAGACCGTCCAATCGTCCGCCTTGCGTTTCGACTCGGACGAGGTACCTCTAGATGTTGACTGCAACACCGTCACTGGAAGCTTTTTGGGCTGAGGTGAGCGTCGTCCCTTTGTCTCGAGGGAGATTCGAGATTACTGAACATCAGGAATATGTCAAGAGTCTGGTATACGGTCAGTACCAACTTGAAATCCATAATGAGGACTCCCAGAAAACGCACACGCGCTGACTAGCACGAGTTCTCAGGATTCCTCGTCAGCAGTTATACTCTGGCTCTATACATCCATGTATCGCCAGAGGGTCTTGGAGACCATCTACAGAACGGTGGAAGCGTGAGCAGACGTTTGCCCGGGAATAAACATCTGAATGTAAGTGGTACAGTGGTCTTAGCATAATTGAGAAGCCAATCCTCTCGCCATCAGATACTGTTCGCAGCATCGACTATGATGTTCCTCATAGCCACAGCGCACATAGGTGTCAACTTCCATCGCCATCGAACCGCTCTTCGAGAAGGAGAAATTATGGATGAAAACACTTACGATCAGTCAACTTTCGGGTACCAGATGGCGAAGCTCATGCTATTAATGATCCAAGAGATCCTAGGGTGCTTGGCTGCGGTAAGTTTTGTAGTCCTTTCTCCTTTCTAATTGACTGTCAATCGGTTCCCGTATTAACCAGACTTATCGGACATGGATTGTATGGAATCAAGATTGTAAATATGTAGTACTCCCACTGTTCTTCATCCTCGCTGAAATAGGTATAATCATTCCACAAAAAGTCGCGACCACCACTGATTCTTTTCATAGTCGTCGGGTCGATAGTGTATTCCAGATCCGCGAAAGCGCCTTCCCCGACCGTGTATGACAGACAACTAGACCTTTCGCTGAAAGCCTATTGCCCCCTCGTGATCCTCACGAACATCACCACTACCTCTCTCATCGCCATTCGGATATGGAGAACTCAAGCCATGTCTTCAGAGTTCTTTGCAATGATCGTTCCGTCAACTTTGGTACCGGTCTTGAGAATATTGCTCGAGTCGGCACTACCTCAGGCAGTTGTGGAAATTCTCCTTTTTGGATTTTACCTTGCTAAAATGTCGGCGACATTGGTGTTGATGGATACGCTTGTTCCGTTATTGGTATGTCCAGATAACACGTCACCTTTCCCCCCCTCCCTCCCCCGCGCTTTCATTACGGCCTGTCCAGCAACTCACATCTCATCTTTGACCTTGGGTTTAGGCTATAACGTTCAATGCGATCACGATACGAGGCAAGCTTCTTGCCTTCCGGGGACAGATCAAGTCGAGTGTGGCGATAAATCCGCCTACCATTGGAAGTTTACCCATGCATAGGATCCTTGGAGTCAATGATGCTTCAGATACTGTAACTGGGGGCGTTGACGAAAATGATCCAGCGGGACAATTGAGACGTTTGAACGCTGGAATAGATCAACACCTCAGGATGGATTAGAATGTGAAAATCAATGGACAAGGGTGGTATGTAATGTATAGAATCAAACCACGGAAATCAGGGTGGTGATACCCATATTCTGAACAGTATATTGTCCAAAGAC
The DNA here is from genome assembly GCA_014904975.1 of Marasmius fiardii PR-910. Classification (NCBI taxonomy): domain Eukaryota; kingdom Fungi; phylum Basidiomycota; class Agaricomycetes; order Agaricales; family Marasmiaceae; genus Marasmius; species Marasmius fiardii. Next base: position 839,003 of record MU127789.1, read on the forward strand.
AATTGACCTACAAAAGCGCTGTCGATTCGCTGTTGATTGAAGTACAAATCTACGACGCCCTGTGAAATAAAACAAGAAGTATCTTTGGCTTGTTCACCGGAGAGCTGTGTTCCCAAAGTTTCCACGTTGTGCGAGCGGTTTCATTTCCCAACCAGGCAATGATAACCTGCCAGTATCCTTGAATTGTGGATGTGGACCGCCCACAAGTGAAGTCAAAAATGGAACCTTGACCAAGATAAGCGATGAATAAGTTAAGCAATATGATACATCGACGCGAGAACATATGGGTGATCTAAGTAGTTGGAACCGAGCAAAAAAGTGAGTCAAGTGAGATCTTCATCATCAATTACTGCAGGAAGGTAAAAAGTCAAGACGCCTCCAGCTTCAGCCACATCTCCAATGTAGACATAAAGGATAAGGCAATGCTTATTACAGATACCTGGGGAGTCCTGTTAACCGAATGTTAATGGATTGGCGATGAAACATACAGGCAATAGTAGTCGTCGAGATAGCATGGCTATTGAGAAAGTTCGCAAAACTTCGCATGGAGACTAACACCCCGAACGTTTGGCCAGGATCGGGTTGGGTATTTTGTGTTTCTTCGGCATTTTGAGATGATTCCTCACGGGCTTGAAGTCAACAAGGGGTTAGTAAAAAGATGTATTCCAAGAGAAATATCCGACACACCCATTTTTGGGTTAATAAGATTCTTCCATTCTGTTTCGACTTTTACGCTCTCCGTATTGATTGAAATCCGAAATAACCCGTTGCCACTTGCTTTAATGGAGAGAATTTCTGACATTGGCTTGAGCTTGTCCACTATCGTCCGTAATTTATGTAACGGTGGTAGAAGTATGTGCGTCTGCCAGATAACCGGTTAGTGTACAATACGAAACGAAGCAAATAAATCGACGCGCACATCAGGCTCTGGGCACATAGGTTCGCGAAGCTTCTCTACATCTATCGCTTTCAACACTTCAATCCTCACGTCGTGCGTTACCCGAACCCTTTTCCCCACCGATGTCTTGCCAATGATCTCGAAACTTAGCACGGCCTGGTCGTTCTTCTTCGCAAGCTTCATTACGACCTCCTCAGTATCGTAGGTTTTAGTGGCACTTGGAGCACAAGATTTAAGTGCCGCAGCGAGTGCTTCAGTCGATATGTTCATAGTTATCTCGTTATTGCTATTCGATTGTATACGGTATTCGATGAATAGCGAATCGATTTTGATTTGCCTAATGTCGTCGGGGAGTCAACCTCGGAAAGAAAAAACAAATAAAGCGTCGAGGCTCACGACCAGACCTGCATTCCGCCTTCATTTGCCTCACTAGCACAGATTATGTGGATGTTTTCCTCGGTGAACTTCAAGACACATTTTTTTTGGAGTTTTTCTACGGCCTGGACGATCTCTAGGGGGCGAGAGCTATTCGGATCAGTAAAGATCCTTCGAAAAGTCAATTCGCTCACTGAAAAAAGTCGTAGGGTTTTCAATTGCAGTACGAAACCGCATTTGATGGTGATGGTTGGACTTGAACGCGACGCGTGCGCGGCTTGTCGCCACAATTGTTGTCATACTTATCCGGCGAACCGCCACTTGATGATGCGTCCAACACTCCAGGGCATCCACTGAGTCAGTTTAAGGAGAGGATCCAAGTCATCCCCCTCCAAATATGACAGGACAATGAATAAGGAGAAAGTGCACTAAGGCGATGTAAATTATACCATGTAGTACTAGGAGTAAGTAACCACGAAGTCTAGTTTAAGTAGAGCGATAAGATAAGATTGTAGTCTATTTTCAGCGGCAATTATTGCAAGGCTTGTCGGAGAACGTATCTTCTCCTTTCTTGGGTGGTCGCATCCTAAAGACGGTTTATCAGAATGAAAAGATCATGATGTAGCTTTGATAGCGTGCTGACCATCTACTACACGTCGTAGCGCAGTTGATACATGCTCCCTTCTTCCGATGTTCTTGACTGTAGACGCAGTTGGTCTTCCTACAGTCGATCTAGGGGTGTTACGGTTGTGAGTTACAATGGCCGTATTGCATAGTGATGACATACGATAGAACCTGCGTCAACAGGGGAGAAGTGACCGCACGCATAGGTGATGTAGTCAATCTGACGGTAACACATCTCTAGTAGTCGAGTCCTGACGGGAACCAGTAGGTGAAAGCAAGGTCAAGTTTGGGATGGGAGACTGGAGAATCCGAAGAAGAAAATCAACCGGCTTTTAAGTCTTTCCTGAGGATGACCAGATGGAGAGAGAGAACTCCAGCCAATCTCAGAAGGTCGCAGTTGGCTGGCCCCGTAGTGGCCTGGGATTCAGACATGAAAGGGAGCATGAATTACATACCATGACTTCGGCTGCTGCCGTTTGGGTGATTGAGTAGAGGTATTGAATCTAGAGGAAGGTTTAACGGAGTTCCAGTGACCAACTACAAGACCACAGGAATGTTAGTAATCGGTCATTCGGGATACTTGAGCACACTTACAATGAGCTAAAGATTTAAGGCTGATGACTTGTTATGATTCGAAACTAGAGTCTCTCAGTGTTTCAACCAAATGATAAGGCCAGGACGTGTCGCTAGAAAATCTCCGAGTCCTATACAGGACGCTGTGGATCCACATTGAATCTCCTACCAATGGAAAAGACCCATGTACGTAGCTGAGCGACTGAAAACTTCTGAGCGGATCTTTTTATTATCATGACAAGTCGAGCGCATCACCTACTTACCATAGTCCTATTCGCCTCAATTAGCAACCGTAAGTACATTCCCGGGTGGAATAATTTGGCAAAGCTTACGCGGAAGAAATAAGCATGACTTTTGACGCCTGAAATAAACGCCACAACAGCAACATATGGTTCTGGGTCCAATTATGCGGAGATATCGATAACCTACAAAATGCATCTCCTTCCGCTGGCCATGTTATGTATGATGATGGCAATGAATCAACCTAGGGAAGAGTTTGAGGGCGATAATGATAGTAGTAAAGATCGTGACTCACCGGTAACCGGTAGCCTCAACTCGTCATAATCGTTGGCTTGTATAACTATCAAGCTCCGGCGCCCGAGCGCACTGGCGAATTTTCAGCGTACCGACCGGTGACGGTGGGAGTGCTACCTTGAGACCGATAGTAGGTATGGACGTGTTAATACTTCAACCGTCATGTGCATTTGATCAATGACTGAAATCCCTCTCCCGGTGCAGTCATGTTCATCCCGCCTATTTGTGCATATCTAACCAAATTTGTGTAGACAATGAAACGGAAGAGAACAAGAGAGAACTTACCTGAAAGGTAGCTATGGCTTCCCAATGTTCCACCCTGCCAGCGTACATTCCTCAATCTCAAAGCACCAAAACAAGATTAATGCAAGTCTAGAACGTCAGGAGCCTGGAAGCCTTGAACTCAGATGTCGGGTAAGCCAGAGATGTAATCGCGGTAGTAACGGGCTTTGGAAAGAATCCCTGCGTTTTGAAGAAAGTCCAGTACAACACTACACAAATCCAATGTCCCTAAGAAAAGTGTGTAATGCCAATGTGTACCGATACATAGATAGCGATCCCAAAAGACACAAGCAATGTTGCTCCCTCCTGTCACCTGGGTATTTGTATATATGTCCGTCTTCATTCATCATCGTCACTTTCCTCGCTACTAGAATATTCGTCTTCGTCGTCGTGGTCTCCTATACCTCCTGCAAACGCATTCAACGAAATGGGTCCTCCCCCAGACCGCGGTAAAGGGGATATCGGCAGCTCCTCAGGTTGAGGTTCTGGGGAGTCGGGGAAGATATTGAACCTCTCATCATCCTCTTCCCCATGTCCGTTCCCGTCCTCTCCCAAATGCTCGATTATTAGTTCTTCAAACGCGTCCACATCGATCTCCTCACCGCCGTCGTTCTCGTTCTCGTTCACATTCACATTCTCGCTCTCCTCGCCAGTCTCTTCGATCATTGTAATCATGGGCGACACGCCGTCAGGTGCTGCATCAACCTCATCCCACTCGCTTACCTCAGAGTCAGACTCTTGGGTAGGAGGTTCGACAACAGCTGGTACGGGAGGCGCCGGCGGCATCGCTGCTGTGGGAGGCTGGCGTGAAGTTGATGAAGAGGACGGAACGGGTGGAGGTATAAATGAGCTCGAGGAACCAGGGAGCTCCAAGGCAGCTCTCGGCTTTGGTGGGGGTGGTGATGGTTGCTTTCGCGGTGGAGTACGTTTGGGCTGAGGAGGTGGTTTTGAGATTGGCGCGGGTTGTGGAGGTTGAGGTGGGGGAGGAGAAAGCCGAGTGCGCTTAGAGGGGGACGGCCTTGTATAGTCCAGAAGTTCTTCATCCAAATCTGAAAATTCAGGCGTTGGTCGCTTGGATGCTTTCTTGGGTTTATTAGGAGCCGGTGGAGCTGCTGAGGAACGAATAGGAGGTTCTGAGGGTGCAGGGCGAGCTTTCGCCTTGGAGGTTGCAGATTTCGTGGGTCGCGCAGGGTGAGAGGGAGGTCGAGGGGGGAGGGTGTGTTTTATGGGAATGTCCTCTTCGGAATCAGGTTCGGCCTTGGTTTGTCGGCTGGAATCGACCAGCTCCTCTAAGATTGACTCTATCTCACGTTCTGCCTCTTGGTCTTCAATAACTTGTGACGGGCTTCGTTCTTTATTTGATGATGTTGTCGGTTGTGCTGGATAATGTGCTCAGCTTCGTGAACCACAAGGGGCAGGAACAAGCAAACGTACAAGCAGCGGTCAGAGAGTCTGCTCGCCTCTCAATATGTTCGAGTGCCACAAACGATTCGATCTTCTCTAAGGTATAGCTCTAGAGATCAGGTATGAGCGCTGACACGATTCAAGCAAGGTAAAAATGAACACGCACTCCAGTCTCTTCATCAAATATCAACACGCAAGCCCACTCCTTTGCTGGATCTTCTCGACCCCGATATACATGAAAACCACTGGGCTAGCGGTGAAGTATCAGTCCTTGTTACGACTCGAGTTTTACGTCGTACTAACTTGAGCAGGGTGTTCAACAATGATACTACTGTTTCCGTCTTTATTCCTCTTGACTTCCATGTTTCCGGATTTCGTTGAATCTATAGACGACGGTTTGAAGTTATCTGTTGAAAGTTAACGCATCGAAGTCTCAAAGAGAATGATCGCCAACCGACATCGTAAAGCATAAAAGTCGCGCTCTGGAAGGTTTGACCGTTTCTGTGGAGGCGGGTTGCCCTTGCGCGCCTTCAAGGCTCTTCCAAGAGATGAGCCAATGTTGATTTGGTGGCGGCCAGGCGCTGGCGTCCAGGGTTTTGTGGACGCCATGGTCGTTGAAGACAAAAGGAGAGCGGCCGTTTCTACTCACGCTGCGGTGCCTTGTTTCAGATATACCTAAGCGCCTGTAAGCGCTTAGTGGTCACATGACCGACAAATCACTGCAAAGCCCGGATTCGGAAGTTTATGCCAACGGCTGAAGGCGAATGTTACTCAAAGACCAACTTACATACGACAGCTAAGAAATACATGAGTAGCCTGAAATAACCTGTTGTGACTGGGTATCGTAGCAATGATAATGTACATGATTGCGCACAGTCCAAATGTTCCCTAGATAAAAACCCCAAAAATGTAAGGAATTAGAGGAAAATAAAAATAAATTAAATAATGGCCGTCGAATTATTCGCAGACCGTCGCCGTAACCTGAACCGTCTGTCCCTATTAGAAATCGGCATATCTAAACTTGAGGTCGCCGAATTCCTTTTCTATATCGTCCAAATGCATCTGTCTTCGTAAAAGAGGAGGGCGATCTCCAATAAGTTCGTTGGCCTGGAAAGCTGCAAGCCAAGAGTACAGCTCAAATCCACGGCGGGGGACGCCCATGGGGAGTTTAGGGACAAAAAATCCCGCAATGACCCCCATCAACAAAATCAGACCCAATAAGCCTAACGCTATGGGTGTGTTTAAACGGGCCTCAGCAAGCACTTGATCAGAGAAAGCCCATGCAACAGCATCACCAGAGCCAGCAAAGTAAGGCAACATATTCGCACTGTCAGCTTTCGCTTTGGCTTTACCGAAAAATTCGGGCGATAGCTCGGTATAATCAGTGGGGCCAGACCCTCCAGTGTACGAGACGATCTGTTGATTAGAAGATGATTCAGAATCTGATTCAAAATCGTGACCGGCGGAGCTCACTGTTGGTGAGGGAACATAATCCATGTCTCGTCCATTGTCCTGTTTCCAGCGCTTTAGTGCAGCGTTCCGGACGCAGGCTTAGCAGAGAAAATCCGCACCTTTAGGACTTGGTTAACAGAGTTGTCATGTAACGTCTCATACACGTCACGCAATTTGGTGGAATTCAACTCCCGTGTCGCACTTCGATCTGTTATGAAGCCTCCCTTTAAGAAAGTCTGGGAAACACCATCTACAACATCATCAGCAATATGGCCCCCTTTGCTGATGATGCCTCTGGTGGTCGGCATCCCGATCGAAGAGTTGTATACCTCCAGAACATAAGGCTCAAACAACTCAAGACACACTGCTGCATCGTACCCAATACGGGCCTGAACATCCTTTTTCTGACCCTGATCATCGGTGATAGTCGTATTGACTGTCCCATTTGACATAGCTTGAAATTTCCCTTGGGGCGCGAAAGCCTCATTAAGTCGAACGAGCAAGGTTTCTATGGAAATCCAACCGAAACCCTCTGCACCTGGTTGTTGGGATGATTAAGAGAATATTTTGTTGCAGAAAAAACCAAGCAAACTGACCCATGGTCACAGGAAAGCTTTTGAAACTGTGAGCTACACCATTATTGAAAAATTGGCCGGAGGCTACGACGTAGGAATTAAAAATCGTGAACATTATAGACATGCATATCAACCTTACCAAAATCAAAGGCTTGATCGAAGTTTATGTTGCTGGGGAGGGTATCATTACCTGCCACCGCAGTCTTATTAAAGGAGTGGTCGTCGAGTACTGGCGGGACGTCCATTTTGAAGCGCTGGAACAGCTCACGGACGTCGTCCCGCGGAACTATGACGTAGGAGAATCCGTTGGTACTCACGGGAACACTTGTTAGAGAGATTAGTCGGGATGCGCATCATTCGAGCAGGCGCGGCTACATACATATTCACATCGCCATTCGAGACTTTCTTGCATTGAATTCGAATTCCCCATCTCGGAAACCTTTGCAGAGACTTAGTGAAAGAACAATGAAGCCACAAAAAGTCCGTACCGAAGAGTGGTACCAGGACTTGTGTCCGCTGAGAATTGGCGTCCAGTGTTGTTCTGCGTGTGGAGTGATGCCGCAGTTGTTTCTTGCTTGAAAGTTCCAAATCCTGTACTATCCGAGCGAAGCTGACCGGCGGAGACCTCAGCGAAATAGACGTCTTCTCCTTTGTAATTGATTGTTAGCGATGGTGGAAGATTGCCGAGGGCCGAAAAAGGCGATATCGTCCATGTAAGAGCATATGCCTTTGCGAAAATAAAAAAAAGAATGAGCTCGAAAAGACGAACGCCAGGAATGAAGGAAATTACTCTGAAAGTTGACGTGAGAGCGGCAGCCCTCTCAATGTCGTCCGCTGATAAATCTCCTTTAACGGTGACCTCACGGTAGTTGACGCGATCACGCTAGTATGTAAAGATCAGTGAGTACACGGATCGCCAAAAAGTAGTGATTAGAAGTTCACGATGATCTGTGTTTCGATGTCGATAATACGACCAAGAACAAAAGTCAGCACGGCCGCTAGTCCACTTGCACACAGGAAAAACACGATGAATAAGCTCCACGGACGTTTGCTTTGTAATAAGTAGCTGTGAGAAGGGTGATACAGAGGAAATTAGGTATAGACCTCACTCGTATGACTTCCTCGATCGCCTCGCGGTTCCGGAGTAGATGTAACGCGCCCACATTAGTCGAATGCCTGACCATATGGTTGATCCAAGTTCAACGGCAGTCGACAAGTCTCTCAGTCTGATACCCGGCGCATTGGTTGGGACGTTCGACTGATGAATGAGGGTTGCCCATGCTGCGATCGATAAATCAGATTCTTATTGGTTAACGAGTATGCGAAGGACTCACTTGCCGCCTCCAGAAACGCTTTTGCCAGCTCCAGCAAACTCAATCCTAGAGAAACACCCACTAGTCCACATCCGATCCCAACAATAACTCGGCACCAGAAAAGGGTTCTTCCCTTTGCTAACACTGTGACCAGTAGAAGAAATGGATACGAGACCGCGCAGAGAAAGACATGGAAGATTATCTTTTTCCATTGGGGTGGTTCGAAACCGTTTGATGCATACGGGTGACGTCTTCCTTTGGATGGAGACGGGATGCCGAGCAGATATGGAGATGGAGTACTGAGCAAATCTTGGGACGCATGTCCGCTGTCTAACTTGTCGTAAGGATTATAGAAACTTGGTTCTTCGTAGGGGCTCTTGTACGCAGTAACGGACAGGGGTTTGGGAGCTTTTCCCGTACGCTTTTGTTTCTTCTGTAGGAGCCGTGGACCTTCCGAGGATCGTCGAGAATACTGTTCATCCTGCGCAGAGGGTTGCGGAAGAAGTGGGATGGATTGGTAAGAATCGTTGCCATTACTTGTAGGCATGTAATTATCAGGATGGTAAGGGTTGAATTCTTCAGACATGGTAGTCCTATTAGACCATGAAGCAGGAGGTGTCCAAGGTGTGGCTGTCGGAGGAGCTTCGAAGAGGATGTTTGGATGGGTCATGAGCGTGGGGGAACGAGGAGTTGGGGAGGAGGTAACAAGTCCTATATCATACGGGAATTCCTCTTGGAACACATGGTAATTGCATGTAAGTATTTAAAAGAAGGGTTGGGATGAACTTGATGAAATCTACACGCGTTACCTGATGGGCTTAGACATGCGCCGATCCCGACCCTCCGAACCACGGTACACGGAGCCTTGAGCTATAAAACTCCCAACGGAACTCCAAGGAGATGACAAAACGATCCAAAATCAAAGCTGAGGCCTCATTTTCGCTTCTCTGGATTCAGCGAGGACCAGAGGGACACCACAACGCGACGAGATGCTCCTCCTCATTCTCTTTGATAGTCAGACCTTTCTCGGGGTTTTCAGCTGTAATGGTTTGAAGTGGCGTTTAATCTTGACCGTACATTTCCTCTTGTCTGCCTCCCCTTTTGAGATTCGATAACCCTGAAAAAGGCCGGGGTGGGCGAATTCTCTTGGCGAGCGCCGATTTGCCGGCCCGCCGATCCCGGGTAGCGTTCCTGAGTCCCGACCTCGTTCCCGTTCTCGGGTGTCAGAGGATGTCTCCTCCTGTGCTTTCCCGTCGCTAGTTCACGTTTTAGGCCGTACCACCAAGCTCTTTGCTGTTTCCAGTAAGAAAAGGAGCTCAGGTCGAGGGCTTGGATCGGTGAATCGAGATGAACGTTGTTCATGAAATCCAAGACTACCCATGTTGGGACATAGACTACCCGCCTTTTCCGTGACTCATGAGACCGCTTAACACTAGGATGTACATACATCAACGCAGTGCTGTGTTAGTACAGAGGGAACCTCAATAGCCAATGTATCCAAGCAGTCAGAATACGTCAATGGCACCTAACCGGAGCGGCATAGTAGTTTCAGTGTAGTGTCATCTAACATAACCCAAGCGATACAGGCTAACTTCGCTTCACCAGTCGTTCTTTGTTCCGGGGCCATGCAACTGTAAATCTTGATTATGCACTGAGCGGCAAACGCCACGAAGGAGGACCTTGATTGTTTCCGGTGCCTTGATATTTGACTGGACAATATGTATTGAGGTTGGTAGCTAATCTGAGAGTGGCCCGAAGAACATGGAATTGCTAACAAATCCAGTGTAGAATGTAGATACCCTGATAAGCATAATTCGAGTCGGTAGATATAGAGGAGAGGGGTAGGTGCGACAGGGACTCACCTTTGTAACCGCAATCGATTTTTTTCCGCAGATATTTTTCGCTTCTCTCCTGGTACTGTCCACAACAGAATGTGATGCTTCAAGAACGCATTGCGCTTGTGATGTGCTGTCTTTCACCCTACATTGAGCATTTGAGAACGCAAATTTCGTCCAGTAGTACTCGTAGCAGATCCAACTCGAAGCTGACTAAGCTGGTCTCCGAGAAAGCCGGACGCCGCGGCCCTTCGCTTCCGGAACTTCTTGACCTTCCCCCTCATTCCGCTACATATACGTTCGTAACTTCATACAACTTCTGGCGTTAATTCTTGTCAGATTGACATGTTTTTTCCCCCGTGTATCTTGCCCTTCATGGTGGTATGAACCGAGATGAACTTTACGTTGAACCGGCATGCCTTGCCAGGAAAGAAAGTGTTTCTAAGCTTCATAGATTGCTGTCACTGTGTGGCGGGTTAGCGGTATATAGTTGCACAAGGTGCTTCATGGGACGGGATTCAGGGATCAAGGTGAAGTCACGATAATAAATCTGTCTGTCAAGTCGACTGCAGAGGGGTTTTGCAATGTAGTTTCCAGTGGGTAAGATAAATTCCGACTTTACTTCAGGAAATGAGGTTACAGTATTTCCTGAAAATATGCAGGTAGACGACGTGATTTCAGGCATGCGTCCTCGTTTCCTACAAGTCGTAGGGGCGGCGCTTAGTGATTGACAACTCGAACGGTTCTCCGTCACGCCCCACGCTCCAACACAACATTCTTTGGTCTCACCATGTCAGACCAACAGGCTTTCTCAGACGGAAAGTACCATTTGCAGAAGATATAACCGGACGTTTTACACGAAGCGAGTTGAGGGTTGTTTCACGTGCTGTAAATCTTGGGTTTGAATTTTGGCTGGTGGGGCAGACCCTAGCCGCGCACCCGAACGGGCCCTAATGAGCGATCAAAAAAGCAATAACAAGACGACATGCTCGACATAGTCCCAAACGCATGTAAGATAGCTATGCAACTTCTTGCTTTTCCTTACGCTTTTTCTTCTTCTTTGGCTTCTCGACATGGTCCCCATCCTCGCCTTCCACCGGCTTACGTTTCTTGTGTCGTTTCTCTTCGAGGGTCAGATCCCGTTCTTCGACGGGTGCTACAAATGCTTGACTACGTTCTGCACGTTTCTTCTCGGTGTTTTCAGCTTGCTGTTGTGGAGGGTTAAGCAAAGTAGTGCTCAGATGCCGAAATTTCTGACCTTCTGCTTCCTCTTATCCGCCTCTCGCGCCTCCTTCTCATGTTTCTTGAGGAAGTATTCGCCAGATTCGAGTTGCAGATCAACCTAGAGTGAGCTTGGGTCAGCCTTTCATTCGCGGTTTTCGAAACACCATCAGCGTACTTTGCGAGGTTGTTGAGCTGGTGGGAAGGGTGTGTAAACCTTCTTGACGGGCTGTGATGTGGCGGGTTCGAGGCCGGCGACCTGTCGAGCAGCATTCCTGGTTGCAAGTCGCTCGTTCTTTTTAGCTGTTTTCTCTGATGTTTTGAGATGTCTTTTCCTAAACTGAGGAAGGAATCGATCCCAAGACTCTGTTGCCAGCTTTGGGTCTTTGGCGAGTTCTCGGCGTATCATCAATTCCTACACAGTCAACTTTAAAAAGGCGACTCGGTTCGGCTGTCGTAGGACGCACTTTTATTCGATAGATTGGATGAATGTTCTTCATACAATCCAAGACTATACGCCGCACCTCCTTCAGTGACTTGTGAGGCCCCATTACACTGACAGTATTCCCCTGAACCAAGACATAGCACTGCGTTAACAGTTCGATGGCCTACACACAGCAGTTAGAACAAATCGGCAAGCAAGCTGATGAAACGTGCCTTCAGTGTACTACCATCCGGACCTATTATACGCTGCCTTCGCTTCACAAATCGTTCCTTGTTCCGAACCAGGTTGCCAATTTTGATAATGTCACAAGAGATGTTGTCTTCAAGAATCTTGACTGCCTGCTGAACTGCAACACCACGAGCGAGGAGCTTGATCATGTCTCGTGCCTTGAGAATAATATAGGGATCGTATGTCTTGCGAGTCGTTCTGACTGACATGGAACCGTTAACCAAGTCCAGTGTACACGACACGCCCTGGAAAACGCAGACTTGTTTAGAGAAAATCAAATGGTATGATAGGAACTTACATGCGTCTCCAAAGCCTTTGTCACCACACTCCATACTTCACGAAGATATTTTTCCCGGTATTTTGGGAAAAGAGTTGCGAAAGAGGATTCTTCAAGAAAAGAGCCGCCTTTGTTGTCTGACGTCTGGAAAGTTTCTATCTTCCACTACTTCGACTGTTCAGACTGCAAATATTGTCCGGTTTGAGAAAAGGCTTACACTGGAGTAGAGCAAAGGACGTCGATATGAGGATGTCACGGAGCCAAAAGAGAATAATCCAGTACGCACTGGTCAATATCATCTGTATCCCAAGCTACATATCGGCGACGGGAGTCAGTATCACTTATCGATGAGCTCGAGAACCTCACGTTTGTCCTTTCTGTGACTCTTATTTTTGTTTACGACCTCCGTGTCCGACATCGTTGTTCGACTCCGAGGTAAAGAAAAGAAAAGATTCCCACGTGTCGCCCTTGATTTCATTACCCCACTATGGACGCCGCCCTCGACGTCCAGCCCCTGCAAGAGCAAGAGCCCTCTTCTCTCTTATCCTATGACGACAGCATAGCTTATGAAGACCAACTATCGACAAACCCCAGCGATGAGGCAGGCTTAGCCAGCCGTATAGGGAAATCCAAAGTGTATTTGCTCTCCGAATCGTCAGTCGGCAAGGTGCGCCCGTGGCATGTCCTGGAGCCTTGCGCAGACGAGAGATTAATATGAGAATTACTATGTCTATAACTAACGGTAAGCGCAAGCGAGGAGAAGAAGAAAAAGAAGTGGATATAACGGAGGAAATGGATGATGTTGATATGACAGAAGGTACGTGTCCGTTTGACTGTCATTTTTCGCTATTCTTACGACCGTCATTTCTTCTCTCGATAGACCCGACACAAAGAAGCAATGCGATACTGGTTCAAGGTTCACCCATCTCACACCTCCCAACCGCGCGTTTATTTGCATACGCGACGCATTTTGATGCTCACCCTATGGGGTTGGAGTGGATAGACGACAACACTTGTGTTTTCGTCTTTGAAACCAAAGCATCTGCGCGTTCCGGATTTCAGCTCTTGCAGAAGTTGGCCGATGAAGAACGAGACTACGAGGGGTTCGTCACCGCGAAACCCATACCAATGGCATTCTGGCCGCCTGAGGAAAGAATAAACAAGAGCTTAGGAAAGGGGGACGGGTTAAAAGGTGTTATTAGGATGCGCTGGGCTAGGTTGGAGGACGTGAAGAAGAAAGGTGCGAAGCGCGAGAGCGAGTTTTATAGGAAGCATGGGAATACGGCAGGGAAGGAGCTCTTCAATGGGAGGGAGACGCAAGATGCAACGAAGAGACGAAAGACAGATGATCCTGTTGACCTCCAGCTCCAAAGAGAGAAACTCGATAGAGAGCTGGACGATTTCCTTGAGGAGGCGCCCAAGGATGAAGAAATAGAAGAACCGCCGTCCAAGATGCGGTCTGATTATATTGCAGCGGATGGTCGAACACTTTTAGAACGTACTTCGGCTATGCGTCTGCGCTCAGACATCCTTGGCGGAGGCGACCTGGCGTCCCGCATCACCACACATCGAACTACGTCGCCTCTCCCACGTCGTGCACGTCGGAATCTAGAAGATAGACTTTGGTCAGAAGAGAGGGTCGATAACGTTGATGGGAAAGGCAGGCATCGGAGGAGTGATACGCAGGCGGGAGGCAGGGCTCGGCCACGAAAAACACAACAAGAATTGGACGATGAGTTGGATGCTTTCCTGAAGGAGAAAGAATAATTTGTTATTTTTTTTGGGTTCTGCGGCGTCTTACGAAGTGTACTCTATAATTCTTCCGGCTGATATTAAATAACCCAACTCCATCTTGTAATATAATTTCCCCTCTCAATATCTACTACATCTTTGTGTCAGGACTCATATATATATTTAGGTTAAACAGTACTGGCCTAATTTCCGTGGAACCAGAGAAGGAGACAGATGGTATTGACACTCATGTAACAACCATGCCAGGGAAAAAGCAGCGAGCACATGTACCCTCTTCTAGAAGTTCATTATTCTTTTTTCTCCCTCGGCCTAGTGGCCTTTCTACCAAACGAATAGCCGACGGTGCCCAGCATCACCAGCGCCGCCCCACTCCACATCATATTCAGGTCTACATTTTCAGATTTGCCACCCGCCTTCCCGAAGCCCAGCACGACACTTAACACCAGACTAACGGCTTTCCGCACGACTAGCACTAGAGTCACCGTGAGTGCACTTACGCGAGTCGTAAGTCGATTGACTCCCGCCGCGCAGAAAGATTGGGTCAGGGTGTTAAGAATGAGGGGTAGGGTTGCAGAAGATAGCACGAACTGCGCGTACGTGTCGTCGTCCTTAGTGTGGATGGAGACGGGTAGCGTCATATTAAAAGGAAGGGATGGTAAAATATATAACAGTGGATCGTGAAAAATTGAAAAGATTTGGGGTATAGGGAGGGTATATGTTGATACAGGCCCTCTTTGGATGGCGTGAATTTGAGATATGATGTCCTTTCGTACAGTGATAAACATCGGAAGGGCAAGGAAGTGAAGATAGAACATTGACTCCTGCCAAGTCGGAGGTGGAGCAGCTGGTGAATTCGTATTCGTTGGTTTAGATGATGATACTTCCACGGGGGAGGGGCGACCATATTTCGTGTATGTGTAATCCTGAACTAGGCCTAGGAATCCAGCAAATATCAATGCTAGTGTCAAGATGGCGATTCCCGTTAGGTATGTCGAAATGGAGTCATTTCCTGATTCCGGCGACTGTTTAGAGGCAGACATGGTCGTCAATAAGACGCCAACAGTGACTGTAACAATGGAAATGATCTCAGTTATGTTATATCTGACGAATGTGTTACTCAACAGGTTGAATCGGAAGGCTAGTCAAAACTCACTTTTTCTTTGCCACGATCCAGCCAAGCAGCATGGTGACTACGAGTCCTCCACTTCTGAAAATGATGTGTACAGACATTGGGATGTTGTATCCGAATGCAATGTTATTCAATAGAGAAACTAAGTAGTATAACGCGACCTGAACAAAGTAGAACATCAGGGGTATCCGACGTGGCTTAAATCTAGGGCCATATCGCGTCCAGATAACGTGTCTTGAGAGTCCTTGAAGGGATATAACCAAGAACTGGCAAAAGGTTATCAAAGAGCCGGCACTTGGATATAAGGAAGTTAATTGTTCAAGAGTTATGGCATTACTGCAAGCTTTGTCAGATACCTCCGTGGTACAGAAGTCAAGAAACTCACCTGCAACAACCACCAAAAACCAAGGACAACGTTGAGAACCAATCAAGGAGGTGGGAGAACATAAAATCTAGATTCACATGACTCAGAGATTTGTCGAGGAAGTTTGTATTTATTTGTACCCGCGTATTTAAGGACGCGTTACTGAAACTGACAGTATTCTCTCTCTCTTTTATTCCATATCCATCTCCCTAGACGGGACCATTCATATTCTACCTCTCTCTCACTTCAAAAGTACGATGTCGCTCGATGAACAGGCTCAGCCTTGCCATCCGTATTCTCTAATCCCAAGATGTCTGCACAATCCGCTTCTCGTTCAGCTCATTGACTACGGCGTCACCATCGAGATGATTGACTACGTTACCCTTCAAACCGTCAATACCGTTTGTATTGATGGCCAGCGCTCTGGAGCAGATCCCTCTCTGCGAGACTTCATCTATCGTCTTGTCAAGCACGTCAATGTCTCTGTCGGAACTCTGCTCACGACAGTGATCTACTATGATCGCATACGTCCAAAGCTAGTCGAAGCTAGTGGTAAGAAACTGATAACCTCGCCGTTGTAAGTTTCCTCATCGCTGTCGTCCTTGTATGCGGTTCTAGGAGCACGAGGCGCAAGACATCGACTATTTCTCGCCACGCTTATTGTTGCTTCAAAGTATCTCAACGATTCCTCGCCTAAAACTACTCACTGGCAGAAGTACGCCAATATCACTACGCTGGAGAACGTCAACATTATGGAACGTCAGCTTCTAGAACTTCTTGACTTCAACCTTCGGTTCAACGAGGAGGAAGCATGCCGCTATTTTGCACCTTTCATGGCTATTCGTGCTCAGCAGGTTTCCACTCGAGCGATTGCGGTGGACAAGGTCACCAAGGCGAGCAGAGCAAGAGTTCAAGCACAAGCAGATGCGCGGGCTCAAACGGAAAAACTACAAAATGAGCAACAACCCTCCGAAGTATCTTCCTTACAGCCACTTCCTCGTGGTTCTGGCTCTGTGCCGGCTGCTTTGGTCTCTGCAGTCAAGGAAATTGTCAAGCGGCCTTCCAATGCTCAACTCGCTCGAGATTCTCTTGCACCTCCTATGCATCGTACCTTGAGCGTTGACTCTTCGTCGTCTTCCTCCTCTGACATAGGATCACTCATTGATGATACCGGGTCTTCGTCAGGCTCCTCTTCAGGATGGAACACATCAGACTCCGAGTCGGACTCGGAGGAAGAACAGTACATTGAACCTCGCGTATACTCGAATTCCTCGTTGGACCACTATTCTGAACACTACCCCAACTCGCATCTCTACAGAGGCGGTTTCTTAGTGCGCCCTATTCCTTCATGCAAGCATAAGGATTCTCAACTACAGAATCGCTCTCGCAAGCCTTCTGATGCCTCAGTCCGTACTGTCACTGCGACATCTCCGTCCGACGTTTCGTCCCACAAGAGGCACCCCTCCGCTAAGCGACCAGCTACCGTCGTTGTTGGTGATAACAGTAACGTTCATGTCAAGGAAAATCCTTTGTCTTCAAGTGCCACGATGCCTAGCATTCCGCGAACCGGGTTGTCGGGGAACTTTCTAAGTCGTATGTGGGGGGCTGCGAAGGCTCAGGCTGGCTGCCATGAAAAGGCAGTCGGTAGTGATTCAGAAGCGGATGTTCAACTCCCAAGTGCATTCAGGCGTTTGGTGCTCGTGCCGTCAAGGTCCGCATTGTCGAGGACAATGACAACGTCCTCTCTGAATGTTTGAACGAGAGCATTCATCATCCACATTCCTTTCTTTGGATATTTGTGCAACGCTTGTGCCACCCCTATGTTCATCGATACTTCGTCAAAACCAACCCGTCATTCTTTTTCGCCACACTCTTTCCCATAATCATGGACCTCTTAAAATGTTTAAACTTGGACTTATATTGGACATTCCGCCGAACTGTATACCACCGCCGGACATTGCTATTCTATCTTATATCCACATTGCTATCCTTCACGAACATCGCTATACCTATTTTATGTCATGACCTTCCTTTGGACATATTTTTGTATTTGATTTGTGAAGATATCATAGAAAGTTTTGTACTTGGGAGTTTAATTTGCTTCATACACAGGTTTACGAACGGTACACCCAGAATTGAGTGTGATTGGGCTGGTGGTGACTGAGATGCTGCGAACTACATGAATAATGAGTACACGATGCGCAACGAAGTCTGACTAGATGTTGCGTGCTGGGTTAGAATCTTGAATATGACGACGTCGACCGACATTCGAGGAAATAGCCTGAGATCATGACAAGGAATCTGTCCATATCAGATTGCTAAGGCCAAGGGTTCCTGGTAAGTAAGTATCACCAACTTAAGTTGTTACTATGGTATGTATGGGATGTGTACGTGATCAAAGCATAGGATGAACAGCAAGAAATGAAAGAAATCCAAAAAACCCCACCCATCCGCTCGAGTTTCAAACAGCTTCGAGTCCCACGTCCTCGAGCTTGCCCAAGATTTCGGAAAAATACAATCTCTTAACCAAATTGTAGAGAGCACCACACAAGGGGGGAAAAACCGTTCATCGATTAAGGTTTCAGACGGCTTCGAGTGTAACACCTCCGAAGTGTCCTCTCTTCCGAAAGAAAGGAAAATTTAATCTCTTAATCAAAATCCGAGAACCAATTGGTTCCAGTCTGTGAAGGAAACGTTGAATTCGAGGCCTTGGGAAGCCAGGTCTTGCAGCCGTTGCAACGTCCCCGGGCGCAGGGAGACGTGGTGGTTGATTTGCAACTTCTGTAGGCGGGACGCTCCGGGGGGGTGGTTCGGTGATGGACGGAATCGTCTGTCGACCATCCTGAGGAGAGTTGCGTCATTGCATGCTGAGTGTGAGAGAGCAAATAAGGATAGGCATTGTAGTCGAGACATTAAGTTGAATTGCAGTTGGCCATCGGAGTCAGTTTGCTCCGTCAGGGCGTGAAAGAGACCATCAAATATCACGTCCAGATGAAGATTCTGCAAATTTGGCAAGGTCTGAAAAAAATTTCACCATCACCAAAAATCGGTGTGGTTCCCATGCAAGACTTAGGTAGAGAGAATGCAGTGTCGAGGAAACTGACGATAGGAAGGTCCGTGGCACACACCTCGCCATGTTGTTATTGACGATTCGTAATTCACGTAGCACAGGGGGACCGCCAATGTGCGGGATCAACGCTGGCCCCGGGAACCTTGGGTATTGACCCAGTACAAGGGATGGAAGGTTGGTTGAGTCCGTAGAAGCACCCCAAATTTTCGCACCAAAAGAGCGGATTTCAAACATTTGCCTGACGCTAACGAGCTTCCAAAGGAAGCTATACTCTTCTATCGTTTCGGGTTCACCAAAGAAATGGGAGCTGAAGCGAGTGACCTGGGTCCATGGAATTCGTAGCGCGTGAAGCCCCGTCGTAGAGTCTGGGAGCGACCTGAAAAGCATCAATGTCTGCGTAGCCTGGGGATACCCCGTTCAGGCAGAAGTGTAGGCGCCGGAGATGCGGAAGAGCACCTTTGGCCAAAAAAGACGATGTCTGAAGGCACGAAGAATCAACGTGCAGGGATTCCCAACAGTTAGAATGTGGACAGATGGCTATCAAAAAGGGATTGTTGCGGTCGACTGGGTATCGTGATTCGAGCGATATGGTTAGAGGTGAGGAACCTGATCGTCGTAATTGACAGACTAGCTGGGATAGCATTCCGTTATAACGTGAGATGGCTACTGCATCAATAGTAATGTAAGACCAAAGTGACGAAAAGGATGTCACTACTTCTCGCCAAAGACTGCATACTTGTCCAAGTGTCCACGGTGCCTTGGTGGGATCGAGGGAGTCGCCTGAGGACATGTAGTCGCGAAAAGTTTCCATGGCTTTAGTCCCATCATCGGTGCACGCCCTAAAGATCTCGCGCAAAACAACCTCTGGAAGTCGACGAATTGGATTCACGATTCCTCGATAGGTTCGGATCACCTTTTCGAGATGACCACGTTCAGCGACCAAAATGTGGATTGTTTCCTCCAACCGTTTGAGTCTCGTCTGGGCCTGCACAATAGTTTCTGAGAGCACTCGGACATCCCTGTATGTTTGGGCCTCATTCGTTGACGAGCCGTTCCGCGTCCGTAGTGGGAGGTTGAATTAAAAAATTTAACGATACACAGCGTAAAAGACATGGAATCAGTTTGACTGAATTCAAAAAGTCGAATATAGATCAGTACAGGATGCGTTCATCAACGCCAGATCGAACAGCACATACCACTGAGAATTAAGCAGCACGGGTACGCAATTTTTTTGAGTCACCGAAGCGGAGCAAGCCACTACAGTAAATTGGCAAAATTTGCGATTCAGCAATGCAAGAAATCCCTGAGATTTAGATGATGGAGTGTCGAGGCTGAAAATGTCCATACTCTCGTGCCCATTTCAGACTTGTGAAGTCCTGATTCAAGTTACAAATTTCAAGATAATCACCAACCTTTCGGGTTCATTAATGTACCTAAGTAGTAGACGCTATCGTAGGGATTACCCTGGTACAACAAAAAAAGAGATAGAATCGCGTATAAGTATAACTAACGACACTCAACCATCCACCATCATCCCCTTATAAAAGGATGCATCAGCGCCTCTTTGGGTGTAATCCGTCTAGCAGGGTCAAGCGCAAGGCATTTATCGAGCAGGTCGATGAATGAAAGTAATAATTTACTCTCGTCATCCTTCATCTTCACAGATGCAGGCGGCATTAACCGCGAACGAAGATCTCGGGTGGGTTTTGAGATGTGTGCTTTTTTGACGATATCCTGGAAACAGCTGAAGTAAGTGTAGATACAATAGTTTTGTTTAAGACTAACCGTGCCAGTAACCCGGTCCCTGTCCACACTGTTAAAAGCACCCAATTCGTCGAAGTAATCATCACCAAATTTCGCCTTCTTGATCATTTTCCCGTTGAAACGACCTTTAAGCTCCATCATAAGGAGAAGCATCTGATTGTTAGATCGTCCAGGAAAAAGAATTTTGCCAGTATAGAGCTCGTAAAGTGTACACCCTATTGACCAAATATCAAGCGAGGGGTCGTAAGGGGCACCAAGAACTGTGTAGTAGATGATGAGAAAAAGGGTGAAACCATGCGCGAGGAGAATGTACTGAACTAATTTCGGGAGCACGATAAAACCGACTGACGAGATAGGGCGTTATTTCGTTCTCTGAGGCATCCGACGCAGAGCCGAGGTCACACAGTTTGAGGAGTGTCTTCTGCTCATTAACCTGCAAGTAATGAGAAGATGAAAAGATCAGTAAGTAAAAAGAAAATTGATCGAATCGTGCTACGAACCAGAATATTGTCTGGTTTGATGTCGGCGTGCATCACGCCAACCTTTCTAAGTAGACTAAGGGCCAAAAAGAGTTGATGGGCATATGCGCGAACTGCCTTTATGTTGAGACCAACGTCTTTACCAAATCGTTTTACGACATCTCGTAGGTTCATACTAGATTAGAAAGGGTAAGTTGGAAACCGAGAACGAAAAGACCAAGATCTCACCTCAAGCTCTCAAAAACGAGACAAAGATGACCCCGGTGTTCGAAAGTTCGCTCTAGTCTGACAATGTGTTTCTTGTCTTCAGGATCAGCTTGTTTCAGTTTGTTGAGCATCTGAACCTCTTTGAGGCCTGCTTTGTACCTGAAGGAGAGTATATCAATGTCACCAGCCGCGAAAGATGATAGGAGATAGGGCTCACATCGACTCCTGGCAACGGATGATCTTGATGGCCACTTCACGTCCTGAGGGCTCGCCAGGCTCCGGCTGTAGTACGCGCGCTCGAACAACGTTGGCGAACATGCCCTTCCCAAGAGATGAAAACACTTGATATCGTCCCCCGTCCAACTGTTCGCCTAAAATGATGGTATAATACCCCTCAGCGTCAGCAGCAGAATCTAGTGTCGTCGTTATCAATGCAGGTGCAAGAGGTTTCTGAAAGGATCGTCAGAGGTTTATAACCTGCGACGTCGGA
Organism: Marasmius fiardii PR-910; assembly: GCA_014904975.1. Lineage (NCBI taxonomy): Eukaryota > Fungi > Basidiomycota > Agaricomycetes > Agaricales > Marasmiaceae > Marasmius > Marasmius fiardii. The sequence continues at coordinate 860,294 of MU127789.1, forward strand.
AGGAACGAACCGTGACTTTCTTGACCTTGCGGGCCTTGGGCTTCTTGAGCGAGGTCGTGACGGCGAACATGTCATCCAGATCATCCTCGTCCTCCTCTTCCTCTTCTACTTCAATCTCCTCAATCTCGGGTTCGACTTTCACCGGGGCTTTGACCCGCTTGTGCTCATCTTCTCTACGGTCAAGGCTGGGGTCGTAATCCGCTGCTGAGACCTGATCATGGTCTGTCTTTGAGGTTTCTTCTACCTGCCGCTTCATCTCGGAGGACTTATCCTCATCATCCTTGGCAAGAGTGAAATCATGTCCAAGTGAGGGTGTAGGCGATAATGAGCCTCGCTTGGCTAGAAAGAATCAAGCCATAAATATCACGTCCGTCATGGAAAGAAAAACTTACAGGTAACACCATTAGCTCCTTCCTCTGGGGGTCTACTAAGGTTCGAATCTTTGTTAGAAAATGACGAAGGAGGATGCTCCTGGGTCGCACTATTTTGTCCGGATGGCTGGCTGACGCTATCACTGGTGCTTGCGATACCAGCGTACTTGGCCAAAATCGCCTGCCGCCTCGCACGTCGACCAGCTAGTGTCTCTTCGATGGGTGGTGGTGAAGGTACAATGTCGAGCTCCATTTCTGATAAAGGTTCTTCGACTGATTTTGGTGGTTCGTTTTGAGGAGGCTCTTGCGCTGTTACACGGGGACTGGGTCGTGGTGATATCCTATAATATATTCAGACTTTGTTGCTAGACCGTACATCGAAAATTTAGAGACACTCACTCGCCTTCTTCTTTCTCCTCCCCGTTGTGCGTCGCGAAAGACATCTGAGACGCGCCTCTTGTGATTGATGTATGCCTTTTCGGAGAATGACCATGTCTTCGAGGCGAACGGTCATATCTTCTCGGTGAATAGTCCTCCCTAGGGCCCCGACTGTCCGCCCTATGACTACCTGACCTGTGCCTTCCTTCATCTCTATCTCTCCTTCTGTCCGACTCGTAGCGCTCCCTTCTATCATAAATATCTTTCCTGCTGCTCGTCGGCTTCCTTGACGAAGTTGATCTGAGATGTACGTCTCTCCAATCCCTGGCATCTTCTCGAGGTCTCTTGTGCTCTCGGATTTCACCACCGTCTTCCCGAGTACGCTTTGAGCCTGAGGGGATGTTAGTCATGTTTGCACGATAGTGATAGGGGGGTTACGGGGCACCGCACGATAGAAAAAAAAAAGAGGAGAGAAAACCGCCAGAGGAAAGAGTGAAAAAGTCGCCGCACTCTTACTTAAGAAGAGTGTGGTATTCGAATGAAAAGAGTCGGGATCCGAAAGAAGTGGGGCTCCATTGTTACGGCGTTATGTAATATTGCCTGCCGTCGGTCGGCCCGAGTCAACAGCATCACAATATTCTCACGCCTTCCACATCTTTGCCACTTTGTTCGTGTAAGTAGGTACGTGTTGAACGTTGAACGTTGACCCACTGTCAACCGAACAGAGCGGGTGACCGGCAACTGTAGATAGTCGACATTACCTCGATTGATACTTTCGCAGTACAAAGAAACCGTATAATTTACTCCTTTATCCATCCTACAGGCTACGGCCAATTACGCCGTATTGCTCCTGGGCCCGGGAGTTCCACGGCCATTGTTACGAGAGAGGGTGGGATAAGTACTGTACACGGTTGTGCTTAAGTGGAACGCCAAAGGCGAGGAACGAGAAGTCTTCCTGAAGGTGAGAGCTCCAGGTAAATAGCTGCACCTCCCAATCACATGATTTAGATGGTCCGTGCGCAGTAGGCAGGGTATAAAAAGGCGATGAGAACTTGATGGCAACTCATACTTACCTTGATGGCATAAGCCCCTTCAAGTACCGTGGTTTGTGGGCCGTGGAAATCCTTCATAGCACGGCGACCTTGTCCATACAGAGGGTGTCTGCGGTTTGTATGGGCTTAGGCTCATGCACCGTCTCAATATTTTCCTGTCCTGCCATGGCCACTCTGGCTAGGCGGGCTCTTTTTTTTGGCCGGTTTGGTCTGCTAACCCTAACCCTAGAACTACTATATTTGGTGTGTAGACCTATAATGTAAATGATTTTTTGTGGAATTTGGCTGCAAAGATGAGTTCGTTATGCATGAGTCAAAAATTACATCCAACATGATATGAACTGGAAGTCAGTGAATTGGGCCCGAGATACCAACCACTGTTTCGAGACTGCGTTCAGAAACTAACACATGAGTTTGAACTGCTGCCTCTCTGCGACATGGAAGGATTTGACTACAGGTAAGGAGAAAGACCGATTGATACAGAATCTCTCCACCGATCCTGGCACGGCGAAAACTAGGTCCTTGGAACCTTGATTCACTGAGGGTGGGTGGCCTTACATGACTCACACTCAATACACACACTCGTGTCAATGGGTTATTCAAGTGTGATTTACGACCAGTGTAAAACAAAAGAAATATTCTCATCTACTCCCTAAAGTCACTGCTCCAACTTGACCCCTCTCCCGGTTCCAGCTCTCCTCCTCCACCTACCCCTCCTAGAAACAGGCAACCCTTTCGTCTTCACCACATGGAACAAAAACGGCGAGCCCGGGGATGACCCAGTTTTCGCCATCCCATTCCCACCAGGAAACCCCCAAGGCCCTCTATTCACTCCTCGAGTGTGAGAGTCGGACGAGGCACGTCCAGAAAACCGCCTCAACGACACCGCCATCGACCCCGGACTCGTACTCGACTTGACACCCAAATACTGTACACCCACCGGAACCTCGAAACCATGTCGGATGATGTCCTCTACAATTTCTGGGACGAGTTTCGAACAGTTTAACGGACGATGACTCCGGAGCAACCCCGACTTGGCATAAACATACTTGGTGAATCTGATATGTTGGCGCCAGTGTTTTGGAGATCGAGGTCTGATGGCCTTCTTTGTAGCAAGTGAAGAAACTGACTGTGGTTCTCCGCGTCGAGTGACCATCCTCAACATGGCGTTGAAAAACCTCTCGTCAGGTCTCGGTATCCGTTTATTCCCCAAGGGTTTCGCCTCCACCGTCCTTGGTATCATCAAAAGCCGCTTATAAACCCCATAAGCCTTATTTAAGAAATGGTCATGGCGGCGGCGGCGAGGGTCACACCTCACCCTCCAGATTGCCTCTTCTCTCCCATAACACCTCAACATGATCGTATACGCATGAACCGGTAACAACCACGGCTCACCACTACCCCAAACCCTCGACTCTGATTCTCTCCACTTTTCCTCTTTCCAGTTCCAGCTCGCCTCCTCAGCCTCCCTCGCTAAATTCCAAACTCTCTCCGCCATCCGGATCTGTCCGGATTTCCAAACGGCATTCAACCAGGCTGTCAAAAACCAAGGTCCGAGTCTGATGACCGTCTTTAGACACGCTGATCTGTCGTTTATTTGTTGGTCTGAATTCGATGGAACAGACAAGGGAGGAAGATTTACCCCTCGTAGTTCGGGGATCAACTCGTACAAGAATTCTGAAACGACCGAGGCGCGGTTTGTGGAAACGAGGTAGGAGATCCATGCGTTTATGGTTACGACGTCTGGTTGAACGGAGAAGGACGATGATGAGAGAGGTTTGAGAAGCTGATCTTGAGAAGAGTTTCCCAGGCGCAATAAGGCTTTTCCAAACCTGCTATCGTCACTTGGGTTGAGTTGGAGGAGTATGTGGTTCCATGAACGACAACTGGGCTCCAGCTCAAGCGGAGATGGATTCCCACCACGTAGGGGTAGACGTAAATAGCTCAACGTCTCCTCCGCCAAGCCTGGTAGCCTCAACAACCTCCCCGCAGCCACTAAAATATTCATCGTCGTCACATCGGGTCCTGCGTGGTGTTTGTGGATGTACTCGATGATTTTTTGCGCAGATTTGGGGGAGAATCTGTGTCGGAGTGTGTAGTGGAGAAGAGAATTGCATGTGTGGATGTCGAGGGGTGGCATCACCTTCCTACGTTTTGGGCAGTGGACATAACGTGGTGATGGTGGACTTTTTCCACTGTCTATCCGGGTAGGCAAGTGGTTTGTGAGACGGGACAAGACGTGGTGGAAGTAGTCGTAAGCCTTGACATGGTTGGGATGCGAGTTCGGGTCTCGAATCCAAACTTTGTTTTGGACCTTTGGACATGCGTATAAGGCATGAACTAGACATGCGATCTCACCAAAAGGAAGTTGGCGGAGGTCGAGTAAGCAGGCTAGGTTTGCTAGTGCTTGTAGGGCGGCTTGGAATGCAGCGTCAGCAGGATTGTGTTTGTCGAGGATGTCTAGGATGGATTTTATGATGGATACCATGATGGGGGCGTGAAGAAAGGGACGGGGAAATAATGGTTTGGACTGGGGGTTGATTTGTTGGATAGGAGATGAGAGGTCTTCCGTGTTCTGTGGTGGTGGTATGACGTCTTTGACGGTGTATGCTTTGACGATAGCAGTGAAGATCAAGGAAGCAGCTAAGAGTTCACCGTGGAGTAAACAGGCCCTTATGACTGCACTAAAAAGCCTATCTGAGCGTTGTTGATTGTGTTCTCTGGCAGCCTGTACTAATTGTATGGCACGACGAATACCGGGATCTTTGGATGTAGCTGGAGAGAGATGTAGAACTTGGGGTGTGGGTAAGAGTGCTTTCCATCGTATGTAGAGTTCGGCATTTATAGAGGAAGTGGTTGGTTGTAGGATACCATGAACAACTGCTTGGAGAGTCTTTCCATGAATGGGGACGCGGTCTGCTAAGAGTTGTTGGGTTAATCGATAGGCTCTTTGACGTAAACCAAGACGGAGAAGACCGTGGAGGAGAGTGTGAGCTGTTAGACGAGATGGAACTGGTGGGTCGGGTAATTGAGGTCTTTTAACGGAATTGAAAATGAAATATGCTGAAGACAAGTCATTGGCTTGTAATGAGATACGAATGGCTTTTGAAACAGAACGCGATGATGTTGAATGATATCGAAGCGATATTTTCGATAACCAATTGCATCGCATTTACATTCCTAAAATCCAGTGGGAGAAAAGAGAAATATTTCTCGACAACGGTCGGACAACGTTGGAAGACGGAGAAATGTGAGATCACGTGGTTCAACTGACTCTCCTCGCTACGATGAGCTACGACAGACCGAACCGTGGAGGTTACAGAAGAAGATATAGAGGTGAGAATTATTCAAAATATTCAAAAAAATTAAAATAAATTCTGGTAGACGACTACGATGATCACAGAAGAGAACCAATCGAAACTCCTCAAGACAAACTGAAAAGTTCAATTATAAAACTTGGAGAAGTCGTCAGTAGAAAACCAGACCGCATCAACTCTTCTCTGACACACCTTCAAAGGATCCAATACAAGAAATTACGCGTGTTCAATCTCATATTCGCTCATTACAACCAGTTATCCCAAGTCTGTCAGAAGCTTTTCATTTGAGGTCCGTAATTCCCCTTAAGCTTTTCTATGTTTTTCTAACTTGACTACAGTGTAACAGAACAACCCTTCAAAATTCCATACTACGCCGCCCTATTACGCCTTCTTCATGACCCAAACCCAGCGGAAGAAGGAGAAACTCTAGGAAAACAAATATTAGATGAATTCTGGAAAGGTTTTCAAGCCTACGTGGATAAATTAGCCTGGAGAGAAACACGGTTCTGTGTATGCACCCATCCTCATCCGCTACCAAAGTTGAGAACTCACCCCACTTTCGCTTTCCAGGTCCATTTCTTCGCCCACCTCACATCCGCAGGCCTCATCTCCCCAGATTCATTCGCCGCTCTTCTACAATCCTTCACAGCAGTCCTAGATGAATTCGGCGTATCCCATGGCCGTGCCAAACGCGCCGCTCTTTGTGCCGCTGAGGGATTGATGATTGTACGCGTTTCCGACTCACCTCACAACTTTCATTCTCATCCACCTATCCATAGGCCGGAGCCTCAATAAAAGCCCAAGACGAAACCAGCGTATCCGATATAATCTCCGCTATACAAACCTTCATCGACACAACTGGAAATTTAAAATGGCTTGTTCAGCCAACCCTAAAACTGCATTCAACCACCGTTGATGCCGAGGGTGCAGACGAAGTGAGCATATTCAAACCTTCTCAAATCCTCACTAACTACCTCTAACTAGGTCCTCGACTCCGCCATCGCAGCTCTAAAATCCCTAGAAGCCGTCGACTTTGAGGGGCCTTACCCAAGGCCTTACGCAGATTACCCAGAGCTCGAAGACACTTTCACACCTTTCGTTCTTCCATCTGTCCTGGTCACCCCCGAAGTCATCGAACTCGACGGAACTACCGAAACTGAAACCGAAGAGGCTACAGTCCAAGTTAAAAAAGAAGAATGGCCAGAGTGGTGGATAAGGCTATTTCCTGACGACGCAAGTTCCCTATCCGCTCTTTCTTCTTACTATTTCTCAATTCTCCCCCAGGTCACTCCAGACCCAAAAACACCCGCAGGCTACGCCGTCCGCACAGACCTTTCCGCGATCGTGGACATATTCGAAGTGAACAGGAAAGAATCCGCGAGATTGCTTTTGGAATACCCGAAATGGGCGTTACCAGGCACGTTTAAACCCCGTCCGGGCGCGCCTACCTCAGAGAGTGAGCCTGTGGTGACAACGGAGTGGCAGCTTGAGAGTACTATTTTAGAGGTGCGTACGTTTGAGTTCTTTGTGAGATGAACTGACTCCGCCACAGATAATTCTAGGCTCTTCATTCCTCCTTCCCGACTCGACACATAAACAGATCTACCATATCTCTCTCATTACTGAAATTTGCAAACTCGCTCCTTCAACCGGAGGACCCGCCGTTGGAAAGTCTATAAGGAGGTTGTTTACCGGTCTAGGGGATGGCTTGGATCCAGAGATTGGTAGAAGGTTTAGCGAGTGGTTTGCTACGCATATGAGCAATTTTGGCTTTGGCTGGGTTTGGAAGGAGTGGTAAGCCGAGCGTGGTCGATAGTAACCGGACTACTCACTTTGGTGTTTCTTCACAGGATCCCAGATTTGGATTTATCCCCTCAACACCCTAAACGAACGTTTATAAGACGTGTTTTGGAATTGGAAATCCGGCTATCGTATTATGATCGCATAACGAAGACGATACCTGAGGAGATGAGAGTTGAAGGAGCGGAATGTTTACCTGTTGAGGCACCTGGACCGAATTACGAGTTTGATGATCCTGGTGAGTTTTCAGAACTAACGAACCACCGACAGAAACTCATCCCTTCCCTCAACACTAGCAAGCCCACATCACGACGCAGCCCAACAAATCCTCAACCTCTTCAGAGGTAGAGCCAAAGCCGAAGACGTCATCTCCCAATTTGAAGACATGAAATCCACACTCGAATCCGACTCCTCTTCCATTGACACGTTAACAAGATCGATACCGATTCAATCACTTCTCCACGTCGGCTCTCGATCCTTTTCTCACCTTCTAAACGCCATCGAACGATACCTCCCCCTACTACGGTTTGTCGCTTCGGGAGGCGTATCTCAGTCCGCTGGTTCAGGAATTCCAGAAGCCAAAACAGATATTCTAAACGCGGTAGGATCGTTTTGGAAGAGGGAGAAGATGATGGTCGGTGTAGTGCTCGATAAGCTTATGCAGTATCAGATTGTTGATCCTGTTGATGTCGTTGGCTGGGTGTTCGACCGTACTGGGGAACTAGCAGGTGATGGGACGACTTCAGGGACGATAGGAACGTTCGAGTGGGGGTTGATCAAGGGAGCGATGGATAAAGCGAATGGGAGGGTGACGACTGCTAGGAGACGATTGGCCATGTTGAGGAAGGAAGATGATGAGAATAAGGCTAGGATTGCTGCCAAGGCTGGGGATATGGATGTTGAGATGGATGGGAATCAAGGTGTGTGCGAAGAGGCTTTTTTTTGGTTTTTACGAGTGCTAATTGAAAAATTTGTAGAAAATGAAACGACGACGACGATTGAAAATCCCGCGTTGGTTTCTGCGTTGAAAGCGTTTTCGAGTTTGACCAAGGAGCAAAAGGGGACGTTGGCGAAAGCCTTGGAAGGGTTTGTGGGGTGTCTTTCTCCTTCTGCCACTTCGGAAGCGGCGGAAGTGGTGCTTACAGAGGAAGCTTGGCGGAATAGATCGAATTGGGGAAAGGAAGAGTGGAGTATTTGGGAGACGTGGGGGTGGTATAGGCATTTTTGTCGTGCGGTAAGTAGCGTTTTTTTTTTGTGTTTTTTTTTTTTTTGCGTTTTCGACGTTGATTGTCCTTGTAGTATTCGCCCTATCTTCGTAACTACTCTACAACGCTATCGACTCTGGCGTTTGCGTCTATTGAAGGGTCTTCGGAGCCTGCGGCGGAGTTGTTGTTGAAGATATGGAACGTTGCAGTTGGGCAGGAGTGATGTACATGTGTTCGGTCGCTATGTTACCTACTTATCTCAGTTTCGTTGTAATAGTCTGGGTTGCATGTCGCTCTGTCTGTTGTTTCGAGTTGTAAATGCTTTGCACCATTCTTGCCGTAAAAGGCAGCGCTTTTTATGTAAGATGCCTTCACACTTAGCCATTTCTGCATGCCCACGAACCGCGAAAATTCTTAAAAAAGGTTGATTTTACCACGGTTAACCAACGTCTTCGTCTTTTCACCAATCATTAATCACCTACGACGACAACGAATACTATCTCATTTCCCGTGACTATATTAGCGTTACAGTGCATCTTTGGTAGGTTCTTTATCAATTTAGAAATCACTTTTGATTTATAGAAAGTGATCTAGGCAAGAAATCATTCAACTGCCGAAATTCGATTCAGATTTTGCATGCTCCTAAACCGTTCGTGGAGTTGAACAGCAGATTTTTTCCAGCTCTTTCCGCGGCATCTCCAATAGGTTTTTCCCAGTATCATGACCTTGATAATGACCGGAAGACTGAAAAACCAAACGAGGGTACCAGCGGTTATCAGGCGCTGAGATAGGCGCTCAAGTCCTTATGCCGAGGTGACATTCTTCTACCGCAATCACAGACAGTGGCGCTTACAGTGAACCTTTCATAGTATAAAGAAGGGTTCGTTTTTGCTAGGCGGCCATCAAAACCTGAAGGCTCGTGGCAAGTTTTTTTAGCTATCGATGATCAGTCTTGAATTCCGCAGTACAATGATATTTCACGGCACGGGGGTCAAAGCTTGCTATTGAAAGGCACGCTTTTTCAGCTTTCTTAGCACCCCACTTTCTCCCCCCCTCCTCCCATGTCCACTCATCATACGCCTTCAAGGCAGATTTGCAGGTTCTTCTCAGAGAGGGGAAACTGCAAATACGGCACTTCGTGTCGATATTCTCATGATCTAACCTCTATACAATCCCGTTCTGGACAGGGAGCACCGCGTCGAGGTGGTCCCAGTGGTTCAGGGGGCCGTTCGACACCACCAGGATCACCAAATCCTCGTACAGGCACTGAACGTGCTCCTCGCGGGAACTGCGATTTCTTCTGGTCTACTGGTCAATGCAATAGAGGTTTCGACTGCACATTTAGGCACGTTCAGAAACCTGGCAGTGGCTTAGACTCTACGCGGGCCGCCGAAAACGATTCTTCTCCTTTCGACAGTCTAGATTTTTGTACTCCCGAGGGCTTAGCTCAAATGAACGAGATCTTCCATGACCATTCGTTGACCCCTCCACAGGCCCATAACGAAATAAAGCCGTTCATACATTCCAGTTTTACTTTCACTTCTTCGGATGGTGTTCATCAGATGACAAAGTTTGCAAAGGTTCTGGCAAGTGTTGATAAGAGGAATTCGTCGTGGGTGAGTGTGTTTATTATGTCTTGCCAATCGGAATCCCAAACTGACATCTGTAATGCAGAATTCGGAGACTGCTCAGGTATGGATCTATGGTTTACGTGGACATGAATGAAAACTCAAATAGTCCTGTTTCCCTCTAAACAGTCCTTCCTCGAGATGGTCGTTCAGGTAAGTTGAAACGTTCTAGACGTCGACAATAATGATATATACGACTACAGAGCCCGGCTTTGAATAGGATTCGAGAGTTGTTGGGTTTTCAGGAAGTGTCGCACAGAATGGGCATGGGATTCAGCAGGCTATCATTTCAACGCGGATTTTTTCCAGCCCTTCAGGTGGGTCTTGCCTCTTTGTCGTCTGCTACTGTTCCTCACTCTTTGTTCAGTTTTTCACGTCCGAGTTGATACTCAGGTCTACCTTGCGCCACAATATCAAGTAAGTCATGTCTCCAGTTATCCTTAGCAAGGCAACTGAAACTATTGTCTTTTAACCTAGTGCTTTGTACACAGCCCTGAAAGACACCTTCGATAATGTCGCTGCTGTAGTCACAGAATGCGTCGATAACATGGTCAATGTACGATCTTGGAAAGACCCTACACCCGGACTCTCAAATGCTCGGTTGTTTGGCGTCGTCGTTTTCTCAACCTTGTCGACGCTTTTGCACAAGTCAGTCGCAATGAATTACTCGATTACTATCTCAGAAACTAACTCTTCATTAGATATTTTCTTTGTTTCAAGCGTGAAGCTGTAGCTCAGCCAAATTTCGTCGCAATTGTAGACAAGTTGGTGATGTGGTATGCTATATGGGCTGAGGATCCGAGTGCGTTCGGCGAACATCTCGACGCAAGCCGTCGTCAACTCACCATGAACGAACTCGGGCGAAATGTCGATCGTCTTCAAGAGATAGTCCAACGTGAACATGGGACCAATCAAGCAAAGAAACGTCCCATTCGACCAAACACGCTGAGTGTTGCTGATAAACGGCAAGCGCTTTTGACTCGCCTCGAGCAGAGTTACGACCCTCCAGGTGTTTTGCGTGCCAACGGTCTTCCTCGCCATGATAACGATGTTGTAAACATATCGGACATCCGCATCGTCCCCACTCGTCAAGAACTTCTATCCGATGTTCCTCCATACCTCCCTGTCAACATTTTTGAAGCTCCCCATCATTGTGCTGAGGGCTCGATGGATAGGCATGTCGATACGCATTTTCGACTTTTACGGGAAGAGCTCATGTACGTTCCTGTCCCATCTTTGTCTGTATGATATAAGGCTTAGAGATGTCTTTGTAGTGCGCCGATCCGAGACGCCCTTGCTATCCTTCAGATGGACTTTACCACTATGGCCAATAGGCATAATATCATACGCCCCGGGGATCCTTTTACTCCCACCCAAATCGAACAAATCAAGCAGAGAAACGGGGGCCTATACCGCAGTAGTGGCTACAATTCCGTCACGTTCCAGGTCTACACCGATGTGGAATTTGCTCCTGTGGAGGCGCAGCGACGAGAACTCACCGTTGGTCTTATCATGGATGCACCCCCCGTAGGGCACGCACGAAGCAATGATCGTAAGGTCAGGGAGGACTATTGGAAACGTTCCAAGAGACTCGCTTCCGGCAGCCTCGTTTGTCTCTTGATCTCGCGCAATGGAGATCTCTCTATTTACCCCGGAATCGTCTTGTCGACGTGCAACGACATTGCGCAATCTGCCAAAGTTTACGACCTGCGAATTGAGATTCGCGCACGATTCTTCGATCCTGATGTTGAGGTCAAAGCGATCCGACGCTATAATATGAAAGCTGATAGATCGTCCTTTGCTCTTCTCATCGACAACAACATCATGTTCGAGTCGATCCGTCCATTCTTGGAGACGTTGCAGTCTGCTGAGCCCACGTCAATTCCTTTCTACCGATATATCTCTCAACATAGCGAATTGCAGAACTTGGAAATTTATCCCCCCAAGTATGCGTTGTCTCCGAGGTTCCGGTTTAGTCTAGAATGCCTCGCGACTGATGGTGCATATATACATCCTCTGGATGCCACCGACCCTTTGTCCATCCGACGCGCGCGTTTGCAGTTGAAAGACTTGAGCTACCTTGACGAAAGTCAATGCGACGCAATGGTCGATGTTTTGACACGTGAAGTTGCATTGATACAAGGGTGAGTTCCCCCTTTCTTCCATGATAGTTTTTGGTAATTGATGTGTCGAGAAACCTAGGCCTCCCGGTACCGGCAAGGTGAATCCTCTATGAAGCTTGAGTCGTTAACTGACACTGATTTTCTTTTTGCAGAGTTTTACAGGGAAAGAAATCCTACGAGTTTTGTTCAAGTCAAAAGTCAAGCCGGTCATCCTCATCGCCTTCACAAATCATGCACTAGACCATATGTTGCTGTCACTTTTAGACAGTGGGATCACCGAAAACTTTGTCAGAATGGGTTCGAGATCGAGCGATGAGCGCATCGCTGAATATACCTTAGACAAGCTCGAACAGTCCCGTCAGACAAATTCTGATCGTTCCGTGGGCAAAGCTTATCGCGAAATGAAGGCGCTCGAGAAGGAAATGGCATCAGTGCTCACAAACATTCAGGTACCCGATGTAAAGTGGCCAGAGATGCAAGAATTCTTGGAAAGTCGATATCCTGAACAGTCAGAATCCCTCCTCAACCCGCCATACTGGATTGAACACCTCTTGGAACCGATCCTCGATCCGGATCAGGAGGGAGGGGAATGGAATGTCGTGCGACACAAGAACCCTTCCGGTGATAAACAACTTGCCAATACACGATACGGGCTTTGGAAGCATGGTTATGATATCGAATTCATCACACCTCCCTCTCTTCCAGATACGAGTAAGGTCGAGGACGGACCCAGAAAGGAAAAGGGGAAACAGATTCAGACTAAGCGAGGAAAGAAAAAAGAACAGAACCCGGATCCGACCAAGATCCAAGAGCAGGCTATCGTTGAACACGTGCAACGTTTGAGCAGCTTCTTTGAGGCGTTAGGCTTCGATACGATACCACCCATTCCAGAAGGTAGACAGCCACTCTCCGACTTGCTCTCGATTTATAACGTATGGTCACTCTCATCGCATGAACGGCTGGCTCTCGCACGCGCATGGGAAAAGGAACTGAGGGAAGATGCATATGATAAGCATCTGAACGAGTACAACTCCCTTCGCAAGGACTATGAAGAAGTCTGCAGACGATATAATGATGTGCGGGACGAGGTATGTCTCTGGATTGAACTCATGTCTCCACTTTCCCTAATGTAGGAGCAGAGTCGACGTCGACTAATTTCGCGCGTGGACTTGATTGGCTGCACTACCACCGGTGCAGCCAAGTTGACCTCGTTGTTAGCCGTAAGCTAATTCTCCGCTATTATCGTAAGACGGCGATGTTGACACTGAATCATTCAGACTCTTTCACCCAAGGTAGTTCTAGTGGAAGAAGCTGGGCAAGTTCTGGAAGCACACATTCTTGCATCGTTGGTCCCCAGTGGTACGTTTCTGTCACTGAAGTTCTCGCTTAGAGGTTGATCTTGACCCCCTAAGTGGAACATCTCATATGTATTGGTGATCCGCAACAGCTGAGAGCAACCCTGGCGAACTACAGTAAGCCATTATCCTCTCCTTCTTCAGCTGACCAGTAACATGTTTTACTTTCAGATCTATCTATGGACAGTGAACGAGGCCGAGAATTGTACAAACTCGATCGGTCGTTGATGGAGCGACTGGCAGACAATGGGCTGCCCATGTCCATGATCAATGTCCAACGACGAATGCGCCCAAGTATCTCCCATCACATCAGGTACGCCACAAGTTCCCCTGGTGCAAAGAGAGAGTCTGTTGACCGAGGAGCTAAAAATGTCCAACAGAAACATCCTTTACCCGCGTCTAGAAGACCACGATAATGTCACACAATACCCATCAGTCTCTGGTATGGAAAAGGACATATTTTTCTTCAGCCACATGCATAGAGAGGATGGTGCGGAGGACTCGGTCTCCAAAACCAACCAATTCGAGGTAATTATCACCTTAATAGCCTTCACTCATCTATGTATCCTTAAATTGCCTTTTAGGTTTCGATGATTGTGGATTTGGTGAAGTACTTCTTGCAGCAAGATGTGTATTCCGCTCCCGGAGACATCGCGGTTCTATGCGCATATCTGGGGCAGCTACACAAAGTAAGAGCTGCCATGAGAGATCTCAAAATCGCAGTCTCTCTAGATGATCGTGATGCAAAGGAGCTGGACAAACAGGGAATGGAGGAAGATGCTGTCATCGAACAAGTAGCTGTAGCCAGACATGTGAGTCAAAATCAGTAGCCAATTCGGAAAAGTTACTCACGGACACTTTCAGATACGTTTAGGAACCGTCGATGTTTTCCAAGGAGAAGAAGGTACGACCGCTTTCATTCCATCTCACATCCTCGAGCCTGAAATTCTTTGCTTTTTGAAGCCAAGATTGTCATCGTCTCACTCGTCCGGAACTCGGGTACACCCGCTGGAGACAGCGTCCCGATTGGATTCTTGAAGGTAGAATAACACCTTATTTAATGTTGTTTTTTGCTGAACGCGGACTTTAGTCCTCCAATCGCATTAACGTGGCTCTGTCCCGAGCTCAACACGGCCTCTACATTCTCGGCAACGCATTCAATCTTCGTCAGAACGGGACTTGGAGGACCATTATCGATGAGATGGAAGCTAAAGACGAGATCGGTTATGCGTTACCCATCTGCTGCCCACGTCATCCAGATCAAAAAGCATTCATTACTGAACCGGGCCAGCTGTCGCAACGAGCACCTCTGGGTACAGTCGTCTCCACATCTCGTGGTTCTTACCACTAACTTTTTCATGTAGGAGGTTGTACTTTACCATGTGATCACCAAATGCCGTGTGGCCATAAATGCCAATCTGTGGTATGTTTAGTTTACCCTCAGGCGTTTTTCAATATTCAATGTCGAACCTCTTAGTGTCATCCGGATAGAAACAACCATCGAGGCATGAGGTGCGACATGCCTTGCCTTAGGACGCCTTGCCCTCGAAGCCATCCGTGTGAACGACTATGTTCTGACGATTGCGGTCGATGCGAATTCCCCTTGTCTAACGTCACATTGCCTTGCGGGCATATCGCGAAATCGGTGCCATGGTAGGGTGTTGTTATGCAAGCGACAGGAATATGGCTGACCACTGGAATTCTGCACAGCTACAGATATGACGATCGCCGCAACGTGGAGTGCAAAGTCTTGGTGGAGAAAAAACTCCCGAACTGTGAACACAAGGCGTCGATGAACTGCTCTACTTCGCCCGAGAATGCGAAATGTCCGAACGTTTGTGGAGGTGTTCTGCCTTGTTGTGGCCGCTCTTGCAAGTCAAAGTGTGGTGATTGCACTGCAAAGACGCGAGAAAGTTCTCCGGGCGCTCCGCCTACCAAAGCCGGAAGAACATCCCACAAGAGCCACCCTTGCGAAAGGACATTGTATTGTCAGCATCTTTGTGGACTCGACTGCTCACAGGATCATGAATGCAATACCTATTGTCGCCAACCTTGTCGACAACGATGTGGTCATCACGAATGCCCGCAGGTTTGCGCAGTAGATTGTGCTCCTTGTGCAGAACCGTGCGAGTGGGTTTGTGCTCACTTTTCATGCCCAGTCCTGTGTGGATCAGTTAGTAAAGTCTACTCGGTGATCTCTGTGTCTTAACTTATTGATTTCCCCAGATATGCGCTCGCCTTCCTTGTGATAAGCCATGCTTACATCCCCTGAAGTGTGGTCATAGATGTCCTTCAGGCATGTAAAACGTTCTCTGAACGAGTTTTGACATTAATTATTTCTCTTTAGTCTGCGGGGAACCATGTTCAGATCAAACATGCGTAGAATGTCTCCCCACCGAAGCTAAGGCGGATATTGTTGACTTCCTAATGCAGCGAACGCTTGCGGAAATCGACATGGATTTAGACGAAACGAGCGATCGTCTCATTACCCTCCGTTGCGGTCACATCTTCACTGTAGAGACGTTGGATGGCCATTGCCATATGTCCGACTATTACGAGGTGGATCCGAACCTAGGAACGTATCTCGGCATGAAAGCACCTCCTGTCGATTTCCAACATCCTCCCACTTGTCCTACTTGCCGAAGTCCGATCACTGCTCGTCGTTACGGACGTGTTGTGAAAAGGGCTAACCTTGATATTCTGGAGCAGAATGTAGCGAGTAACATGGCGAAACGGCTCGAAGATCTTGGGCCCACTCTGCAGATCATTGCAGCTGAGCTTCCTGAACTCAAGGAAAAGGCTCAAAAGTTATCATACCAGGAGGCTGCACTCCCTATCGAGGACCTTTCGATTGACTCGCGTACAAGTCTTCTGGGGCAGAAGCTCAAGGAGATCATGCCGTATTCACTCCTTTCTCGGAACGGTATGACCCAATACCACGGCATCTCGAATGCGGAAGGGAAAGAATGGTTCATGTTGATACAAAAGTTATTCAACCTCTACAAAAAAGTGGAGATCATAGCAAAGACAAGATCATCTCACGTGCGTGCATACCAAGCCGCTCTCACTACTCTGTTCCGGGAAGAATTGATTCGCTTGAGCAACGGGAGTATGCCTGGGAATGTGAATGCATCCAAACAACAAGCCATGGACAATGCCCACAAAAACATCGGCCAACCTCCTCACAAAGCTGATGTTCGGTATTATATCGAAGCGTTCCTTTTGTCTGTTGAACTTCGTTTCATGTTGGGGGAGATTGCAGGAAGCCGTATCGAGGGGCTTACGATTACTTCTAACGATGAACAAGAAGTCAATCATCACCGCCTATGGTCATCATTCGTCGAGTTCTTATATCATTCTTGCGAAGTGGACTGCCAAAAGGCGGTAGCAATCGCGGAGTCTTCGTCATCGTCTCGCTTAGCTGCTCGTTCAACAATACAGGGGCTATGCGCTAGTTTTGAACTTTTCCGATTCTCGCTTCTGCAAAAACGCAAGGATTTCATTCGTGCGGGTAGAATCGTTGCCGCTCGCGACGAATTACTGCAAGAAATACGAGGCTCCGTCCAAACGTGGAAGGGGCGCTTGAGAAAGGCCGAGGAAACGTATATGCGCAGCAGACCGTCAAAGACTATGGAGGAACTCGTTAGCGAGCGGCAGTGGTTCAGTGACAACTGTCGGGTCAAGCTGGATCGTGTTCTACAGGAGGTCGCGGAGCTCGAGAAACATATCAAGCAGGACACGATCTATCAACCTGTGTCTCTTCAGGAGAAAGAAGATATCGTGAAGGCGTTCGGTTTTACGCACCGGGGTCATTTTTACAATTGTCCCAATGGGCATACCTTTGTCATTGCTGATGTGAGCTTGGTTGTTTTCCATTGTACTTTCAGCATTTAACGAACCTTTTTTTTTCAGTGTGGAGGTGCTACAACAGTAAGCAGATGGTAAGTTAAAAGCCCTATATTGTCAACTCGTTGTCATTCATTGTTAGTCCTGAGTGTGGTGCGGTCATTGGAGGAAGCAACCATACACTTCATTCTTCAAATACTCGTGCCCTCGAGTTTGAAGATATCGCTAGAAATCAAGGTGCTCAGACGAGTCCGTGGGGCTGGGGTGCTGGTGTGTAACCTAAGTGACGAATAAGGAGCTCTTTGATTATCAGCCTGTTCTAAACATATACTTCTAATACATTACTGTGAATTGTACGGTGCAGTTTTCTGTTCTAAGTAATGACGCTACTAGAACACGGTGGTGTGACAATGTGACCCTCGCGCTTCCACCTTCAGAGTTTCAAGCTTCAATCGCGACTACCACGATAGCCAAGTGTCACCACCACCACAATTGACAGCAATAGCAACCATGAACCCTGCGCATGAGCAAAACCACTCAAACAAGAAAAGTCCAAGTTACCTTCGAGACGAGGGCAGCATTTTCTCACGAATTCGCACCTTCAATCGCCATGCTTTCAGCTCTCTTGGTTCCTTCTTTTCCAGTTCCGGCAACATCGACGCCACACAACAACGCTTTGAGAACGACGATGAAGATATTAACAATCAATATGTTTGGGATCCAGCCTCAGATTTGATGCTTTTCGGTTACGAGCATCCTCAGGCTCATCACCCAGGCAGCTTGCCAAATCATCAACCTCAAAATGTAGACTCACTGAATGCGACTAATATTCTTACTCCTACTCCATCTCGTCCTGTCACTCCTCAGAACCGTCTGTCTGACGTCAAACGCATTTTTTCCTTCGGACGTAATCAAAGATCCACAATGTCTCAAGCCTCCTTGCAACCGACCCCCATGCTCTCTCATTCTGGTTTCTGCGAGTACTATGAAGAAACGGTCCCTCTTGAATCTCTCCAAAAAACCAGACCACCCATGATTTCTACGCAATCATCTACTACGATCAAAACCAGCTGTAGCGACTTCTCTGACATCGATGAGACACCTCCTTTATCACCAGATGTCGCCGACTCGATGAACTCTTTTCCTTTGCTTAGGGAGTTTGATGGAGTTGGTAGTAGAGATTCTGTCCCTGTTAGGCCCTCCCTGGAAATTCGAGAGGGCAAAAAACCGGAACGCTCCGTGGTAAGCATGGTTTTATTCCCTGATTCACCTCACTGATTGCATCTTTCGTAGTGCTACGACACTCTTATAGATGATATTTGTTCCAATACATCTGAAGTTAGTCAAGTGGACGAGGCTGAAGGATGGTATGGGTTAGAATACACTTTGGCGTTGAGTGTCAAAGAACGACGGGCTTCTGAAACGTACTCCTATGATGAGAGTGCTGGAGAGTTCTCAAAGGTGCGCCAATATTCTTTGATCGTTCTCGTTCACCTTGCTCAGTCATCTTTAGAGCCGCGAATCTTGGGCCGCCCTCCACCAAGGCACCATTCATCCCTTTCTCGAGGACGAAGACTACTACGAGTGGAAAAATTGGCATCGGCGTCTCGATCGTGAAGATGAGAAGCGAAAATATCGAAGAGGATTGGAATTTAAAGCACGCTCGAAAGACATGGCGTGGCTCTATTTGGCAGAAATGAAAGCTAGAGACGTGTATTACTGGCAACTTGTAAGCATTACTTCCTTCTTGGACATGTTCCACTCCAGACCAGGATTCTATAGGAAATATTTGGAATGGTTGGAGACGACGTAAAGGAACACTTGTCCACCCTCTGTCAACACCGCAAGGTATTGGAAAACCCTTTCTGAACGTGATTGGTTGTTCTGATATCTGCAAGGACCCATATTACCCTCCCAAGAAACACAGCCTGGGATGGTATCTCAAGCGATCTCGCTCCGTTGCATGCATTCGGGAACTCAAACCGAAATGAATAGTGCACAAATAAACTTGGTTTTGCTGTTCCGTGTACACGTAACACTGGGGACTACTCGGTTTCAGGACTTTAGAAGATTCTTCTGTTTCTCTCATTTCATTTTTTCTGTCACAGCTGTCATACTTGTTCTCCTTCCTCCTCAGCTTTCAATATTGTCGGACCCATCTTCATATGCACTGAACAGGGCGTATCGTCACCGCGCAAGCCAGTATCCTGTGTTATAGTTTTCAGAATGAAAATACCTGTATGCGAAAAAGCCTACGAAATCTTGTGTATCCTTGTTGCTTTCCTTCCCCACGTGAGCAGAACTCTACGAGCCTAACACGTTCGGTTGTGTTCGTGATTGCATTACAGACTTAGTATCTAAGCATTCCTCAGCTAGATTGTCGGCGCCAACAAAACCATTTATGTCGAGTCCGAATCGGGAGTCTTTTCTGCATCTTTAATCCCTTGCAGAAACGCAGCCGCAATGCCCGACTGGAATCGTCTTGCCTTCCACTCCGTGCTAACATCCTTAAGCGCTTCCACAACCCCCTGCAACCTCTCCCTCATCTCCGGAAACGGCGGACCCTTTTGCCTCGGTTTAGGCGCAAACACCAAATCCACTTTCAACCCCTTCTCCAACGATTCCCTTACTCTCCCTAATCTCCGTTGTAGATCACCTCCTTCCATACCCCAAGTAAATTGAAACTCTTTCGTCAGGTTTTTCTTTTTCAAATCTTTTTTGATTTCTTTCGCTTTCTGTCTTTCGTCCCTTGCTTCATCGCGGTTGATTAGTTTGACTACGGGAAAGGGAACGGTAGTTTGCAGCTCTGCGAAATGAGTTTTCTTGTTCATTGTTGCTAGAATCTCAGACATGGTTGTGTCGATGAGGCTACCTGATTCTGGGTCGACAAGTTTTACGGAGGTGAAAGGGATGTGTTTGTTTTTGAGTTTTCCAGGTGGTGCGGTTCCGGTTTGTGGAGATCCACCATCACTGGAGGGAGAGGATGAAGATCCAGATCCGCTATTCTCGTTGGTGTTTGCGTTGGTACTACCGGTTTCGACGTTTCGAATGTCGGAATTGGGAGTTGTGAATATGGGTAACTCTTTTCTTTTTTTATAGGGGATTCTATGATGGGGTGTTGTGGAGTGGAGAGCGCGCCTCTGGCTCTGTCTTGGAGAGATTGAGATGGGTATGGGGATCTGGAGGACTGTTCGGGTGCTAACACCGTGTAAACAGAAGTGTTTGACGGAGGCGCGGAATACTAGGAAGGTGTTTGTAGGGCTGTGTTTTGACAGAAGCGTGTTTGGAATTAGCTCAGAATCATTGAGAGTGGAAGGATATTTACCTGGAGGGGAGGATCATGACTGAAAGTATGTACACCAGCTGCGAAGTTGGACGTTACGAGATAAGATAAGATGAGTTGGCACGTGGCTGCTTTACATAAATCCGGTAAATTATTCCCGTGCCTCCTCGGTTCAAAGAGTTCAGAGATTCTACTCTACTTCCATTTACCATGTTATGACCCTGTTATCCCTTTTACGACGAGATTTAAAGACTTGGAGCAAGGGAAATCCCTGGCTTGCTCTGTCTTTGTGAATAATTTGTGAATAAAGCATCATTGATGTATTTGTATTCCTACAATTCAATTACGCACATTGGCAGAATATCGCAACGGAACACTCCGCCAATACGCCTCCCCGCACTGAACCAAGTGATCTGTAGGCTCTAGTACGGACGGTGGCAAGACGCCAGTGATCCACGCGATCATCGTGGGTTGACAGGAAAGTGTGCGTGAATCAACTTCAAGAATTTTTAATGGCTCAAGAAGTGAGTTTTTACCTATCACGAGGGTGTACATCATCCAGAGAAAATGACAAGCCTTCAGCTTTGCAACAGGCACCGTACGCGCGTGCCTTGCGGTGGGAAAGAAAAAGGCCGATGAGGAAAAACCAACTTGACATCGTCACACAACTGTCATCATCGTTCTCCCAAACTTATCACTAACGCTGGCAACGTCGGCGGACACCGGCACAGTTCACCTCCAAACTTGAAGTTTTGGCTAGGAGAAGGGATTTACTCCGTTCCCATAGGTCACCTATCCCCGCCCTGTTCAGGGTCCTGAACTCGCCGTTGGACACTTATCGGCCTCGATGCCTTCTGCCACCACCACCAACCTCGACACTATCGCAACCAGAGTCCGACGGTCTGTTACCTCAAATACTTCCTTCGATTCAGCTTCACTGGACGGTCATTCTCTGTTCTCCTCTGACGACATGTCGGTAGCCAAAAAGCCAACAGTGACAACTTCTCGCGAGAATGGTATGGTGTCGGGTAGCGAAAGGAAGAGGCCTGTGATGCACAAGGGAAATAGGAAAAACTCCGTGGATGGGCAGAAGGGACCTCCGGCCAGAGGAACAGAAGGAAAAATTCTTAAGCGGTCGCCGACGGATGCCAGGGTGGTACCGGCTACAGCTACTACATCACCGTCCCATAAGCCCAGTGTGAGGACGCCAAGTGGCTTGCCTCATTCTTCATTTCATAAACAATCACATTCTACGACGAAAGCACCATCTTCGTCGCGAACCCAGGATACGCGAGATTCTGAACAGTCGGTGCCACAACCAAAGACGAAGAATAGATCTAAAACTCTTCCGAAAAGTCAACCGAGCATCATGATGAGTATGTCTGCTCTCATAGAGCAGAACGAGGACGCCATTCTACACTACTCGATGCCGAAGAGCAACGTTCTTATTTCGTCAAATCGTGGTCGGTCGAACTCGACGCCCAAGGATATCACGACAAACGTATCCAACCCCTCGACCCAGCCGCGACGTAAACCCAACCCTGTAAGGAGTGACCTAGTCAAGCGGAGGTCTCGCTCATTGGAAAATTTCGACCGAGACGTGCTTCACTCGGAATCCTCAACACCCACGCCTACTCAACCAGAACCGTCCACCCCACCACCATCCGTCCCATCTTCCCGACCTGCCCCTCCTCATACTCGCCGCTCGTCTTCCTCACGACCGAGCTCACAGGGCAAGGCTAGCTACACATCATCTCCCTTATCCAGGACAACTCTTTCTTCAATCTCTCGTTCGCCTATGTCTCCCGATGCTTTCGCAGAACTCAGCGTCGGCTTTGGACCCAACGGTCAACTTCATCTCACAAAGAACGGCAGTTCACAGATTACGATGACTACAGTGGAACTTACACGTGAATTTTCGCGTAACTACTCCAACGCCATGATGAACGGAGGTGATTTGAAAGGGAAAGCCAGGGCCGTGGAATTACCGTTTTCTATTATGAATACGCGTAGGCCGCCGAGTTACGTTCCTGAGGGAAGCGTATTGGTACAGGTCTGGGCGGTGGGGTTGGATGTAGTTGATGCGAGGTTGTGTGGAGTTTCGATTACTCAAAGTACAGGTACCACCACTGGTAGCAGTACTGAACTACGAGATCGGACCGAACTTGGGTTTGGGAAGAGGAGTGCTACTGACACCAAGTCTTTACCTGGCCGTCCGGGAGGGCTTATCCGAACACTCAGTCTTAGTCGGAGAAAGACAAAGGAAGAAACGTCCGGTACGCCACCTTCAGGTGCGAGATCCGGGAGTACGGGATTGAAGCAACCCGAGCTGGGGTATACACCAGGGAGGAGTTTTGTTGGACGTGTTGTGGAAGTTGGGGATATGGATGATAGAGAGATGGGTTTTCGAAAAGGGGACTGGGTGGTCGGGTTGTTGGAGCTTCGGAAGGTGAGCAGACTTTGCTTTACTTTTACTGAGAAGGAAGTTCTCAATTGTAAAAACACCACAGAGCGGTGCCTTGCAAGAATACATAGTCGTGGATCGGCGACGAATACTTCGCATACCGCCCCCTTCTCTGACAGACCTAACCATTAACTCTTCGAATATCCCCACTCCAACTCCTTATCCTTCCCGTTCACGTTCCAGAGCCACTTCCGCGGCTACGGTCCGTACAAAGTCTTCGGACCCTGCTCGACTTACCATTGACGAGCTAGCTCTTTTGCCTCTATGTGGTGTTCAAGCATATCGAGCTACTCGTACTTTGAAGGTCGACGACACCAACAATGCCATTGCCAACAGTCGACGAATTCTGGTACTAAACGGTCACGACGGTGTTGGTGCATTAGCAACACAAATACTAGCGAAACGAGGATGGAAAGTCGTCGTTCATGTCCCTTGTCCCGAAGACAAAGACCTGGTCGCTCAGATCAAAAGTTGGGGTGGGGATGCTGTTATATTTGATGGTGGGGAAGGACCTGTGAAGATGATGGAGAGGTTGATTGAGGAGGGGGATTCTAATTCTTTGATTGATGCAATTCTGGATACGGTTGGAGGGAAAGATGTTTGGGAGGCTGGAGAGAGGTTGTTGAAGGCGCAGGGACAGAGTCCGGGAGGGTCCTTTCCACCTCCGCCGTTGTCAGTGCCGGTACCAGCACCGGCACACCAGTCGTCTTCTTCACTATCGCGTCGCTTTGGGAGTATCCGACGAAAGAATACAAGTTCTAGTACAGGCAGTACAACTATTTCCGCTGGCGGTAGCAATGGTGGTAGTGGCTCTGGAAAACAGCTCAAACAATTCATCACTACTATTGGAGATTTCCCGGATAGGCCTTTGCCTTCTGCATCTGATCACTTTAAGAGTGGGTTACGGAGTATGCGTAAATCGGGGGTTGATTATACGTGGGTCAGTTTGGCTCAGGATATTGATTTTGAAGGTGGGGATGTGAGGGAGGCTTTGAAGAGAGCTGTTAGGATGGCATTGGAAGAAGGGATTAGACCTGCTTTGGGCCATGGCCATGGCCATCCGGGTACTGGAAGGGTTGTGGGACTGGAAAGGACGCCCGAGGTGTTTGGTTGTGGGGGTGAGACCCAAAGAGAGCTGGAGAGTGGGAGTACGGTTGTTATTAGAGTTGTTGAGTGATTGGTCGTGCTAAGTAACTTTCCTTTCCTTTTCTCTGCTACTTTTTTCATTCGTATTTCACGACGCGAACACGACTACTTACATACTTGCATCCTCAATAAATTTTAGATACCCGGGAACACAACTATGCTCTGAATGTTCATTCCTCCACATCGAAACACGATTTTTATTGAACCGTTGTACTTTAGACGAGTTAGATATTATTATGGTAGAAACCCGAAACCGTGAAAGATAAGGTTGCGTCCGTGAACGCGTGAACCGACGATGACGCAGTATGTGCCTTATAGAGTCTTCTCAGGCGCGCAGCGCTCCTGCAGTGCGCTGTCCTAGCTTCTCCAACTATTCCGAAGATATTCTGCGAGCCTGGCGCAAATATTTATTAAATAAATGAACGCACGGTGGATCCGTCTATCATCTTGTCTAATCATCGTCTAATTGCACCTTTATCAGGACCACCGCTGTCTAAGCCGCAGCAATGGCTGGGTTCGTTCGATCTGCTGCGAGTCTGGATCCATTTCTAGCAACAACTTCTACTTTACCGTCTCAAGAACTGTGATATAGACTGTCCCCAATCCTCCTGTTCTAGACGCGCGTCCTAGGGCCCAAACTCTGGTGGTACAGGAGACTGCCAAGTTGGCAACGGGTCTCTGTGTCTACCGTCTTCGAGGACACCGCAGCCTTACATGAACGCCCGTCCCAATGTTGACGATTTCAACCCAAGACCTCCTTTGTACTGCTTCATGAATGTCAAAAAGATTAAAGGTAATTAAGGTCGATAGAATCGGTCAAGAGGCCTTAATGAAGCCTGGAAGCTAGGTCCCTCGGCCAGGACAGCCACATATGAATTGTCGCACCCACTCACTAATTGGTGTTGACGAGTTTTAATTCTCGAGTACCCTTGAAAATCTCATTTTACACCCTAAATAACTTATATTGACTATGTTCCAGGTACAGGCAAATTGCTGCTATGTCTCCTCTAGAGACTTATAGTCAGTCCCCAGTTAAAAAAATCGGTTCCTACGGACCCCCTTCTCGGTTGTATTGGAACGATGAACAACTCTGCTACCACAATGAACGGGTCAGCCTCGAGGATTCTCGTGGGGGTCATCGGAGCCGGATCTGCTGGCCTTGTCACAGCGCAAACTCTACTTGAAGATGGATTCGATGTACAACTTCTTACGCGTGATAAGACAACTGGGGGTGTTTGGTCAGAGGAGCGGCTTTATCCCGGATTGCAGATCAACAAGTAATTCTTTTTTTTATGACTCGTACGTATGTCAAATCGCTGATCCTTTTCTGCAGTGTGCATGGCGAATATCATTTCCCACCTTTACCTATGGAACTTGGCCCCGATACATGGTTGACTGGTGAAGATTTGAAGCGCTACATGCAAGATTTCACAAACACATTTTTGCGAGATCGTGTACGCTACCAAACGGAGGTACTCAAGCTCTACCGGGAGGAGGGTTTGTGGGTGGTGAAAGTCAAGAACTTGATCGATAATACTCAGGAAGACCTTGTGTTTGACAAGATTGTCCTATGTACTGGGGTAAGTTGGGATAACCGTCGTCTGTTAATTTCCCCCCTCAATTTTATTTGCGCTTCGCAGGGATGCAGTACACCTCAAATTCCAGACATTCTTTCAATATCTCGAGCACGTCAACTTGGTTTCGAGGGGCTAATTTTTCATTCTTCCAAGTTTGGAGACGAGCTGGAGGACCTTCTCAAGGCGACGGAGGATGATGGACATATTGTCATCGTTGGAGGGGGCAAATCTGCGCGAGAGTTGGTAATCTGTTTGAGATCTCGATTACTGTTGCTCACCCCTTATTTTAAGTAACGCATCGTATCTGGCCAATGCTGGTCGAAAGGTCACTGTCGTGTACGAGAGTACGGATGCTTTCCTTGCAGCCAAAAAACCTTTGCCCAATTTTTTGAGACGCAGCAGGCAAGTTTACTTTCGAATGACGTCAAATGTATTGAAGTCCCTCTTAATTGTGATACGGTATAGGTTCTTATCGGTCATTGCTGGACATATCAATCTCCGCACCCCGCTGGAGTCGGTATTGTTTCGCCTTTTTACCGGAATCTACACTGACCGCTGATCATAGGCGATTCCTACACACCACTTGGCTCGGCGGCAAGATCACTCGATTTATCTGGAAGCAAATTACGGAGAGTTCTGCGAGTGTTTATCCTTTTCAGTACATTCATCTCACTAATACCTCTTCAGTTTGCTGCAATGTCGATACCCAGAGACTCCCCCTTACGTCTATCCCATTCGCTCTTTTGGTCGATTCGTGTGGGTGATGCTGGTGTACCCCGTTCAACGGAGTTCTTCACTCTTGCGAACGAGGGAAAAATCGATGTGGTCGCTCCCGCGCGGGTTACGGGCTACGGAAGTAGCAATGGACAAAGCATCACGTTGAAAGTGAACAATGGGACGGAGCTCAAAGCGACCGCTGTGATCCTCGCCACCGGGTTTTCCAGTTCTTGGAATGCTCTGTTTGATGGTGAGCTTCTCTCCCCAGAAAGTCACTCGCATTACCGATCATCACCTTCACCAGAAAAGACGGCGGAAGAGATCGGCATAAACAGACACCCGCCCGATCCACGCGACCTCTACAACAGAAGCGCAGACGAAGAATGGCCTTACACCTCTCTGGTGGATCCACCCCCAACACACAGTCAAGCCGACCAGTGGACTTCTTCGATTTACCGCGGAATCGTACCGGCCAAGAACATCCTCAAACGTGATTTTGCTATCAACGGGGCAGTGGTGAGTTCCCCGTCTCCCTTCCACTCCGAATTGTGTTGTCCTTACCATCCCTTTACGCAAGTTCAACACACACAACGGATATGTGTTCGCCGTCACTTCTCATTGGATCTCTTCGTATTTTTTGGGTGACAAGATGTTTTTACCCGACCCCAAAGGTGCGCGTGAAGAGACTGAACGGGAGGCGAGGTTTATAAAGAAGAGGTATCCGGATATATTGCTTTGGGTGAATGAAAGTTATAGTGCTGCACTGAAATGTTGGACTTGGCCTCAATATACGGATGAGCTCTTAGAGGATATGGGACTGAGGAGTATGAGAAGTGGAGGGAACTGGTTGACTTGGCCGTTTAAGGTGGTTGAAGTGAAGGAGCTTGCTACGCTCGGAGAAGAACGGAGGGCAAAGAGGGAAGGTTGTGTGGTTGAGATGTTGACTCTGAACGAGAGGTTAGCTTGAAGGCACTGGTTCGCCAGGAGGTCTGTAATACGGTGACCGAGGGATCTCAATATTCGATTCGGTTTTCCCCAAGCTTTCACTCTAAACTGCTGGATCAACAAACGAGATTTTCTATCTCGCTTTACTTTTTTTTCTCGTCGCCCTGTATCAAACATAGATAATGAAATCAATGTGAAAAGATTTTTTTCGAGTTATACCGATACATTTCCCTTGTTTTCGCCCCTCGAATCCGAATTCCCATGCGCGGGGCCTTTGATTATTTACATCATCACCTTTCGGCGACCTCGGCGAACGGCGGTTCCTACATATAGCTTTGTCACTGCCTCTCACTCATCATCCCTTCATCAGTGCGTCCCTGGACTGCAGTAAGCTGCTGAACAACCATCAAGCATGAGTTTCCGACATCATGTACAAAGTACCATCCTAGTACATCGCCATCAACAGTACCGCCAAAGGTTGGGTCAAGGCAAAGTCAAAATTTGAGGAGCTTGAAATTTGAGATACTCTTTCCCCTCTAATCTCCTCTATACACGAACAGTCTACCATGCCTTTTTTTGCCTGGAACTCCCTACCATCAACTCTTCTTGTCAATGCGACACTGGTGGTTATTCTGGGCTCTCTTCTATCCAGTGTTTACCACCGCGTCGGTCTCTACTATAGCACCAGACATCTTCCAGGACCTCCAATCAGCAGCTTTCTCATTGGAAACCTCAAAGAGATTCTGGCAGACGTGCGTTCCCTTTTTTCACCTTCCTGTATTTTGCTCAAGTGGAACAGGAGAAAGCGTCGGTTGCAAATAAATGGTTAGAAAAGTACGGAAGAGTGTTTAAAATCTGGGTGTTGTTTGGGGTGCGCGTTCGGTTTCTGATTTAGCCTATGGCTTGTCAAACGTCGTACAGTCCCAGGAAGTGTATCTCACAGATCTCAAAGCTATGAACCATGTTTTGAACAATCCGGATATCTATGAAAAGCCTGACCATGTACGATATATGCTCGGTCGGATTACTGGACAAGGTGGGGGGTTTTACGTTGCTTCAAGACTGCAGGATGTTGAAGCGTGTGATGGATAGGCTTGCTAGTCAAGGAAGGGGAAGAACACCGAAAACAGGTGAGCATGATTTACGGTGCCAACGCAGTGTTCCGTTTTCTTATGAACTCACCTTACAGCGGA
Organism: Marasmius fiardii PR-910; assembly: GCA_014904975.1. NCBI lineage: Eukaryota > Fungi > Basidiomycota > Agaricomycetes > Agaricales > Marasmiaceae > Marasmius > Marasmius fiardii. The sequence continues at coordinate 888,694 of MU127789.1, forward strand.
GAGTGATGGTCAGACTTTTCCCTCACCCTTGACAAGAACGTTCGATTCAGTATGAATGTGAAGAATTTAGCCTTTGGTCCTGCTCAAATCCGGGCTCTTACCGGGATTTTCATCGACAAATCCATCGCGGTGAGCCACGCCCGTTCTTGGTCTTGCACGGAGCCACTGAGCCGAATGTTTCTCTTCCCGCGAGCTTAGCTACGAGATGTGTGGGCAACGATGGTCAACCAAGACACATCCGCGGGTCGTGTGGATGCTCTCTCTTGGTTGAGTCGGATGACCTTAGATGTCATTGGACAGGCTGGTGAGCGGACTTGATGACCGGAAGGAAAGAACTTGAGCTCATTCAGAACACCAGGCTTCAACTATCAACTTGATGCTCTAAGTGGGAATCCAAACGAACTCAACACCGCCTTTGCTCGCATTTTCAAGACCGGAGACGTGCTCCCTGTACCGGTTCTTTTGAAACTGCTCTTTCCAATATTACGCAATTTGGTTAGTTTATTCCTCAATATCTCCGAATCTACTCATTTTACATCGTGCCAGCCCGATCATGAAGCCTCTTTCCGTCAAGCTATAGCCACGTCAACCCGCATTGCTAAAGACCTCTTCGCGCAAAGCAGGATAGCAGCACAGAGCGAGAAACCCTCAGATCTCGAGCGAGATTTGCTCACGGTATTGGTCAGGTCAAATTTGAGCTCAGATCTTTCGGAGGGACAGCGGTTGAGTGATGACGATGTTTTAGCTCGTGAGTTTTTTCTTGGTCTTGTTGAAGCTTTGCCTCCTCACCCCTTCCAAGAGGTACCCACGTTTTTGGCCGCAGGGCACGAAACTACTAGGTGAGGATTAGGAGTAGTATCTCCCTTCGTAACGATTTCCTTACCCACTCACAAACCTCCTACCCAGCACTGCTACAACCTGGTCATTATACCTTCTCTCTACAAACCCCCGAGTTCAAGCTAAACTTCGCGAAGAAGTTTCTTCTCATCCAAATGGCTTTCCTTCTATGGATAAACTGAACGGGCTTCAATATCTTGACTGCGTTGTTCGTGAGACTCTTCGTTTGTTTGCTCCTGTTCCGGCTACGGTGAGGGAAGCGACGAGGGATGATGTGATAAGATTGAGTGAAAGTTTCGTGGATGTGCATGGGAAGGAACATTGGGAGTTTAAAGTGAAAAAGGGACAACAAATTACGATTCCAATTTTGATGCTCAATAAAGCCAAGTTTTGGTGGGGTGAGGATGCGGAGGAGTTTCAGTATGTTTTTTGTTTTCCATCTGTTTGTCCTACTCTCAACTGAATTGTCGTTTATAATCACAGACCTGAACGATGGGAAGACCCACCTGAAGCTATAACTTCCATGCCAGGGGTATGGGGAAATATGATGACGTTCCTTGGAGGTCCACATGCGTGTATTGGATGGAGATTTTCGATTGTCGAGTAAGCCTTTTTCTCGTTCTGTGTCTTCGCGCGGGCCGTTGACATCTATTCTCTTATTCGGCGTATTATAACGTCGTAGGATGAAAGCTCTCTTGTTCACCCTCATTAGGGCGTACGAATTTGAGCTGGCGGTTCCGAAAGAGGATGTTTTAGTAAAGAGGGCGTTTCCTATTAATCGACCGGCCCTGAGGGGCTCGAAAGAGGATGAACTACCGATGATTATAAGGCCGGTGGTTTAACTCGTAGGCCGAAGAAGGGGGACGTTTGAACAAATTAACTTCCAGCCAGCATTACCTAGCTTGAGTTATGGATTAGATGCTGTATCATGGAAATTGGTGCAATCATGCATGTATAACTTACCTGCTCGTTGCTGCTGGCAATACTGCAGAGACCGCAAACTTCCTGAGTTCAATTGTTTTCGTCCCGCCCTTCAAGTTTCCATACGGTTGGAAATACATAAAACATGTCATCCTGTATAAAGTGATTTTAAATAAACAATGCAGTCGCAGTTTTGCCAATTCGTGGTCTTCATATATGAGGATGCAAAAGCGTGTGCCGTACGACCGTTGGGTTTACTTACATGAAGGATCCGGAGAGAATCACATGAAAGACCGGTCCACCAATGACAGTCGACGTTATTTAAATCCTTCACCTTCCCCACGTCCTGCTCCTCTCAAGTTTTTCTCCGTTCACTGCGCCGTAAATCGGACGAAAACAAATCAAAATCAACTCGTCCGGCAGACTTGATCCAATAAGAAGACGATGTCCAAGCCACGAGAATACACAGTCGAAGAGGTCGCTCAGGTGAGGATTTCGCTGTCTTTCGGGAGGTTCCAGCAACTCTGACAGGGCTAGTAGCACAATAGAGAAGGAGACCTCGTACGTCGTGTCGATCTCTAAACGGCTTGAATGGGTTAGACTGACCTGGTACCGCTAGTGGATAATCATCGACTCGAAGGTGTACGACGTTTCTCGGTTTGCAAACTTACACCCAGGTGGATCGAACGTTTTGTATACAGAAGGAGTTGGTGAGCCTTAATTTCCGGGTCGTTCCTTTCTCAATTCGCTCTTGGCGTTCTAACCGCCTCGTTTTTTTCCCACAAGCCGGCCAAGATGCAACCGATACCTTTTTCGGGTTACACCGACATGAAGTTCTTCTCCGACCTCAATACGCTAGGCTTCAGATAGGTGTCGTACAAGGACAAGAAGAATCCATTCCACCACCCGTACCTGGAACGTTGAGTCAAGTTCCGTATGGAGAACCCACATGGCTTGTGAAGGGCTACCATTCTCCGTATTATAACGACGGACATCGACGATTTCAGAAGGAAATACGGAAATTCTTTGAGGAGGTGGTCAAGCCTGAGGCATTGAGATGTGAGGAGAACGGCAAGAGAATTAGTCAAGAGGTGGTTGACAAGTTGGCGTGAGTTTCTTTTGAATGGCATCCTGACATGAAACATCGTGAACTCAGACTCCAAACAGAGAAGTCAATCTCATCGCGATGAGATTCGGACCTGGAAAACATCTTCAAGGTAGAACCCTCCTAGGGGGGATTGTCAAGCCAGAAGAATTCGATTATTTCCATGAGGTTACATCCACTCCATTCTAAACCTTGGGGTCTTTTATTGACAACGGTTGCAATTCTATAGCTCATACTTAACGTTGAAATGTCGCGGTTCGGTACGCGTGGATTTACAGATGGCATGCTCAACGGCGCTGTGATTGCTCTTCCACCCATATGGAACTACGGTTCGCCTGAATTACAGGCTAAGATTGTCCCTGAAGTGATTTTGCGCTGTTTTTTGTTCTTTTCCCTTCATGCTGAAATCTAAATACCACAGGTTCTTTCCGGTAAAAAATTTATAGCCCTCGCCATCACAGAGGCTTTCGCAGGTAGTGACGTCAGTGGGCTACAAACAACTGCTGTAAGAGACGGGGATTATTGGATCGTCACTGGTACAAAGAAGTGCGCGATTTCTTTTTCCAAGCCGGTTGAAATTTGAATTGCTTACTCCACTTACCCCTGTAAGGTGGATAACGAATGGAATGTTTGCAGATTATTTTACGACCGGGTGCAAAACCGAGGTTCGCTTCGTTTCACGCAAAGCAAGTCGATTGCTTATCCGCTCATGCGCACTATTAGGCTGGCCTAACGGTTCTTTTGATTCCACGAGGGGAAGGCGTGGAGACGAAACCCATCAAGACAGCTTATTCACCGACAGCTGGCACAGCATATGTTACTTTTGACAAAGTTCGTAGACCATATCTCTCAACCGCCTTGTTGACTGGGATTACTCAATTTCACAACTTGCAAAGGTTCGTGTACCGGTAGCGAATACTCTCGGAAAGGTTGGAAATGGACTCTCCGTCATTCTGAGTAACTTCAATCATGAACGATGGATGGTCACAGCATCGAGTGTTGGTGCCCAGAGGGTGATTGTGGAGGAATGCTTGAAGTGAGCGATTTCAAACAGTGTTTCTTCCTTCGCCTGTTGACTTTTTGCTAGATGGGCATCACAACGAATCGTGTTCGGAAAGCCTTTAACTGCTCAGGCTGTGATCCGAGCGAAGCTTGGAGCTATGATTCAGAGGGTTGAGGCATGTCAGAATTGGCTCGAGTCGATAACGTATCAGATGGATAATGTGAGGTTCTTTTCCGCGTCGCATTTTCGTTCTTACTGGCTCAAGGGCTTTGCTTCTTCTTAGATGTCTTACAGCGAAATGTCGAGTAAACTAGCAGGTCAAATCGGGCTGTTAAAGCAGTTCGTTTCCAAGTCTGGTCGCGAGACGGCGGAAGACGCGACGCAAGTATTTGGTGGTAGAGGATTAACGACGACTGGAATGGGGAAGTTGATCGAGAACGTGAGTTTTGAATTCCGATTGGAACACTTTACGATACTACAACTTCTACTTTCATTTAGTATCATCGTACATCGGGATTTGACGCCAGTAAGTATTCCAATGTTAAGCAGATCGTGACAGAGGCTGATTATTTTCTACTTGGTAGTTTTAGCAGGTGCTGAGGATGTTTTGGGAGATTTGGGAGTTAGGCAGGCGATGAAGAGGATGCCGCAAAACGTCAGGCTTTGATCATTGGACCAGAACTCCTGTGTGTGGATTATTTTCGACTATTTGTGTTTCTGTACCAGTATCTCTTCATTGACTTGTTAAACTGTTCGATCGACCTGGAAATCGAATCCCGTTCATCTGTCGGGGATGTTCAAGTGGTCGTCCTCGCGGGTTCAAAAGAGGTGTCACACCGGTTGTATTCATGCATCTCGAGACTGATCATGATCAATATGGCATCCAGAAACGTTCTTAACATACATACAACGTCGAGATCCACCGACAGATGTCCATGAATCCCTGAAGTCTGTTAAGGTTCTACTCACACGCCCGACTGTTATGGACTGATTACAGTGATTCGAAGAACTTCGCAATCTCAGCCAGCGCATCCGCCTGCTGGTAAGTGGACATATGGATCTATAATTACTCAAAACTGCTACTAAGGAAATAGGCGGAAACATGCACGAAGTCAGGATGAAACTAGTAACCTCGGCTGCACGAGAAACGGGGACATATATAAGAAGGTGTGATTTCATAATTAGGGGGAATATAAATCTGCTCAAGACTTAGACTGAGTCTGGCAGATCATAATGCCCCTAGACTCAGCTACCATCGACGGAGAGGATCATATTTGGCTGTATGTGTTGGCATTTTGTTCCGACTTGAAATTGTTTACTCAAAAGGATAACAACATTGTTTTTTTTTGCAGTACTTTGCCTCGCCTCATTGCTTTTGCGCTGAACTGGTGGCTCCTGGGTGCACTTACCGTTCAGCTTTATTTCTATCATATCTCGTTCCGGGACCGACTGGGTTTCAAAATACTGGGTAGGTGGACCTCTCTTCTCGTTTCCCTCCGAGTCATTGAATGCTGACTGAGGCTTCATCCTTAGTTTACGGTGTCTGCCTAATCGACGTGGCTCAAACATGCTCAACGACGTACGACTCAGCACAGTGGTTCGGGTACCGTTGGGGTGATCCAAGTGCCCTAGAAAACCTTTACACGACGTTTCTCAACGTACCGCTCCTTACGAGCATGATTGCAACTGCTGTCCAGGTATGGCGTTCATCCACTGTTGATAGGAACTGACGAATGAGGGTTGTGAAAGATTTTCTACGGATGGAGAATATGGGGCATCTCCCAGTCAAACATGTTGTTTGTTTTCATCATCTCAATGGCGTTGACTCAGTTGGCCGCTTCCATAGTTACTTCATGCTTCGTTCGTTCTTTGTTTAGCTCTATCCGCGTTTAAATCGATTGCTGACTCTCGTCGTAAAGCTTTTCGTATACCCACGGGAAGGCAAACCCATACCCGGCCTTCCGATAATAATCGGAGTGCGGCTTGGCACCTCCGCTACTGTCGACATCGTCATTGCGGGTTGCATGACTTATTTTGTGAGTTGATCAAGTATTCTGTGAGACTTTGCTCCTTTGTTGACTGATTCATTTCATAGCTTGTGCGGAACCGTAGCATATTTACGAACCGTACCAACACTATCGTAACAAAGCGTAAGCCCAACTCATATCGCCTTCAGGCCTTCAATCTACTGAATGACACTTCTTCCACTTCCTTCTAGTTGCCCGGTTGACGATCGAGACGGGAACGATAACAACCGTCGCAGCGATTCTCGATCTCGTATTCTTCCTCGCCCTGAGCCGCAACGCCTTACACCAACTATTTGGCGTCAACTTGTCGAAACTCTACACCAACTCTTTGCTGATGTTGCTTAACAATCGAGCACAAATCGAACGCGACTCTGACTCGGCTGCAACAGTCCCGAATTTTGTGGATCAGTCATGGTTGCAGCGGCGGGAATCTGAATGGAATATTGGCAACAATAGTCAACGACATTCGGATGGAGATCGTATTGAAATTTTCCAGCTTCCAGGTACGTTGTCACTGTCCTTGAATTTTTTTTATTGGTGGGAGTTGACGCGTCCGTGAAGCATCAGGAAAGTGATAAGCTACTCCGACCTATATCACACAAGCCGGAACTGCTGATATTGAGCGACTCGGTTTGCAGAACTGCGATTTGTGGCGCTAGCAAGGCTCGGTCTCGGAGTAATGACAGAAGTTCGTTAGGACCAAAAAGTTGGCCAACCCCTGTCCTGCTACTGTCCAACTGACGGGATTTGGAGCTCATTTATTCGTATTTCTCATTTGAGGAGACTTTGGACTCTCAACGGCTTTGCGCCACGAGTCCGTACGTCCTTGGCGCGGCAGGACTGCATATGTATATTTTTAATTTGTAGCTATCGTCTTCAGCCGTAAACGTTGGGTGAACACTGAAGGTGTTTTGACGGAACTCGTGTCGGTACGAGAGATGATGTAGCCTCATTCCACCCTTCAGCGTTGTACTCCGTGCGAACAGATGAAGAGGTCAACTGCTGGATCAAAAAAAGATTTTATGGCTCCACCCCATTTCTTTCCTCACCTGCATCAGACTTTGAAGGATCCAATTTCAAGTACGGAGCATTAGTCTCGTTCACCTTCTCATTTCTTATGGTCGACCTCAGACTATGATTCGCGTTCCTCCAAACACTTCTTTGGCAACTCATCCTATACTGAGGTCCACCCTCATTTGGCAAGTAGGCCGTTTCTGGTTCTCTCAGTGAGGCAGCGCACTGGCAGTGGGTAACTGAGATCTGAGAGGGGACCAGCCGAACGTACCGCCTGATGCATCATAATAGAAATAGAACCGAAACTGCTCCGAAAACTCAATCAAAACTTGCAAATTTCAAAGTTAAATGCTCAACTCACCGAGATGGGAGGTCTATATATAAATAGGGAAATGGCTCATATGTGGGGAAGATTATTTGGCTGTACATGTTCTCTGCGCTGAACCGGTGTCTCGATGTGGCCTTAATGTTCTGTCAGAATTTTATTCGGCGACGTTGTATTCCTCTTTCATACTTCAAAGCCGTTCGGGTTAGTGTTCCCGGGGCTTAGCCCGCTCATGGCCCAAAATAGCAGCCCGGGCCGGTAAATGGGGTTGCAAAATGGGCTGGAGCAGCCCACTTAAGCCCGGCCCTACACAGCCTGGCCCGGCCCGGCCCAACCCGCCTATCGTGAACACTAGTTCTATGTTTTTGGTGGACTATAATATATACGCTTTGGTAGGAAAAAGACACTATGCATCCCACCTTTCAGCAAGCTGCAATTGGATCGGGTTAAATACATAGTTTCACAAGTACAATCTTAGGTTCGTACTCGTACTCCCTCTCCACGACCTCACTGCCTGAACACAGGCTTTCAGAGGCGTTCCTCGCCTGACCACAGGCGACGGTCTTCTTGATCTCTAAAACAGGCGGTGCTGACGGCGCCTGACCACAGGCATCGTCTCACCAGATGACACTGTCTGAAGGTATGACATTAGAGGTGATCTCACCCATTACTACATCTCTTGTTACAGCCTCTAATTAGTCCTGTGTTTACTGATCCATTCCTCCTTATCCCTCGCTATCATCTGTAATTTCTCTGTTCTGTCCGTCATCTTTAACTGCCCTCTCCACCCGCATATAGTGGTTGTATAACATTGTTCATTTTCACTTCTTGGTACTTCTTTCACCTTCCATTACTGTATATAACGCCTCCCATCCCACCCTCTGTATTACCTATTCGGCCATCTTGAAGTCGGGGCATCTCTGGGCGCTTGACCTGGCCCTCACGCCGCCGCGTGCTGGGTTTTTTGTCGCCTATCCCCTGCTAAGAACTGAAAGATTGGGCCTGGTCCGAATTATCACTACAGAGACCGAGTACTTATCATATTTCCATTTATATTTACATGATGAACAGACCCTCACTCCACAACACTCCACTGGGTAGAGATGGCGGACGTGATGAGCGGAAATAAGTGATGGGGGGCTTGAATTACCGAACCTTTGAAGGTTCAATCGAGCCACCGCTACGTAGCTAGAACGTTTTGGAGCTACTCAGCTCAGTAGTCCAGGGTTAGAGAATCACCCCTCGAAGCTGAACTATCCAGTAGCCAATATCATGAACTGATAGTAGTCAAACGTTGATCAATGATGCCGACGGGAAATTTGCGGAGTGTAACGGCAAATTAGGGCGTGAGAAGAGCTTAAAAGGTGGGCGGCGCCGCCTGACAACGAGCATTGCCCCGACTCTCCTTGGGTGCATGCTGCAGAGGACGTCTTTCAACGGTTTTTGTGCGTTTCCCTCATTTCTTCCGCCATTGACAGTAAATTTTGACCATGTCTTACTATTATTCAGGAATCAAAGCCCATTCGACGGGCTCATTCCATTCTTTTAGTCTTTCTCTCCTTTCGAACCTTTTTTTTCCCTTTCCAAGACGCTATCCTTTTAATGGTTCACATTCCCCCTCATCAACGCCATAGGCGTCAGGTTAACACTGTGGCGCCCACGGGTGCCGGAATCTCTGGGGCCAAAACAGTCGACGGCACCTTCGTAGGAACAGGATCAACACTCGCCTTCGACTCCTCAGCAACTCCGGGTACCGGGGGAAACGATGACGGTTCGAAATTTACGATTTCGACAGAAAAACCAATCTCTACATCTCCTCCGACATCAACTCCAGTTTCTGCTTCCTCTTCCCCAACCCCCTCATCTGCCACGTCTTCAAGCGATATCCCTATTGGCACAGTGATTGGGGCATGCATAGGTGCTTTCATCGGTGCTATAGTCATTATTTGTATTGGGGTTTGGTTTTATAGAAAGGCTGATCCCAAGAAGAAACGGCGTGGTCCTCAGAGAGATGCTCAAGGACGGGCATGGAACAAGTTGAGCGAGGGTGAGGATACGTGGGAAGGGAAGAGGAGGGGAATGGAAATGGCTCAGCAACCTCCTCGAGTTGCTCCTGATTCAGCAGACTATCAGAAAGATTCGATGGAGACGATGTTCAAGAAAACTTCACCCAGCATCCGGACCGAATACACTATCAAAACTGACTTTGACCATCCCCCCTTCAATCTCAACCTCGACAATCATCCATTCGCTACGTATCATCCGAATCTCGCAAAGGAGTTGGCTAATGCTCCTACTGAAGAGGACCCACGTCCTCACTTCATGAACATTGAACGAGCCCAGTCAGGTCATACCTGGGACGGTGACGCAGCTACTGCACACGAATCTTTCCTTTCGTTAAACTCCGCCAAACGAGTATCTGGCTCTATGTCACCCTCTCTCGATATGGCAATACCCACACCACCCGCAACCAGCCATGGAATTCACCGATGGGAATCCGCCGAGGTTTTAAACTTCGAACCCCAGGCCGCTGAAATAATCCAACCTCCTCCACCTGTGGCTGCTCCCAACGACAAGACCACACATAACCCCTTCCTTCAACGAAGAAAGAGCGAGCATAACCCTTTCTTCGGTGCCCATTCATTTGACAACCCCACTCCGTCCTCGCGTACCCCATCTACGAAAGGTAAACAGAGGGAGCTAACACCGGCCTCGAAGAATCCTTTCGCAGATGAAAACATGAGCCACACAAAGGTCGATTCACTGTCTTCGGTGACCAGCAACGATAGAGCAATTCAATCATTATTAGCTGCACTCGACGCTACACCTGGCGCTGATTCTGACCCAAGGCATCCATCAGTACAGTCTGCCATCTCGGCTTACTCTACTGCAGACGACGTTACGGGATCGTTCCCATTACCACCAGGGGCGAAGTAACGAGTCATACAAGTTTCGGATTGAAAACTCTTACTTACAGCAGCGCCTCTGTTCATCAACGATCCCCTGATACGTGTCCCAACAGTCGTTATTTATCCTTTATCTGCTTTACCATCTTCGAACAACCACTTTTATTACGTTTTTTCTTGCTCGCCCTGCACCTGCCCATACACTATCCGACCTCTTGCTTCTTGTTCAATTTTACCTTCACCACCCTTCCCCTCCCCCATGTACTGGTGACTTGGCTATCTTCGATTATCACCTAACCTCAAGTTTATTTATGACTTCTTTGAACTTTCGTACTGTATGTATCTTGAAAGTAGGCTTATTGCTACTGCTTAGTGAATTCGGAAACTTTACCCATGGATGAGTTCCGAGAAGTGAATGTGAATGACAGGCTTGTGCACAATGACATCCCCTCAATTAAATAACATAACCAAAACTTTTGAATTTCGCTGCGCGATTACATAATTAACGGACACTTTGTTCAGGATGGCCACCACTGTGCTGGACAGCGAGCACGGCAGAATTCTCTGTATTGCTGACATTCGTGGTCATCTTAGCATCCTTAACGATCTTGCACGCGATGCCAACGCTGTGGCTATCATCCATACAGGAGATTTTGGGTTCTTCGGTGAGAAATTTCGATTTTTTTCTCTGTTTCAAACTGAATCCCCGACTTCCAGAGTCGTCCAGTCTGGACAGAATAAATGATAGAACTCTCCGCCACCTTGCAATGTATTCGCCTCTCATTCCATCTACCCAGCGAAATCATCTGTTTTCGCCAGACAACACCCCAGCTCAGATCCGTCAATCTCTGGACATATCACTTCTTTCCGAATTCCCTCTCCTTCTTTCTTCGACAATAAAGCTCAATATCCCGGTTTTTACCGTGTGGGGAGCTTGTGAAGACGTGCAGATACTCGAGAAGTTCCGTATGGGCACGTATACCATCCCTAACCTACACATTCTCGACGAAGCACAATCGGGTACTCATTTACTTGAAGTGGCTGGGCTGAAACTTCGTTTATTCGGCCTTGGTGGTGCTCTCGTTCCTCACAAGATGTTTGACAATGGGGATGCTAATGCCACAATCGCTGGAGGTCAAGGAACAATGTGGACAACGGCGCTTCAAATAGGTCAGCTCGTAGACACCGCTCAACGTGCTTATGATGCTACGGAGACACGTCTACTCGTTACTCATGCTTCACCTGGTCGAGAAGGCATCATTGCTCAGTTGGCTTTGGCTTTGAAAGCGGATCTCACAGTTTCGGCTGGTTTACACTTCCGATATGCGTCGTCATACAATGAGTTCAGCGTTCAGGGCGATTATGAAGGTTTTCGGCATAAACTTACCGCTGGAAAGGAGATGTTTGATAAAGTCTGGGAGAGCGTGAAGGTACAGGTGGATGCTGTGATTGACGATCATCAACGGGTGTTGCTTAACAAAGCCCTTCACCTTGTTGAGCGTATACCCCCAGCCTTAGGTGCTCCAATCACCAACACGCAAGGTGCGACGATACAGGCGCAGGATGAACCAGCGTGGAAGAATACGTGGAATTGGAATTTATGTGATGCTGCTTATGGTTCTCTCATCTTGGATATCCGGGAGGGACGGGTTAGCGCAGAGTTGAAAAGTCAAGGTGAGTAGTATCATTCATTCCGTAAACTGGACGTTCTTCGAGATTTTTGACCCGTGTAATTTGAAGGTTTCAACTACGCTTACCGCCGTACGGCGACCTCGCAAACTCAGACCCCAGCGGCACAAACTGGCAACACTCCCACTCGCGCTAGTCCGGCTATCAACACGCAGCAACAAGAAAAGGCTGTCATTGGTGGAACACCCACACCACAGTCCTCGTCTGCTCAGCCCAACGCCAAAGTGACACCAGCTCAGTCACCTAAAGCGTTACCTCCCCATCTCACAACTACGTCGCGAGGCGGAAGTGGAAGAGGTACCCCTGCTAACGGTGCTGCCGTACCTGCCTCTACCGCCACTCCACCTACTCAACCCCTAGAAGCCCCCACGTCAGCTGCTTCTTCACCGGTCGCACAAACGCCGACAAACGTTCACTCTCCTAACGGCACTGAATCCAAGGCCGAGCGTGAACGTCAGAAACGGGAGAAGAAGAAAGAAAGAAAGGAGAAGGAGAAAGCTGAGCGAGTTGCTGCTGTAGAGAAAGAGGGTGGAGGTGAAGGAACCCGGACTTCCACACCTGGTTCTCAATCACAGCAAGGACACAGACCACAACCTTCCGTCGGGTCTGGTGTTGGAGGAGCCGACGAAGTGAAGAGTCCTGCTACTGAAGGTGGAACCAGCGGTGCCCGTACACCTAGAGGAAATAAACCTGCTCGGAATCCATGGACAATATTCTTGAGGTTGACGGTACCGACTACAGAGGCGGATCTAAGAGAGTTCTTCGGTGAAGCGAAGGCCGGGGTGAGTTTGATGATTCTTTTATCTTTCGGTTGTACGGCGTGAATAACTTTTGATTACTTGCAGATTACTAAAATATCTTTCCCAACCACGACCCAAGCCGGACGTAGTCAAAAACTTGCTTACGTCGAGTTTGGTGACGAGGAGGCCATGAAGCTCGGTTTCAGTTCTCATGCCGAGAAGTTGAACGATGCGATACCGGACTTGAAACAAGCTACGGACCGTGAGACGAGAGAAAAGGAGCGTGAACAGAATGCAGCAGGGGGTGGTTTCAATCCGAATCCCGCCTTTTCATCTGGAAGGGGTGGCCGTGGCAGAGGACGTGGCGGACAGGGCGGGTATGCATCGAGAGGTCTGGCAATGGCGGGTTTGACTGGTGGGCGTGGAAGAGGTGGACAAGCGCAAGCACAAACGCCAGGGCAAGGGAAAGATCAAAACACAGCAGCACCGGCTGCGGATGCATCAACCTCATAATACATCCTTCCTACCAGTTCAATCTCGGGTGAAAACGACTCTTTAAAGGGGTTGCACTTTCCCCCGTAATTGCGTGTTTGAGGAGCATGTCCCTCTTTCGTCCTTTAACATGGATTACTTGCGCTTGATAGATATCTCGCTCTTGCTCCATTTAAACCTCGATACCCTCTTTTTGTCCTACCCAAAGTGTCCGTCCATTCGCTCGGGTTTCTTTGTTTTGTTTTTTTTTTTGTCGCTCGTCTGCTGTCGAACTTTTTTCTCATACCAGTAGGGCTGGTGATTCGCTGGAATGGTTTCTCCTTTCCAACGGTTCTCCAGCTCCAGCTCCAGCCAGGCTATCACCTCTATGTAACGATCTTCACTCCCTTTACGACTTGCTTTCCATCGTTTTGACCCCCCCAAAAGTACTTCCCCTTATATCTTACCTTCGTCAATCTAGGTATAGTCTTATGAATGCGTACTTTAGATTTTTGCTGGTGAGCAATACTTACGTGGCCGTCCCTTACATAGATAACTGGATGAACGGGTTGAAAAACGAATGACTTGGAGGTTCAGAATCAACTCTCTTTAAGGTCGCACTTGAGATAAAACGAGGAACGGTTCCGGTAAAATGCACATGTCAATTTCTACGTACTTGACTACAGCATCAGTCGCCAGTCCTTGGCATACCTACACCGCATGGGTGACCATACTGTCCAGAACGGGTTGTCGCGTAAAGGGGAATTGGTGGGCTAGTTCTTACAAAGATAGCGAATGAACGACGCAAGGGAAATCATTAATACATACAGGCAAGGGTCGAGGACGATAATCGAGGGTGATCTCTAGTGACTAGTGCTTGGTAGAAAACGAGGTGATAACAGTAACAGGGCGTGACAGCCGCATATTTTTCATTGGTTCACTGAGGAGGTTGGAAGCTATTACTTTTGGTCAGTAGCGAGCTTTGACATAGATCAAGACGAGGAATCCTATTTATTTACCCAGGAGGAGGGCCGCTAAATCCAGGAGGAGGTGTAAAAGGCATGCCAGGTGGGAACCCAGGCGGATGGAAACCAGGCGGAGGGCCTGACATGCCTGGTGGTGGGAAGGGCATACCGCCTGGAGGGCCACCCATTGGAGGAGGCCCACCCACTGAACAGAAAAACATCCAAATTTGTTTAGTAGAGTGTTGAATGATACAGAAAGATCGATACGGACTTGGAGGCATCATTCCCATACCGCGACCAGCAGGCATTCCACGTCCAGGACCCATAGCAAGCTAACAAAGAAGATCCGGCAAATATCAGAACAAATTTTTTGCATTGATAGCAAAAACAAATCCTCGCACCGCATTCTTTTTATCCTCGTCAACCACCGGTGGAGGTCCTTCAACGCTCAAGCTAACGACAGTCTCTCCTCTCAGAATAACAAGCCCCAAAGTCCGTTTCATTTCTTGTTCTGGAGGTGTAGTCTCATCACCCGGTTTCTTCTTTGGTCTGACACGTCTAAATTCCTCGCAGTCGGCTAAAACAAGATTCATATGCCTGTCGAAGGCGAGCATTTGGCCTATCAGAGCGCGTCCATCGTTGATAGTGACTTTTAGCCTCCAATTGATGAGGCTGAGCATTTTGCCTCCTTTCGATTTTGGTGGCGGCTACATGAGAGAATTGATAATCAGAGATCTGGAGGAATCACAGGATAGAAAACAGATTCTTGTAGGAAACTCACCATGGTTGATGAGAGTTTTTGAGCAACGAAGGGGAGTTTTAAATTTCCCACGCATGCTTACATTGTAAGGCAAACCGCTTCTTGACCCGTTTCAGTCAAGTACTACAGCAGCTGCGTACTCAGTACCGTAGGCCATGATCTTTGAAAAGAGAAATTGTAAGTGAATTTATGACCTCTATATTTTACAAGTAAATTCGAGCGTAGATTATAGCAGGAACAGAGTATCCCACCCAAGCAGCAATCCGAACACCATCTCCCATCAGAAATCATTTCAATCCAGAGCTTGAAAGACTCGCATCGAAGAACTTGGATAGTCAAGAAAGCAACTACAAGGCGACCTTGACGGGAAGAACGACAGCGGCGAGGCCGACCACAAGTTGGCGACAGGGGGAAAGGTAATGCTGGCACAAAAGGGAAGCAGTTGCAAGCTCCGACGACGACCAGAAGATGAATAATGAGGTCAGTTTTGAAACGACTATCACATTCGACGTCAGTTCGTCAATGTTCAACCGTCCTTGCAAGCCAATGCCAATGCGGACTTTACTAGGGAGCTGAAACCTCCCTCAAAGGATTCAGGTATCGGAAATTGTAGGACTGACTCTTTTTGAAGAGAAATGAGTCTGAAAAGATCTTTGGTGGACTTTCCGCAGCCATATTTCCCAGACCAAATCCTATCGTAAACCACCTAAGCAAGCTTGAGCGACGTCCCAAACATGGCTAAAGTAGGACCCCATCAGCGGAAAAATTTATCTTATCCTGGATTCCGACCCTTCTAGACTAAATGAAGCGAGCCTTGGCCACACGACAAGACCTCAACGACGTTTTTTCGTTGCGTCCAACCTCACGGCTCCTCCCCCTACCTCTCTTCTCCCGGTTTCGCTACACTATCAATCTGATACCCTTGGTGACTGACGTGGTATACTTGTATGACAATTGGGGAGAGCAGAAATTTATGTGTTTCTAAACACAAATTGGTCGACGGGACCTAGATTCATTTCAAACTCCATCACCATGACATTTAGAAAATAATCTAGGATTTTGCGACGGAAAGTCACTAGTCACTAGTCATCCTCTGGATGACTTTCCGTGAGGACCGTCACGGTCAAATAATCTGACAAACCATGCGGACACGTCTGTTAGCTGACCGAGAAGTCATCCAGTGGAAGACTTTCCGCAGTCATTAGTAGGAAGACACCTGACGCGCGACCGGCAATTGGAGAGGACGAATCTTTCAAGTTATCAAAAGTCCCTGGTTCCTTGTTGCCTGTATTCGCTCGCGTAAGTACTGTTCTTGGACACCAGTCATGGCTATGTAGGTCCTCCGAACAGAACAGGATCAACGTTTAGCCTTACTCCTGATTCACACCCCGTTCCGCCCAAAATCTTATATTAATCCCTGGCCTCATTCGGAGACTTCAAACCTCATAAACCATGTTCACTCTTTTATTCTCAACATCGCTCCTTGCTTCTCTCGCTGCTTCTATACCACTCACAGACACGCACTTTGGTCGTCAGGACAGCACGAGCAGGATCGCTAATGCATGGTATCCAGGATGGCGCACGGATCGTCCCCCGTCTGAAATTAGCTGGGAAAAGTACACGCATATGACCTATGCCTTTGCGTACGTGCTATGATGGACTTGATGCTTTGCATCAAAGGCTGAGCTGACTCGATAACAGAGTGACAACTCCCGATGTCGCCGTCCTCAGTTTCGAAGGATCCAATCCAGAAGGGGTCCCCACGTTCGTTGAGGAGGCGAAGAAGAACGTAAGTTAACCTACCTCGACGTGGTCTCTTTCCCAAACTAGACTTATTCTTGTAGGGAGTCAAAGCTCTCGTCTCTATTGGCGGATGGACCGGTTCCCGGTTCTTCTCAACTGCTGTTGGCTCTCCTGAGAACCGTACCGTGTTCGTGAAGACGGTCACCGATTTGGCTACCCAATACGGGCTTGACGGACTTGACTTTGAGTACGTGGAACGCCCACTCACTTGAGCCAAAACTCACTCCCTTCCTTAACCTTGTAGCTGGGAGTACCCAAACCGCCAAGGCCTGGGTTGTAACACCATAAACGCCAACGACACCGCCAACTTCATCCTCTTCTTGGAGGAACTCCGGTGTCACCCAGTCGGAAAGGACCTCATCATAACTTCCGCAGTCAGCATCACACCTTACAATGACGCCTCTGGAAACCCCTCTAGCGACCTTTCGCGATACGCCGCTACTCAGGACTTTATTACCATCATGAATTATGACGTTTGGGGACCTTGGAGTGCTTCTGTTGGTCCTAATGGACCTTTGGACGACTCCTGCGCCGCCCCAGCCAATCAACAAGGATCCGCTGTTAGGTCTGTTGCACAGTGGACAGCAGCTGGTGTACCTCTCAACAAACTTCTTTTGGGTCTACCTGCTTACGGACATGGTTTCACGGTCAATGTCGCTGATGCATTCAAGAATGGGTCTACTACGGAGTTGGCTGAGTACCCTCCCTTCAACGCTAGTAACCGTCCTAACGGTGACCAGTGGGATGATCCTGCTGGTGCTGTTGATGCTTGTGGTGTTGTCAACCCCGCTGGAGGTATGTTCAGTTGCTACAGCCATAATTTCCTTCGATCAACATGATGGCTGACCTTTTTTTTTTTGAAGGTATCTTTACTTTCCAGGGATTGATCGACGAAGGTTATCTCGCTACTGATGGTACACCTAAACTCCCTTCCCGATTCGACAACTGCAGCAAGGGGGTGAGTTGTTTCTTCTTACTGCCTTTCTCTCCCTCACTTGCCCCGTCGCTGACCCTCTTCCCTCTGAAACAAGGCGTTCGTCTACAATGCCGAAAAACAGATCATGGTTGCTTACGACTCTGCCGAGACATGGCAAGCCAAGGGACAGTATATCCAGGAAGCCGACCTTGGAGGCTTCTCGATCTGGCACAGCGCTAGCGATCCCACTGATATCCTTCTGGATTCCGTACGCGGGGTTTTGTTCGCCTAAAGAGCGGATGGTAGCGTGTGAAGTGGGGATTAGTCGTGTTTTCCAGGAATTCAAACCACTTACCTCGCCACTAATGTAATACTCATTTCTCGGTCTCTTTCTTCTGCTCTACGTTATATCTACTCCGTAAATACCAAATGTTTGCGTAATTCCATTCCTTTGTTGCTCATTAATTAAATCTCTCTACATAAAGGACCTCGCAGGATACAGAGAGGCCCTATAGAACCCAACTAACGCTTGACTTCATATTATACGCGGCGTTGCATACCGCTCGGGCGTGGCTCTCGCTCTCTCCCTTCGCGTAAATTCTAGTAGGAGTAAAAATATATCCTACCCAAGCATTCTTAACAGCAATCCGAACAGGATCCCAACCACCTTCCATTAAAAACATTTCAATCCAAAGCTTCTCGCATCAAAGAGCTTGGGTGGCCAATAAAGCAGTGACCAAAGCCACCTTGAAGTACATCGAGAGTGCCAGTTCGTCAACGTTTCTGATCAACTTGGTAAGTTCGGCCGTCGCAGCGGCCCGGGAGTTTCAGGTACCGTCGGAAATTGCCGCGCCTGAGTTGTCGCCGTTTTTGGAACTCGCGCGCTGCATCAAACTGCCGAGTATCTGATTTTGACTTGAAATACTTCAACACATCAGGCTCATTCCACTCAAGCTACTTAACAAAGGAAAAAAAATAAATCAAGACTTTTTTAGATTCAAGAATCAAGAAAATACGCTGATGCATCTCCCTATATGGTACGATTGTGACCAGTCCTTGATAGATATTTCTGTAGGTTTTCTACTGATAGTACAAAGTGAAAGGAAACACCCGGCAGTATATTTGTCGCGATCGACAATTGAGGCTGGTTTGTAAATCCTCCGATGAGGGCTCAACATCAACCTTCAACTGGCCTTCGTCCCGTTTCACCCAAATTCTCATATAAAACCATGGCCTCGTTCAGAGTTCTCTCATCGAGAATCCTCTCTCTTCAACCATGTTCACTCTTTTATTCTCAACGTCGCTCCTTGTTTCTCTCGCTGTTTCTAAACCACCCACGGATAACTCGAGCAAAGTTGCTAATGCTTGGTATCCAGGATGGCGGACGGATCGTCCCCCGTCTGAAGTTAGTTGGGAAAAATACACGCATATGACCTATGCTTTTGCGTACGTGCTTTAAGCTTTACATCAAGGGCTGAGCTGACCTCGACAATAGATTAACGACCCCCGATGTCGCCGTCCTCAGTTTCGAAGGATCCAATCCAGAAGGAATCCCCGCGTTTGTTGAGCAGGCAAAGAAGAACGTGAGTTAATCTGTCCTCGACATGGTCTCTTTCCCAAACTGGACTTATTCTTTTTAGGGAGTCAAAGCTCTCGTCTCTGTTGGTGGATGGTCCGGTTCCCGATTCTTCTCAACTGCTGTTGGCTCTCCTGAGAATCGTACCGTGTTCGTGAAGACTGTCACCGATTTGGCTACCCGATACGAGCTTGACGGACTTGACTTTGAGTACGTGAACGCGCATCCACATTTTTCTTCTTCGATCCAAACCTCACTCCTTCCCTTAGCTGGGAATTCCCAAACCTGCAAGCTCTGGGTTGTAACGTCATAAACGCCAACGACACCGCCAACTACATCCTCTTCCTGGAGGAACTCCGGTCACACCCAGTCGGAAAGGACCTCATCATAACTTCCGCAGTCAGCATGAAACCTTTCAACGACGCCTCTGGAAACCCCTCTAGCGACCTTTCGCGATTCGCCGCTACTCAGGATTTTATCACCATCATGAACTATGACATTTGGGGACATTGGAGTGCTTCTGTTGGTCCCACTGCAGCTTTGAACGACTCCTGTGCTGCCCCAGCCAATCAACAAGGATCTGCTGTGAGCTCTGTCGCAAAGTGGACAGCAG
The DNA here is from genome assembly GCA_014904975.1 of Marasmius fiardii PR-910. Classification (NCBI taxonomy): domain Eukaryota; kingdom Fungi; phylum Basidiomycota; class Agaricomycetes; order Agaricales; family Marasmiaceae; genus Marasmius; species Marasmius fiardii. Next base: position 908,365 of record MU127789.1, read on the forward strand.
CTGGTGTACCTCTCAACAAGCTTCTTTTGGGTCTTCCTACTTACGGACAAGGATTTACGGTCAAAGTCGTTGATGCATTCAAGAATGGGTCTACTACGGAGTTGGCTGAGTATCCTCCCTTCAGCCCTAGTAACCGTCCTAACGGTGACCAGTGGGATGGTGTTGCTGGTGCTGTTGATGTTTGTGGTGTTGTCAACCCCGCTGGAGGTACGTTCAGCTGCTACAGCTATAATTTTCTTTTGATCGATATGACGGCTGACTTTTTTTTTTTTTTCCATTTTGAAGGTATGTTCACTTTCCAGGGATTGATCAACGAAGGTTATCTTGCTACCGATGGTGCACCTAAACTCCCCTACCGATTCGACAACTGCAGCAAGGGGGTGAGTTGTTCTTACTTTTCCTTCTCTCACTTGCTCCGTCGCTGACCCTCGTTCTCTCTGAAACAAGGCGTTCGTCTACAATGCCGAGAAACAGGTGATGGTTGCTTACGACTCTGCTGAGACATGGCAAGCCAAGGGAAAGTACATCAAGGAGACCGACCTTGCAGGCTTCTCAATCTGGAGCAGCGCTGGCGATTCCAACGATATCCTGTTGGATTCTGTACGCGGGGCTCTGTTCAACTAAAGGACGGATGGTAGCGTTTGGGAGAGAGCGGGGATTCGTCGTATCTTCTAGGAATTCAAACCACTTACGTCGCCACTAATAGTTCTCATTTGTTGGTCTCTGTATCTGGTAATTTCTCATCTGCTCTACGTTATATCTGATCTACTCCGTACATACTAAAATACAGACGTAATTTTTCTTTGCTGTTCATATACTTGAATCGTTCTCATTGAGGTGATCACTTACTGGTGGGACCCCCGGGGGAATCTGAAGATCGAAAATGAGTGGTGCATTGACTAGACTAAAGACTACGAGCAACTATTATGAGGTATGTACAACTACAATATTCAAGTCCGTACGATTATAAGGATACACTCATACACCGCCCACCCTATCGCTGAGCTCAGAACCTTTCTCGAAAGTCGTAGTGAAGCTCCTTCAAAATATCCAGAGAAACCTTGGTGCTGAGATAGAGATCGAGGTGAGGTAATCCGTGAAGAAAAGATGACGCTGAAGAATGTACCTTCCATATGGTCCTGACAGTACTCAAAAACCCATGATACCTGTCTTCCCGACGCACTTGGAGTTTCGTCTGTCAGAAAAGCGAATTGGCGTGAGAATCTGTCATTCGCAATGTAGAAAACCGAAAGAGGAGAGGATCACACGCACTTTTATAACATCAAAAGGATGAGTGGCCATAGTCGCCAGAGCACCAGCGCTAGCTGCTGATACGCTATGGACAAAGGTAGACTGTGCGGCTGAATCCGGGGGTAAGATGGAAGCTACCGGAGCACAGGGAACGCTAGTAAAGATGAGATTTGAGGGACATAGCCGAACAAGCCGCACCAGTTTGGCGTTTAAACGCCTCGTAGAACGCGACGAATAGGCCGGCGTAAGGTGCATCTCGTAAAGATGTCGCGGTAAATCCTTTGAGAAGCTCCGATGGGCCTAATCGAACGATTGATACGAGTGCGCCCGATACTGATTCATAAGCGTAGATGTTGCTCTGGAATGAACCGGGGGGGAAAGTAGAATGCAAGACCATTTTTCACGTATGGATAAACGAACCTCGAACCGCGCTTTAAGCACCGACAAAGGATTCAACATAAAACCTACACTAACGCGAGCTATAGCTCCCGAAAGAAGATTTCCTTGGCTGGTAAGTTTCGGGAGGACAGAAGAGTGAGAGTGCTTCTTGTCCTCTGAGATGACTTTGACCCGAGAGAAATAGGGAGATGAAGCCATAAAGGTTCGTAGTTGGGTTAAACTTGTCATGTACAGCGCGACACCTGGAACATTTCTGCAAGTGCTCTGGTGCTCAGTTTACCGAGGGAGGCTCTAAACAAGGAATCGTTCGCACCTGAGTAACGACGGCGACGTTCCTCTCCATAATCCACGTATACCATCACTTTGAATTATACCTCGAGTTGTTCGATAAATAGAGGGTCTATTTTGAATTAGCGACAAAGTCGTATGATCAAAGACTGGGTCATCTTACCTGTGATGATCCAAACTATCCCTTTGCTGCAGTCGCGTTTTAAGCAAATCAACTGAATACAATTTTAATTCGGCTGATGGAAATCGAGCCACGGTTACGCACAAGGTTGTAATGCTATTGTTGAGGCGAATCCCGATGCGGCACCTGCGATAATAATGTTGATATTGGTATCTACGAGTGGAAATGGATACTGACCGGAAGTTAATTGCTGCCCAACATTTTTCATAGGAAGTGTAGAAAGCCCAAAAAAGATAGGCTCGGACGAGATAGAGGAGGTTGGTTGTTGAAGTCGATGTGAGAAAGCCAAAGCGGAATCTCGGAGGACGTCATGGAATCTCAGAATGCGCGTGACCGCGCTTTCCCCTTTCTCTTCCTCACTATCATGCTACGAAGAATTTGGAAGGCCATAACTCGACCAGTAAGTACTTTATCACTTTCTTTTCTATTTATTTTCTGAATAGAAAAATTGAGCTCTCATTAGACAGGTTTTATTGGTCGTGACTTGGAAGGCAACTCATTCTATGAACGGCCGAGTACACATCCAAGTAAATTCTAGTTCGTCTCTGCCGCTATTTACTTGCAGCTTACCACTGCTTTAAGGCGGTCGGACACGTCGAATAGTCAAATACCGAAGAGCCGAGGACCAATGGCTATATATTGGAGGACGAAGAAGACTGGCCAGTACGCGCGAAGATGCATCCCCGTGAAACCCGTCACTGAGTATTGACGTCTCATATCGCCTTCCTAGTTCAATGGTCAGCTTGGTTGTCTCATACCCGGGCACACCCGCCAACCATGCAAGAATTACAAGTCGATTTAATGCGCCAGCAACGTGTACAACAGAACGCTGAAATGATCAGAGCAGCAGATGAGGCCGAGCGGCAAGAACAACAGAGGCTGATACAGGAAGGGGCTGGGTCTACGATGAACAGCGGTGTCAATCCTGAGAGTCGGGAAGCCTCATCGACTCCGACCGGGAGCGGAAACCTGAGTTTTGTGAAGACGGGAGCACCCGGACGTTTGACACCTATCCAAGAAACACGAATAGACCCGCCGTCGTCCGCGCAGACCACCCCCCATTCAAAGCCGCTGCCCAAGACAGGGCCAGATGAGTATAAGCCCGAGTCTTGGGCACCCAAGACTTCCGTGCAGAGAGGACGATAACAGCAGCGGGAAGTAAAAAGTAGATTATTTCTGATTCCTAGAAACCAGTGACCAGTAAATCTCGTTAGGCTGATTGTAGAAAATAGATAATAGTCGACAAATGAAAAAAAAGTTCAAATTGCGCTCCAATTCCCTCAATCTATACCCTTTATCAACGTTGCTGCGCTACGTTACTACCACTATTACCGTCAGCATTGCCAATAGCATTACCACCACCACCACCACCACCACCACCTGCATTACTCACACTATTACTATCACTGCCTGCCAAAGACGTAGACGATGTAGATGACGATGTAGATGACGAAGTTGGCGTGCTCGTAGCAGAACCTGTAGTACCAGTAGGAGTCGAGTTGCCTGTCTGTGCAACGACTTGATCACCAGACGTCGCACTTCCACTACTGCTTGTAGCGGTACTTGACATGCTCATGCTCGGGAAACCCTCGTTTTTCCTATTACGTTTCGCCCGAGTTCCACCAACAGCACCTCCAATAACTGCTCCAACGATGACGAGAACGATTATGACTATCACAGCTATTCCTTTCGTTGTCCGCCAGAAAGGTGTCCGTGACGGTGACGCAGATGGGTTGGGTACGCCAGCTGTTGAAGTGAGATGTTCATGAGAAAAGTTGTTCACTGGTTTCTGCGCGGCGTTTTGTTGGGCTTGTAATATGTCGGGGTTGTAGCCTTCCTATAAAGTATTTTCGGGGAATTCCAAGGAGGGCCTTGAGTAAATTGGAAATTGGAAAAAGGACACTTCCGAGAAACTCACCTGACGCATCTGTCTAGTCACAGCTGGTGCATCGCTGAGGAGGTTTTTATCATAATGGCCAGCACTGGAGGACATTGCTGAAGGCTGACGGTAAGAGTCGCAAAAGAACGACGGGATTAAAAGAGGATTTGATGAGGAGCCTGTTTGAGGCAGTACACTGTTGCAAGATGATGATTAGCCAAAGCATTCGAAAAGTCATGCGGCTGCGCGCCGCGCTTTCAGTGCGCTTTCCCGGCTTCTTTAGGACCTCAGCGCTAGCAATGTGTATGCAAGGATCAAGCACATAACAAAAGGAAACGCGAGTCATGATAGATATGTAATAAGGTATAGTACAATCGAGCAACGATGATTCCAGACCCGGTAGATATGTCAGTAATACACAGAGAGCAGATATGCGGGTAAAAATGAATGGAACAACTCTACTGTCTTACAATAAAGACCCCAGAGGCATTCTACAATAGACGAAGGATGAAGCACTGAATCAGAAGACAGCATTTTTAGACCTTGTTGGTAGCCTTAGGCAAGTCATCGACGGCGGCATGTGTACGCATGTGCAGGGCATTCTATTACAACCAAGATAGTTGAGCATACGAAGGGTCCATTTAAACAAGACAAGTACACTCACTTCCATACTATATTTACCCTTTCTACCAGACGACCCGACTTCGAGATATTTACCTGAAAATGAGAAATTCAAAGACTGTCCTGTGATACTAGGTACAGAAAAAAAACAAGATTCCGTACCAGAAAGAATCAAATCAAACTGCTTTTTGCCTCCTTCTACGTCTCCTTGACATACCAGCAACCTTCCAAACTCATAGTCTGCAGAAATCGGTAATGCCATCGTCAGTCACGAGAACAAAAAGATGCAAAGCAAAAAGAAAGAACTGACGAGCGTGATAAACCAAATGATGATCCAACTCAATACTCGGTCCATGCTCAAACACAAACTTGAACGCATCTACAGCATTCTTCTCCGCTTCTTCCTTGGGTATTCCAACCTCACTATCCGGTTCCAGTTCCGCATCAGGGTCCTAATAAACCATAAACCATTTAGTGTACCTCCTATAGAAAAAAATTTGCTCGGGGCAGGAGCGACCATGCCCTACTCACCGGATACGCGATATACCTCAAACATACGCCTTCCAGAAACTTGGCGAGGCAATAATCATCCCAATACCCAACTCCTCCTTGATACTTCTTCGGCTCTCCGCTACATGCTTCAAGTTTCTTCAACAACTTCTGAACCTCCGGTAACATCTTCTCACTGACCACTTTCCGTGGTGCATGAGCGATACCAAGGAAGATATACGCGATTTCCAAAGCAGGAAGCGCTAGAAGCCCCTTCTGGGATTGGAATTTGCGAGCTTTACGAGCAACGTATTTCTGAACGACAAAAAAATGATTAACAAAAAAAAAATAGGGGAACTCGATCATAGAGGCGAAGGAAGGCATACCTCGAGTGGAATACTCTTGCCAGCGATCCGCTGTTTCAAGTTGGGCACTTTGTTCATAAATGCCTCGGCTTCTTTACGCCTCTCTTCACTCTTCTCTGGCTCCTCTTCAGCCAATTCCAAGAGACAGACCGCCAGGCCATATGTGTAGATAGCTTTTGACCACTAGGTAAAGTGACACGTTAGTTTAGATCCCTTCGAAGCCATATATATGATAAAGAAGCGTACTGTAGCCTCTTGTTCTAAGATTCTCCAAGCCTTTTCGCTACCTCCGATGTCCCATAAAGCTAGACTAGAGATCGCAATTTCCCTGTGTGAATGTCAGCGGATTTGCCTGGTATCAGAACGAGTGTGATTCATTCGAACGTACCAATAGGAGACATGATGCAGGTTCCTGTACTGCGTCTGCACTTCCATAGCGTGTGTATAGTACTGAATAGCCCGTTGTGGTTGGGATCGGATGAGAGAGAGTCGGCCCGCCCCGAAAAGGAAAAATACACCTGTGAGGCTGTTCAAAAACTCGATCTCCTGAAAGACAAAAGATTCGACTACCATCGGGATATCGCTTGAGATTCCAATCCACAATCTTCTGAGCCATGCTGATATCGACACCTTCAAATGTGAAGCTTGAAAGCACCAAATGGAACACCAGAAGAGCCATGTCACAAATGGACCTTCTGAGGCCCTCTTCCTCTGTCAAAGAGTCAAGGTGAGCAAAATCTCAATGCCACTAAAGACCATGCCACACCAGTATTCACACTTGGTTCATTACTCTCCTTCGTCCATCCACCAGCTTTGCATAGAATTTCTAGCGCTTCTTTCCTTTCTCCATGGTAACCGAACATCTCGACGATAGTCAATATCTTGGCAGGGAGTAAGCTTAGAATGAGGGTGCTCATTCCAGCTCCGAGATAAACGCCCGAACGGAAATGGACATCGATCGAGGGGTCTTCTTTGATCGAGTCTGGGTGAGCTGCAGCGTATTCTGCATCCACGGTAGTTACGTATTTGTAGAGATTTCGATAGATACCAATGATTGTTCGCATGTTGAGGCTATGTAAAGTGTCAAGGAAAGTTAGTAAATGGGAAAAAATGGAGAGATAATTTCCGCACGCTTCTTTGATGAAAGCTAGCCAATCACCGGAGTAGACGATCCCCAGTAAGGCCTAGAATGACAATGAAAACGAAGAATCAGTCAACCCAAATATCGTTACAACAATTCTCCGACCAGCACCTTCTCGAACAGGCTCTCTGCGTATGTAAGTTCTGCGTGTCTCTCCATATCTGTCATTCCCTTGATGAAGCCTACACCGTGTGTGTTCAGCGAGGAGACCACGTAACCGGCTAAACGAGAGGTGAAGGATGCAGCTTTCTTGCGATGTTGGGAGGCGATTTGGTTCCCGTGTTTTGTGTGTTCGATCCCCGCGAGAAGGTCCTGATCTCCAAAATCAGTAAGAGCCAAAAAAGCAAGGGTGAACAGCAGCTCGCCTCGTCTGCGTACGACATCAACCCTTTGACACATTGAATGAGTCCAAACCCTGTAGCAAAGTACATACGCTCCCTATAATGCGTCAACAACAGCTCGAACAACGTAAGTGGAGCAGAACGTACATCTTCTCATCATTCTTAACACAATACTCCTCCGATTCTACCATGTGAGAAGCCAAAAATAATTCGAGAGCGTAGGCCATGCCTGGTATATCGTCGAGCGAGTCGACTGCCTTGTAAGGGTGTTTTATTGGAGGTGGAGAGCTATAGATAGACCTGTATGATAATCTTTCGTCCACCTTGCCCTCAGCCTGAGAGGTTCCCAGCTTCACATTATCTTCCTCCTCTCTATCATCGTTGCTCGTGGCGGGTGTTGCAAACCCATCGCTGCTAGGCGGAGTACTCGTCTCGTTGGTGGTCACACCTGACACTGTGCTATCGAGACTCTTGCTGACTTCCACGCCCGGCGCCGTAGTCGAAGCCATGATTAAGATAGAAAAAGAAGGTGAAGATGACAGACTTGTCAACGTTGGGGACTTTTTAATGATGCGTGTGAACCTGAAAAACGTCAGGGGTTGCGCGAGTGTGGGACCTATGGGTGCAATTTAGGCTCACGTGAAACTCTAACTCAACCAATCGGAATGGCCCCTAGGTCCTTCTTTATCCGTTGGCGAGGTTTTCTCCCGATGGCACATGGACAAGGGCTACTTCTCCCCCCAAAAAACCTTCGTTTCCGGTCGTAATCTGGAGATTAACGTCAATCAACGTCAGAATCCAGTCCAATGAATTGAAAACGGAGCAAAAACAACATTCAAATCCATCAACTGACCGCACTAATATGTTCACGACCTTGACCTTTTACGCCACAAGGAGGGAGCTTTATTTAATTATCGAATAGATCGGTCTTGGGTGGTCCACTCGACACGGAAAATAGAGAGAAGCATATAAAGGGCTCGAGACATGTAAATTATTCGAGTTCGGAAAAAGCTCGACGCCATCACTTCTGCTATATGGGGGGACGACAACGGTACTTCAAGTGTTCTCCTTAAATGAAAGGAAAGCACGAGAAGGGGGGAAAGAGGCAAGAGAGGCTTGTAGACGATTGATGCAGGGTCCAATGAATTTCATAAAGAATTTGACGGGTTGCTGTGGGAAACATACAGCGAATATATTGCTGCCAACGCCGAGCGGGAAGCCTCGTTTGATGAGTCGCAGGACTGAACAACGAACTGGATGACAGCCAACTTGAAGAGGAAACTTCGTACAGCAACGCGTCTGTAGCTATCAATTATGTACTGTACTTGAACGATGAGTTCGGCCTTTAGTTTGACCAACTCCCCGTGGCGTCGTCAATGGGCCTGGGACTACGCTGTGTATCTATCTATCTTGCGAGTCGATCGTACTGTACGCTGTTATCGATGTCCGGAGGTGGAGGTAACTGTCGGCAATACGATTCAACGGCAGCCTACCACCTCGCTGCGGTGAGTTTCGACTTCCATTCGTGTTTTAGGTATTCAGGATGGCCTCGATTAAGCAGATAGGTCAGATTGTGCATGACACTTTCTTCAGACCTCCAAGTGTTGAACACAAGTTGACTCCGTCCAGAATCCTCACAGTAAGCTATACGGCCAAGGACCGTTGAGTACTACGTAGTCCCCGGACGACAGAAATTTTGCATTGATAAGAACCAAGCGTTAACTGGGCGTTTGCATCGTACGGAAAACCGGTTTGGGACAATTTCTCGGGAGGGTTTGTTAAAAAAAAAATCAACTGAAATCGAAGATTATCCGATTACAAGGAGGAAAAGAAAAATTGTGTACAGTACACCCAAAGCCTGAAAGAGGACCAACGGCTCAACCCGGAAATAAAAATCCATGACTAGTACTATACCTTCTATACCTCATCCAGTGGATTATAAACATACGACATCCTATCTCTCTCAGGACTTGTAGCCCTTGCATACTCTAGAAGTAATCTAAATCGCGGCGGGTAATATTCAGACAAGAGCTTCTGTTCGCAAGAAGAACCGCACCTGAAATTATACGCAATCATATCTTCCCGTCTCCAAAACTTCCTGCTCCATTCATACCCATTATCCCCAATTTCCTTGGCCAATTCATCATGCGCGCCATGGGTGATAAAATCAGCACCATCGTTAACGCTACCCTCGCTGTCAACGACACCACGAAAAAACACGAAAATATCCCACAAATCCGAAAGGTCTACCTGTACTGGTACATAATGTACCCAAGGCTGTACACGATCTGCCCACCATTCATTGTAGACGGTAGCTTTCAACACAACCGATCCCGAGCTTACGAGTCGTTTAAAACGGCTCGACCACGCGTTTCCATCCATCTAGAAAGATGGCAAACTGAGGAATACAAGCAGGGTCCCAAAAACTCATGGCTCACATCCAATAAGAACTTTCTTTCATCACCAACCCCCTCTCTCGGTACTGGATCAGCCCAGTTGTATCGCTTCTCCAATTCCTCACATGCACCGTCGTTACACGTATTAGGTTGACCCGAAAACGAAACGTCCATGAACTTGGAGTTGTACAATGTTCGATTGATCTAGGAAGGTCGACTGTTCATGGCAGCTCTGAAAGATAGACACAAGTCGACTCACCTTCAACATCCCATTATTGTCTGAACTAGGTCGAGGATCGAGGACTTCGAGGTCATCTGGAAATCGAAATCGAACCGAGAAACCTTCAGAGGGGGTAACTAGCGAGAGAGAAAAAACCTGTTTTATCAACCATAAATTAAGATAAAACCCTTTGTACCTTCTGGGTTATCACCCAAGAAATCTACCATTCGCATCCTATGCCCCAACTCCCAATCGAAATCGGGTGCCGCGGACATTCCCGTGGTACCGCCCCTCCAATGAAGACGTTGATCGGTTTTGCGAGCCCATCGTTCCTGGGAGCTTTCCGTTGGCCCTCCAGCTAATTCGGGCTCTGAATCATCTATCCATTCCAACGGAATAGCTGCCATGATATCAGAATGGATCTCCGTGGGCGAAAACGATAACTATGATCTCGAGTGTCAAAAGTTGTGTGCTGAAGAACCTGTTGTATTAACTTACCAGTCCAACCCAGCCTTCTTCTCCTTCAGGGTCGATATCTTCACCCAATCCACCGTACCGTAGTCCTGCTCCTTTTCCTCCGGCGTAACTCAAGTATTGGCCATGAGCTCTTAACAGATGAGGATTCAAACAAGGGTTTGTAGAGGTTTGATAATCGTAAATCAAAGTGTGGGGTTCGTGTATCTCCTGACGAGGGAGGCGCAGTGAAGGTTTGACATGTCGTTCCTTCGATGATGGGAAGAGTGAGGGAGGAAATTGGGATATGGTGAAGGGCGAGCAAGACGATAAGAAGCCTGGTCTATGTTGCTGCTGAACCTCGCGGCGAGATGGAAGCACTGAATGCGATACTTAAGCTGACGGGGACATTTTGAGATTCAAAGGATTGATTCACTCACCTCGACCATTTCTTGCAGCTTCGACCGCCCTTTCCCAGAGATCCCAATCCTTCCTCACGGCTGGTCTATCATCTGGGTTCATCAGGACCCTGAAGGGCGGGATGTACTTCACAACCTCTGGATCAGATTGCATCAGCTCAACGAGGTGTCCACCAGCAAATGTGTTGTGTAAGCTCCAGGTGTGCTCTATGGGTGAATCCCAATTGTCCTTCTTCAAGATATAGATACCCGAGCTGAGATGCCGTTTAACAAATCTCCAGTACGAACTCTGCAGGACACCAACATCAAAACCCCAGAAAACTTCAATGTCTCTCCAAATCTGATCATACTCGTCCGGTAGCTGAACATCATGTTTCTTCACATAAGCCCACCACTTTTCGAATCCCATCGGTGGACGACGCAGATATCGTCGTTCGTATTCATCTACAGCGTCGCGAAGGGTTTTTGACGCGCCTGAGAGTTTCTCCTGCCAAAGTCTTTGGGAGCGTTTGACTAGGTCGTGAACTGGGTGGCGATGGGAGCTGGCATACGCCGCTGTGTTGACTTCTAATAGACCAGATGAGTGATATTGGTGAGATTCAAGGTGTTCTGAATGTGTTGACCACGTCGTCGACGCATAAGCGCGTTGTTTCCGAGCCTTGCTCTTTTTCTGAAGAATGAGAAGTTCCTCTTTCATCAGGTCATGGCGACTCTCCAATTCCTCCTTTCCACTCTGAGCTACAGTCCCTTTGCCAAATCCCAGCTTTTGCGAGACAAATCGAGTCGTCCCACGTAGAGCGATAAAAACAAAAATAGCCAAGAGAAAGGCCGCCAGAAGTTTGATGAGTTTCCGCCAAAATCTGGGGGGAGCTCTGGGTATTATGCGATGTCTAAGTTTTGATTTCGTCAAAATCGGTGTGATGAGCATTACAGGCAAAACGAGTGGAAGAAAGAAGGACGGGGATGGACGGTTCGAGGAAGTGATAGTGTGCTTTGAGCCTGTTATCGTCAACGAGGCATCGATAAACTTGGATTTGCAGTGCTGGCAGTGGAGGGGCTTCTTCGGCTCAACGCGCGGACTCCCACCAGCGACCAGGCCTTCCTGTATTATGTATGTTTTTCCTTTTACTTTGACGGTACCTGCCGTCAGCTCAATTTGTTGCATTAGGGTTTCTCCATCATGCATCATGTCACCGGCATCCCGGTTGTCGTCGGCAAACCTGTATTCAAGCCAGGAATATTCGCAGAAATACAGCGTCTTTATGAGTCAGTTATGTCGAGGAAGTTGCATCGGACTTGTTGGTTCGGGTTGAAAGTGTTCAGGTTTATCAATTCTCGGGGCGCCGCTGCCAGCTTGGACTTGCTCGAATTTGAAAAATCCGAAATCTAGAACGAACCCCACTTGACAACATTCCACCATCACCTTCCGAATCTTATCGTCCAACAATTTCGCAGATACCCGCTATCATGGGTCCGTGATTGGACTCGTCGTCTGGTTCTCTTTGAGCTCGATGCAGACATCAGTGGCGCGTTCCAAATGTCAAACGGTCGATTCAATTTTCTGCCTGTTGTGATGCGTGCGCATCTCTGAGCCATCTCTGCAACCAATCTGCAACGCCTCCCATCGAGCATGACATTGAGCATGAAACATCTTCGCGCTACATCGAAACTGCTGGTACTTGTCTTCCTGCTTCCTGTTCCAGGGCCGATCTATAGTCTGTGTCTATGCTTTATCTAACTGGAGGACCACTCTTGAAACAGTAACAGGAAACAAAAATAGCAGCGCCTTTTGAACTTGGAGAAGTCTAGGCCCAGGGCTATGTTCTATTTGATGAAACCTATTTCCTGTGTCGTGAGCCCTAATGGATCACTACTGGAGCGTTGGCTCTCCAGTCCTCGACACGACTGAAGATTCCTGGTGAAATTGGGGGGAAAATATCAACTCGGCTTCCGTGCTCTTCGCCTGAGATGAGAACCTCGTCTCGATGGCGCGTACTATTTCTGGCTTTGACAACTATCTTATATAGTACGATACTTACAAGCCAATCAAAAGGTGATCCATAGAAGTATCATTCACGGGTGATTTAAGATGGGACGAGACTGGAGATTGGGTAACCGGCAGCAGTTGCTCCTCTATCATTCGTGTTCATTACGAAGTCCGTTCTCACTCGGAAGATCTGACTCGGTACGCTTAGCTGTGATTGGATGGGCGCAGCTCTGATGGCCCAACTTCGTCCGAGTCTGGAGCTTGAGGGGAAGTACAATTGGGCTACGAACCCGGTACAGTGGCGCGTCAATTTGTGAAAGCAACGCTGGCGTATCGGGTGTGTGGTCGTGGTATTTATTCAAGTGTGGCGATTATGGGTTATATTCAATGTCCACGTTGTTCGAGCTGAGTAACGTAGGTTGTTGCTTTACATATTTCACTCGTCGTTCGATTCCGTGACTGTTTCTTCGTGGCAACTACCGGACTGGGGATTGGTTGGAGACCAGTGCCTTAAAAGACGGGCCATACAAACATGATTTTATCCAATTTCCTCGTACCAACTTTTTTATAACATACATATTTCGACTGTCTGCAGCTACCATGACAGGTCGCGTCCAGAGTTTTGGGAGAGGTCCGTGCGTGGTGGCCAAGTGTTTTCCTACGATCTTCCTCTGGAGCCTTGGCACCTTAGGTATTCCTGCAACCTTGAGTATCATAACATGCCCCAGTTTTCGGAGGCTAGCATAGGTGCTGAGCTGTGCCCGTCATGACGAGTTTTTTATTCTGAATCATTACTGTACTCCATCCTATGTGTTGCTGCCAGCCGGAACGAATAATTTGATTGGACCAACGAAATCCAGAGTTTCCTTTCTAGGCTCCGGCACTGGGTTTCTATGCCGTTTTCGATCACTTCCCCGGTCACTCGTTTTATGGTTTACTTACCACTGCCAGAGGGGACGAACGCGAAGAGGGGTCGTAGGAATTATTGTGAGTGAATCTCTAAAGCCGGCTAGTAACTACGAAATAAGACCTCCGAGTCCCCCGACAGGGAGTGATGGACTGCATTTACTATGAGGAACCAGAACATTGGATCTGCCATGCCAACGAGGAAATCAAACAAATACAAAAACCCACGGGCGGTCCAATACTCGTTTCACCTCCTCGTCCCCCCTCGCTCTCCCTCTGCCCTAGTAAGTTTTTAATTTTCTCCCCTTCCCCGCACCACCACTCAACGTTTCACAGTTTTTCGTTCTGGGCTGCCCGGCTGCACCCCTGGTCCTTTTATCTTCCACGTTCCTTTTAAGCAGGCTTTATTTCTCAAGTTTTTAATCACCAACAATGCGTTATTCTACTCTATTTGTATTGGCGGCGCCATTAGCTGCAGTCCATGCCGCTCCCCTTAGAAGACAACAGGCCAACCTAGATGTTACAGTCCTCAGTGCGTTCACCAACCTTGTTCAGGTGGATTACGACTCATTTTGTTTTGCAGAGTTCGCAGACGTCCTTGAACAATTAGAATCCAAGTTTTACTCAGACGCCCTCGCAAAATTCCAGCCATCTGATTTCACCAGCGCTGGCTTTGTTTCCGCCGACATCCCCGTCCAGCAATTCCAGGTCATTCAACAGGATGAAGCCACCCATTCCACTGTTCTCCAATCGGGACTCGCTGCCGTTGGAGAGAAACCAATAACTTCATGTAATTTCAAATTCGACTCGGCTCTCACCGATGTCGCCACTATGGCGGCCACTGCTCGAGTTGTTGAAAACTTGGGTGTTGCGGCGTACTTGGGAGCGGCACCTCTGGTGACAGATCCCGTGATCTTACAAGCAGCGGGAAGCATCTTGACGGTGGAGGCTAGGCATCAGACCATCTTGAACTTGCTCTCTGGAAGTGGTACCGCGATTCCTAATGCATTTGATATCGGTTTTTCTCCAAGTGAGGTGTTGAGTGTTGCCGCTCCGTTCTTCGACGGAGCTTGCGATTTGGGCGTTCCTGGTATGTCGTTGATTCCTCTTCAAACCAAGGTTCTCTCAATCGTCATTTTTATAGCCTTCCCTACCCTTACGGTTACCAACACCGGTTCTATTGGTCCCGGTACAAAGTTGACCTTCCAGTCTGATGCCATCAATGGTACCGTCCCAGGAGATGTACGTTTCTCTTTCCCGTGGCACGGAAATGGGAATCCTGACTCGTCTTTCTAGCAATTGTTCTGTCAAATGCTTGTCGGTGGAGCCGCTGCTTCCATCCCTCTTCCCTTCGACAACTGTGCTGTACCTGACGGCCTTAACGGTCCCGCAGCAGTCTTCATCACCGCCGACAACCAACCGTTAGCCAACAATGTAGTCGACCGTCAGACCAACAACGGCAAACTCCTGACCGGTCCGGCTATGCTCTTCATCGATGTTCAGCCTCAGATGCTCGGTCAGATGCTTCGTGCTGTTAATGGTACACAGTCTGGTTCATCGAGTGAAACCACCCAGACCATCAGCCCTGATCAGGCCTCGAAAATCCTTCAGAGCGCTTCGAGCACTGCTACTGGAGGTGCTCAGCCTACAGGATCTCCTGCACCCGTGAACAATGGTGTTACCGGTGATGGCAAGCCTATACTTACCACTGGTCTTTCTCAAGATGGAAAGATCAATGTCATTGGTTGGGAAGGTCTCTCCAACTAATTCGTCAGTTCATGACTAGATGTCTTGAGGACTTCTACCTTACTTCTTTGGGTACACCTGTTATACCATGTTCACATACCACTTCTTTTTTTTCGATGGACTGTTCAGCTACGTAGAATACGCATTGGAATTGATATAACGCCTGTTTGACTTGCTTGTTTTATTCCTTCTCTTTTCTTTTCTTTTCCAGATTCCTTCACCAGTCGTGAAAGTAGGGCAGATCACCTTCTGTGAATGGAGAATGTTCGTAGGTCAACAACATTGGTCGCAACCGTTGCTGTATGTAAAATGCCCGAAATTTGAACTCTGTATGGCAAGCGTACGGCAATTTATCCAAATAATTTTGCGGGGGAAATGTTCTTGCCTTAATCCAGATTTTTGTCAGTAAAGCTCACCGCTGTGATCGATCGAACCTAACTGCTCAGTACGACGAATCTATCTTGTACGTTCCGGAGTGATTTTCACGCTATCGGTTTGTACTGACAACACAAATTCTTCACATAACACGACTGAAGGGATCTACTCAAAACGCCTTTGGGACGATGACTGCGAGCCGCTTCGAATTCGTTTTGCGACCGTAAGTGATTGGTCTTGAGCGCCTCGTTACATCCGGTTACATAGCTTACCGTAGTTAGCCCACCATTCGTTGCTGCAGGTTCGCCTGGAGATCGCTACGGTAGAAGCCAATTTGCGACGGGACTGGGCCCCCCAGACTCTTGGAAGTTGGAGTTCGTAGAAAAGGACTGGATCGTCGCCCTTTCCCATGGCTACCGCCACCCACTATACATCACCCTCCAACTCGCTTGGTAGGATTTTCATCCCTCATCCTACTTTTCGTCCTTCTCATTACCTTTGCAGTTTCTTCAGTTTGGGCTGCGCCCTGTTTCGATCTTTTCACGTTCTTTAAAGCAGGCTTTCGTTCTTTTTTTTGCATTTTAACCATAATGCGTCCTTTCTTGTTCATTACATTGGCGGTGCCATGTGCAGTGTTCGCCGCACCAGCTCAACAAAATCGAAACAGACAGAAACTAGCTGCAACGGTACTGAGTACGTTTTTTTTTTTTTCAATCTTATTCCAAACTCGATCGCGTTAATCTTTGTTATACAGAGTTCGCGGACGTCCTGAACCAGTTCGAGGCACAATTCTACGAAGCTGCATTGACCAAATTTGTTAATAACGACTTTGTGAATGCTGGCTTCATTTCCAATCAGATACCCTTGGAGCAGTTCATCAAAATCCAAAAGGACGAAGTGACGCATTCTTCTTTCCTTCAGAGCGGTATAGCTTCTATCGGTGAAAAGCCTGTCACGTCTTGCAAATTCAAATTAGACGCAGCGACTAAAGACGTGGCTACAATGACGACGACTGCTCGAATCTTGGAGAATTTGGGTGTCGCTGCGTTTTTGGGTGCAGCTCCCTTTATTCGTGATCCAGTGATCTTGCAGGCCGCCGCAAGTATCTTGACGGTGGAGGCGAGACATCAAACTATGCTCAATGTTCTGTCGAGTAATGGAAGTACGATTCCGAATCCGTTTGATGTTGCTCTTTCACCTAGCGAGGTTTTGGCGATCGCTTCTCCGTTCTTTGATGGCCGTTGTGATTTGGGTATAGCAGGTATGTTTTCCGGAGTTTTCTTTTTTCGCGTTTAGCAAAATCCAGATGTGTTGGGCCATGATTTTTTTTTTTAGCTTTTCCGACGCTGACGATCACGAACAAGGGTCCCATCACTCCTGGAACCACGTTAACCTTCAAGGCTGACGCTATGAGAGGTGGAAGGCGTAAGAATGTAGGTTTTCTCGCGTTCGAGTCCGGATATCTGGTACTGGGAATCTCTCATCTCCTGTTCCGCAGCAACAACAACTCT
This sequence comes from Marasmius fiardii PR-910, assembly GCA_014904975.1. Classification (NCBI taxonomy): domain Eukaryota; kingdom Fungi; phylum Basidiomycota; class Agaricomycetes; order Agaricales; family Marasmiaceae; genus Marasmius; species Marasmius fiardii. The sequence continues at coordinate 925,333 of MU127789.1, forward strand.
TCTGCCAAATGCTTGTAGGGGGTATGCCCAATACACTTGCGATGCCAGTCGACAACTGCATCGTTCCGCCCAACTTTAACGGTCCAGTGACCGTTTGGGTAACTTCTAATAGCCAACCTCTCCCTTCCAACTCTCTCCAACGTGACAAGAGCAACAAAAGGCTTGTCGCGGGACCTCAGATGACATTTGTCGACACTCAAACCCAAACGTTGGTCCAGAAGGTGAGAGGCCTAGGTCCTGGAAACGTGACTAACAACACGGTTGTTACTGGCGGGGGTGCTGGAAGTGGAAGTGGAAACGGAACTACCACTTCCGAATCGCCCAACAAAACTGCCAGTGCTCCGCCTGCGGGAAACGCGACTACCACTTCCAATTCGCCCGGGGGAACTGCCAGTTCTCCGCCTCAGAACAATGGTCTATCGAGTGGAGGACCCGTTTTGACGACCGGGGCGTCGGCGGATGGGAAGCTTAATGTGCTTGGATGGAATGTTACGGATACTCAGGGACAGTGAAGTCTATGGTTGTTTCTTGGTTGCTTTGAAACTTCCGGACCTGGAGGCTTTTGAAATGTCTCTTTCCGAGATACCCGTTTTTCTTCACTTTTTTATTTGGACCTTTCCCTCCCCCCCTTTGATTACGTCTTCTTGTTGCCGTTCGGTCTCTTTTTCTTTAGTATAGTTTGGTATGTTTTTTGTAACGAGTAGTCTTAAGTCCTCAGCAAGAAAGATGTACATCTCGTCAGTGTGTCGCTTGACAGATTTGCTGAAGCAGCTCAGAGTCTCCTGGACTTGTCGTGGAATTTGAGGACGGCGATCTGGAAGTTTGCTACAAGTCAATAGGATTATGGTGCCGGCCCACTAACTGCCAGTTCTTTTTGCAAGCAATCCCACCGATGTTGTCTGTATGGTGTGCAGTTCAAACTCCCATAGGTGTGCTAGTCTCAGAGATCATAGGTAGGCTTTTAGATGGTCCAAGATTGTTGGGTAAATTTGGTAATTGACCGGCCCTAAAGCTGCACATGATGTACTGTAACTACAGAAAACTTAGAGGTGGCCAACTTGCTGGATGAATTATTGATCATGAAATCCTCGAGCTGGAGACCGCGAGTTGCACAAAACAAGTGGCAGTTAGCGGACCCGAACCATAGCTGCGAAAGTCTCCCAGCTCCGATTCGGCCTATTTTGTGTTCCTTGGTGGCCTGAGCCACTGGCCGCGGCCGCCTATGCCGACTAGATGGGTTGAACACAAGCTACGACTAGACGAAGAACGCGAAGAACGCGTAAAACCCGGGTGAATAAGTGAGCTGTTCGGGAACAACTTCAAGGGAAAAGGTTGCTATGTGGTGTCGTTGGATCTCAATCGGAATGTGAATTCAGCTCCGAGTCATCTCCTGGGTTGTAATGGGTGTTCATCCTGAAGGTGCGAGTGAGGTTCGAGCCACAAGTTGCGCCTGAGTACTGGGTAGCCGCACATGATTTAGCCTCTCGGAAATTCGGAGAGGGGGGAGGGGTAGTATGTATTTTGAGAGAATTCAAAGAAACCCACTTGAGGATCCTGGGGGTAGATGTAGGCTTGAGCGTGAAGGAGAGTTTTCGAGGCTCAGGGTAGAGGCATCCAGTCCATTGTCATCGAGGCGTCGCAGACACTGAAGTTGGAGGTCCATTGTGTGTGAACCGTCTGGAATCTTCTTCCTCCTGTCAAAGCCCAGCTCTACGCCCATCAGTCGCGACTGAAAGTGGTTCTTTCTGGTTGGTATAGCCCTTCTTCGAGAATAAAGTCTCTCCGACCGGAAGAGGTTGAGTGCAGACTGTGCAGTATATGGTCATTGTGTCATGATCACTGTCAGGGAACCAGATCAGCATGATTTTTTTGTGTGGCCCTGGGCACAGCCTTCTGTCAGGTAAGCACGCGCGGACTCTGTTTCTCCTCTTCACCATCACTCTCTATTTCTCTCTCTCTACCTTCCCCTCGCCAAACTCGTCTAGAGAGTGCGGTTAGTGCAGTTTCAAAACTGCTATCCTTAACCCATAGACATGGCTGAATCTGGCGACGGAAACATCAAGGTCGTCGTACGATGTAGGCCCCTCAACGCTAGAGGTATGTCTATATTTCCAGTTTCCTAGAGCAGAGGCTCTCAATCGAGCTTGCTCTCAATGTTGAATCGATATCTCTGCAGAACTTGCGCGAGGCGCAAAGCCGCTCATTCGAATGCAAGGCAATCAAACATTTCTTGACCCCCCGGAAGCTGGTTCCCAACAAGATGCCAAACGCGCAACAGAGAGGAAGACGATGGCGTTCAGTTTTGACAAGAGTTACTGGTCAGCGGGTCCGAGAGATGAGCCCGGTTATTGCTCACAGCAGACGTTGTACGACGATCTGGGGAAGGAGTTGTTGGACCATGGGTTTGCGGGGTTCAATGCGTGTATTTTGGCATGTGAGTTGATATCAATCTCTCAACTGGAATTCTGTATTAACTCCAGGTGTAACCTTCTCTTAGATGGACAAACTGGTGCGAAGATATAAAAATTGGGTCTCTTGAACTTACGTTTGACTCACCTGTACAGGTTCTGGAAAATCTTATAGGTGCGCGATCATCCCTCTCAAAAAATCTTAACCTTACTGATTCGTGAAACGTTCAGTATGATGGGATGTACGTTTCCTGAATTTGTTAGCGATTCCTGTTATAATGATACATTTACCCCTTAGATGGCCCGGACAAGGGTATCATCCCACTCACTTGCTCGGAACTTTTCACCCGACTGGAAGCACGAAGAGCTGAGGATCCCAACATCCATTTTACCGTCGAAGTCTCGTACATAGAAGTTCGTCTGTTCGCCAATTGCTTCAAACCGTCGCTGAACAACATTCCTCCAGATCTATAACGAGAAGGTGCGGGACCTCCTGAACCCAAAGAACTCGGGAAACTTGAGAGTTCGAGAGCATCCAAGCTTAGGTCCATATGTGGAGGACCTTTCCAAACTTGTAGTTGGCAACTACGAGGAGATGATGACGCTCATGGACGAGGGGAACAAGGCACGGACGGTCGCTGCTACTAACATGAACGAGACGTACGAAATGTTCTGATCTTTTTCTGGAACTTTACTTGACCTTTGCTCTCCTCGCAGTTCTTCTCGTTCGCATGCTGTGTTCACCCTCCTCCTGACCATGAAAAGACACGACGCTGACACGAATTTAGACACCGAAAAGGTTTCACGAATCAAGTGAAGATTTTACTTTATACCATCTATTGCTGAGACGTTTTTTTGACGAACACGTCTAGTTTGGTCGACTTGGCTGGATCCGAGCGAGCTAACTCTACTGGTGCCACTGGACAACGGTTAAAGGAAGGTGCCAATATTAACAAGTCCCTTACCACGCTCGGAAAGGTTATATCTGCTCTGGCTCTTGCAAGCGCTGCGGATGGGAAAAAGGGAAAAAAGGGGAAGGCAGAAGAGTTCATTCCCTACCGAGACTCGGTGAGTTCTTGATGATGTTATCCCTTCTGACCCGATTCACTTATTATCATATTACACGTTATCCACCGGTAGGTCTTGACTTGGCTTCTCAAAGACAGTTTAGGGGGGAACTCAAAGACAGCTATGATTGCGGCTATCTCACCTGCGGATTACGAGGAGACACTAAGTACGCTGCGGTACGCTGATCAAGCAAAGAAGATCAAGAACAAGGCTGTTGTGAATGAAGATCCTAATGCCAAGCTTGTGCGCGAGCTCAAGGAAGAACTAGAAATGTTGAGAGGTGTGTTCACTTGGGTTCACTTGTATCGAAGTCCCGATCATACATGACGTCATGTCGTCCATTAGCTCGTGTATCTGGATCAGCCGGAGAAGACACATTCGATCCCAAAGTCCCTCCGGAGAAACAGAAAGTCACGTACCAGACGAAAGACGGTAGGATAAAGACTGTTACAAAGGCAGAGCTGCAAGAGCAGATGGAAGCGAGTGAGAAGCTGATGCAGAGCCTCAATGAGACATGGGAAGAGAAGTTGCAGAGAACTCAAGAGGTTCAGAAGGAGCGTGAAAAGGCCCTCGAAGAACTGGGTATATCTGTTGAGAAAAATATGGTCGGTGTTCATACGCCAAAGAGGGTACGTTCAACCTGTCTTGCTTTTTTCTTTCCGACGCTTAAATTACGCCCACTCGTAAAGATACCACATTTGGTAAACTTGGTGCGTCAGCCTCTTTTCATTTCCGACTAAGGATCTCATTTAATTAACGACCTTGGATCTACTCTAGAACGAAGGTAGGTACTACACGGACAGGTTTGACTCGTGGGCTGACCAAGGACCTTGATAGATCCTCTTATGAGTGAATGTCTGATCTACCAACTCAAACCCGGGAAAACAATGGTTCGGCAAAGTCTGTTTGGATTGTGATTGACTGAATCATTAATGCTCCTTTCAGGTTGGAAGATTGGATAGTGACAAGCCCGCTGCTATCAGGCTTAGTGGTGACAACATTCTGGACGAACATTGTTACTTCGAACATACAGATGGGAAGGTGTTCCTACATGCGTTGCCCGAGAGTGTGACAGTGAGTGATTTTCGATGACCAGATCTTTTTTCGACGGATTATTAACTTATATTTCAGTTCTTGAACGGAAAGCGCGTAGCACCAGAACAGGTCAGTTTCATGTCTTGGAAATAGGGGCGTGCTGACACTATTTAACAGCCCCACAAACTTCGATCTGGATTCCGTATCATTCTCGGTAAGTCTTCGCAGTACACACTCTTGAACTCTCGCGTCAATTGAACTTGGATTTTTCTTCGTGGCGAAAATCTACTCAGGGGACAACCATGTATTCCGTTTCAACAATCCAGAGGAAATCCGGAAACAGCGAGACCGAGCTACAATGAGGTCGAACATGCAACTCAGCATTTCCGCTGCAGATATAGAGAACGGAGAAGCCTCACCTGCTACCCGACCGGATTCACCAGCTTCATCGATTGACCAAGACGACGTGGATTGGACATTTGCCCAACGAGAAGCGGCGTTTGCTCGACTTGGACTTGACCCGACGTTGGACAGCCTACCGGATGATGACTTGAACAAGCTGTTTGAAAAGGTCACGAAGGCCAAAACATTGAGAGAACATCATCTGAAGTCTCGCCCAGAGAGCAGTCTTAGCCAAGTGGATGATGTTTGGAGTGATACTGGTCGTCCGTTTGCTAGTGATGGGACGACGGATGATACTAGTATGGATGTCTGGTCGAGCCATCATGATAGTCCGGACATTGGGGATGGGCCTTTGAAAGATGTTCAGCATCAACTGGAGAATCGACTTCAAGCTATAACCGAGTCATCGACGGAGGCGGAAGACTTGAAGGTAGAGAAAGAGCATATGGAACACCAGCTTCGACTTGTACGAAACCAGATGAAGCGGCTCATTGACGCTCGTGCGCGAGGAGAGATCGATGGAGACATGGAGGTATCCGAACCGGTGATATACACTGCAAGGCAGCTCAGACTTATAAGGAAGGTTCTGGACAAATGGAGGGCACATCGGGCGTTTTCGATGGCTGAAGCTGTCCTTTCAAATGCTGTCCTCGTCAAGGAGGCCAATATAGTCAGGTGCGTAACTTGCGCCTCGTCTTTTGGTTCAAACACTAAGAATTGCAATTTCTGTTGTTAGCAAAGAGCTCGGGAAGGACGTATCATACAACTTCACTATCTCCTCCGGCGGATCCCTCGCCGCTCCCGCATCCTCTGTCGACACGATAGCAGGGCTTGATCAGTTTGGTGATGTCGCTGACCCAGTCCTTCGGTCAGCCACCCAGCCGTCGGTCGCTGTCAAAGTCCTCGACAAACGTCACAATGCAATATACATCTGGTCGCTTGATCGCCTACAGCAACAGCTTCTGCGGATGCGAAATTTGACCACATACATCGATCGGCCATCCTATACTCAACACTTCTCTTCAGATGACGCCTTCTACGATTCACCTCCCCCTGAGTATTCGTTCATAGGGAATGCCATGATCTCACTCGCTCCATTGGCCCGGCGTCTGTCATCTGTTTCGACTGTTCCCATCTTCTGTCGATATACCTCGGAGGCTATAGGATCTTGCCGTATAGACCTTAAATTGGTCAACGTGGTTCTACCTTCAAGGCACTCTTCAGCGCCATCAACCAGACCCGCCTCGCCTGTGCCTGATGTGATTCCTTCTGGAAGCAAACTCAGTTTCTTTTTGACTGTTGATTCGGTCAAAGGCCTCCCTCCCCATGACTACTCTTCTGTTCATCTACAAGTTCGTTTGTCGTCATTTGTTGGACCCAGCATCGCGACAGAAGAAGTTTTCCCCTCCCTCGCCGTCAATCTTGATTCCTCTTCCCTCTCGGAACTGAAGTTCAGACGCAGCTTTTCGATCGCTGCCACGACGAAGGTACTCAATCATCTCCGGGACGGCTATGCACCCATCGAATTCTTCGCATCTGTGACTCCTACTTATCTCGAGCGTTTGGAGCGTTGGGATGAGTTACGAGAACAGAAGTCGTATCCTAGGACATCTTCCGCTCCCAGTACTCCCTCTTCCGAAAGCCGGCCAACTAGTGCACCTCCCATGAGACGTTCAGAAACCGAATTCGTGGTCGAGCAAACTCATGACATCGCTGCGTGGATCCAGGTGTGTGAGCTAGCTCCAGACGGTCAATACGCACCAGTGCCTGTAATGTCTCAGGGATCGTTAGATCCCGGATGTTTTTTCTTGCATCAGGGCTTACAACGCCGAGTCATTATCTCCTTATCTTCTAATTCGGGTCCACAGTTCCCGTGGATAGAATTGACGAAGGTACGGATGGGCAATGTCAGATTGCTTGATCCCAAAGGTCGAATCCACGAGTCAGAATCCAAGGCACTAGTGACGTTACCTCTTCTCAAGGACCAAGTTGTGGAATTCAAGCCAGATGGCACCGGCGCTCTTATAGGACATGCTCTCTGGGATTCCAGTGTTCACGATTCGGTACTTCTCAACAGGGTTACAGCTGCCAATCAGCGTATCCTCCTTCAGATGCAATGGTCGGTTGCCGTGGAAACATGTGCGGACCCAGTACAGTTCAACATGGACATCGCAATAACGATTGGTACGCGGGATGCCCGACCTCCCTCCAAACTGCTCAGCTTCTTTGGATCGAATAAGATTCTGACGAAGACGAGTAGTCTATTCCATGTCCGACTGTCGCCACCTCTCACAAGATCTCCGAAAGATCTTTGGCGACTTGATACAGCGGAGAAGTATGTGCGTGGTGAAGAGGCACTAGGTGCTTGGAAACCTCGTAGTATCTCCGTTGTGGAGGATTACTCACGACTGGTGTCGATGGAGCGCCGAGCAGCAGACGTGCAAGCCGTACGCGTCATCCTGGCAAACGCACCACAGAAACCGATTCAACACGATGCGCTTGCATGGCGTACTGATCAATTGCTCAAGAAATCTCTTGATCTATGGCAAAAACGATTCGGACATCAGGGACAGGTGAGGCGGGCTCTTTTCTCACAACTACTTCCCGGATCATATCTAATTTTTGTGCAGATTGTACTCAACCAGGATCCATCGGAAGAAGGAGGCTCACCAAGTAAAAAGCCCCTCAGTATAGAATCTCTTGATGGTTTGAAGCTCATATCACGAACGAAAATCATTAACCGGAGGTGAGCGCTGAGTACCAATATTACGTAATATGGAGGTTGACACATTTCCTAGTGATGGAGTGACCAAGAAAGGTCATCTTCTGATTCTTACTGATGCGATGCAGAACGTTTGGGAGAAACGGTGGTTTGTTCTCAAGAGGTGTGTAATTGGTCTTGAAGCGGGAGGATATGAGTTTCTCACCGATCGATGACGAGAACAGGCCACATCTTCACATGTACCTCCATTCAAATGAGGTGGAGGAGGTCGGCGTTGTCACTCTCAATGGTGTCAATGTCGAGAGCGATCCTCAGAAAGAGATTCTTTTAGGGGTAGGTTTTACGCACTCTTTTCTCGCTCAAATCTAACGCCGTTCTCACGCAGAAACCCTTCTCATTTACTCTTTTCACGTCCTCGAACTCTCATGCATTGGCCGCTCCGAATTTGAAGGAGAAACAGGCATGGGTTGCTAGGCTGGATCCCACACGCTTGCTGTCCTGACGATTCTTATATATTTGCACCTTCCTTTCATTCTCTGGTTCATCGTGGTGTGTTGCCTTGCATTTTTATATGATCTAATTTACTCCATTATTTGCTATCTTTGCATGTTGGATCTCCCTCTCGTTACTCGGTTTTTATAATACTAGATAGTTATCATATGTAACACATACCCCTATCTGATGATTTCTTACTTCATCCTTGTTCCCTTTATACGAGTTTACTCACGCTCACAACTATCAGAACAAAGTAGCTGTACCCTTTATTCCATGATACTAAATATTAAGAACATAGAGCAGCTTCGTGTATCGATCAGATTCGAGGTGTATGCTCTTCCAGCGGCGGTTTCAGGCCGATGAATACGTTAGCCAGCCCTGACGCTACCCTCAGTATTTCTGAGACCTTGAATGATGACTTCGCGACGCAACCACTTGTCCTCAGGGGTGAAGTACCAGCTCAGCATACCGAACAGGGTGACAGCACCAAAGATAACGCAAGCCTAAAAATTGGATCACGAAAAAGATCGGACAATTGAAGATGCACACAACTCACAAAATTAAAATTTTCTGCTGTGACCGGGAAGAAGAAGGGCGAGATCATGACCTGGGGGAGCATGTCAGCAAGGGAAGGAAAATCAAGATTCTCCTCTTTTAGTAGAAAAACTCACAGCAACCACCAGCCCATTCCATAAAGCACAGATTAGATAGATTGGTCTGGCGAAACGTCCTAGTCGAAAATGAGATGACTGAAATTGGTTTGGAGTCATTGTGAACCGTAAGAGGGAGATCAGGCCATATGCAGCGATGGTTGGAACACCCCCGGCGGAGACAAGGGAGGTGAATGCGACTTGACTGGGCAGAATGGTGCAAAGTAGACATGCGCCAAAAATGTACATGACAGTGACGGCATTCCTGGGTTGTCTGTCATCGTTCACTTGACCAATCCACCATGACAATGGAAGTACACCGTCCCGAGCAACAGCAAATACTAGACGGGACGCTGCAACTACAGCAACACTAGTACTCTAAAGGGAATCATAATCAGAAAGTGGAGAAGAGTCAACGAAACGAATCCACCAACCAAAATCAAACCCAGAACAGCGAGAATGGTCATGAAGATGCTCGGCCCTTTCCCGATAGCAAGTGCGTAAAATACAACAAACGGCTGCGGGGCTTCGAGAGCGAACAAAGTGTCCAGATCGGGGGTACAAAAAAGAAACAGTATGGTGGCGGCGAAGCCCAATACACCGGTGGCCAATGCACTGCTCAAGATCCCTTTACTCGCAATGACACTACAGTGACGTGAGCCTCAGTAAGGTCGATCCAGGAGCTAAGTTCGTTTACCTTGCATTCTTTGTCTCTTCGGCAATATGACCCGATGCATCAAACCCAGTCATGGAACCGGCAGTAAACAGGCTATATCGGTGTCAAACTATCGTACTTGGCGAACAAGAACGGGCAACGTACAATGAAAGAATCCAGTTCCATGCAGGTGGAGCGCCAGTGCCATTATCTGGAACATCCTAAGTTCCACTTCGATCTGAGTAGAGAGGACTCACAAGTCATAGTGAAAACCTCCTTCGCAGTCCTCAGCCCGAATGTCTTCGAGGCTCCAATGGGCAACCAGATGACGCACAGGAAGAAGTCCACTATCATCAATCCCATCGTGAACTTGAAAATAAAAGAATACAATCTGGGCGGCAGATAATTAATTGCGACGGAGATGACGAGCAATCCTTCTGAAATGGCCCAGATGAGCGCACGAAACTTGACGTTGTCGTTGGTCAACCCTCCAGGAAAGTCGACATCCCAAACCACTAATTGACTGACAATATAATTAGCCGTGGTCTATAAGCACCTCTGTTAGCATCCTGGTGGCATCGTCAAAAGTTTGGCACGAACTTGGCAATTACCAGCAGTGAACGTCATCCAAGCCGTACAGGTCCACCACGCGACGACAAAGCCAAAGAATCTCGCGTACTTTGGTCCAGCACTTTCCGCTGCCCAAATATAAATGGAACCACTCAGCGGGAGAGCTGAGCATATTTCAGCAAGTATCCCAGCCGTCATCATCATGAAAATGATAGTAATGACATAGGAAGACCTGGCGAAAATTGAGAAGGGTAAGGGACTAAATCACCAATAGCACAAACCACACGGCCGCTGGTCCACCAGCTAGTAAACCGAGAAAGAGAGAAGTCCTAAAAAAGGAGAGAATGTAAAAAAAAAAGTCCTTTGCAAAGAATTAAGAGAAAATTTACCGGGCTCCGCCAATAAAGTTAAGTGCACAAAAACTGGCTGCGAAACTTTCGATCAGGTGCCAAGTTCGATGAAGTTGCTAAGAATGAGTTAGACGTCGAAAAAGAGAGCTGACACTTGAGCAATACCTGTTTGTAACCTAAATTTTCCTATCAAAAATTGTAAGTAACTGCAGAGAGCTCCGGAAGGGAGCGAAAAAAAAGTGGACCACGACACTGGGGCTTCCCTACGCAGGTCTGAGCGCTGATCAGGTTCAAGCGGTATAATCTCAATCTTCGAGGAGTTCTCACTTCTCAACTAAGAAGGTCATGGAACTCCAGCAAAGATACCCGCAGCCAAATCCAGTGTTTACCACTAGAAAAAGATGTTACCGGTACGACTAGCAGCCCAAATCTGTTGAGGTTCTCCCCACTCGTGTTATTTCTTCACCAATTGCAACTGATCGGAATCAGCGATGGATTCCACTTCATGGTCCACTTTCGATCCAGAATTTGAGGCTTGGTCACCCATGATGGCAGGAAATAAGGAGAGGATGCAATAGCTTGTGCTGGTTATATAAGGGAGAAAATATGATATTTTCCCACGCTCGATCTGTACATGCGACTACTAATAACAGTAAATCCACCTCGACAAGATTTCCAGTACTTTACTGAATACCGAACCGCTGACAGAAAGTGGTCAACAGACAGAAACCGAATTAGACAGGAGCTTACGGGTTTGAGAGCTTTGATTAATGCCCACTCCTCATTGGTAACGTCGGCTCGGAAAGACGCCTGGACGGAACATCATTTAGCTTCATGGCTTACTTAGATAAACGAAAAGGGAGAAATCACCTTCAAAACATCAATACTCTGCCGTGTAATATGGCTGAGAATCTCATCTTTGTCATCGAAATGCCGTCCGAACATCTTCGCCGACTGATAAACAGCATGTTCAATCTTCACTGCGACACCACCACCAGACTGTGACTTCTTCACGACCTAATACGAAGATCAGTTAAGGTGGAAAACACAGTTTAACACACGATATAGCGTACTTCATGGGCTTTGTGGTTGATTTCCAAAGACGTACTGGACAGTTCCCGTGAACTTTCACCACACTCCAACCAAGGGTGAAGATACGTACACTTTGCCAAGGTCAATAATCTCCTTTTTCTGAGTCGTCGGATCAATCTTGACAACAGAAAGAGGTGTCCCCACTCTCAGTGTACCGTCCAGAATATCGACACCAAGGATAATGGGGTCTCGTTTACAGAAAGCAGCGATTATCTTGAGTCGGCAAGGCCAAACAGCTTGAGGTGCTGCATCTCTTCGTTTGGCTTCTACTATTTCCTTATTATAAGCTGTAAACTTATCGAATAAATGGTAAATGATGTCCGCTGGAAGTCCTATCAGTAAAGTGTTTTGAAATACGAATCGAAAATAGATTACCTCTGAACAACCTGATTCCCATCTCTTCTGCCAAACGCTCGGCATCTTTGTCGACAGGAACATCGAAACAGAGAATGCAAGCAAGTTCCCTAGCTTTCTCCAGCATCGTTCCGGCACGCATGACGTCTTTCTTGTGCACGGGTCCAATATTGATACCAGATACAGGGATCTTACTGACTTTCAAAAAGTCAAGCAAGGCCTCTAAAGATCCAAGAGTCGAGGCTTGGACACAGACCCCGCGTCCCGATTTGTCGATACTGTTGAGTAAGGACGTGAGATCGGACATGACTTCGTCTCGGAGATCATCTTCATCATCGTCAGGTCCACAAACAAGAAGTCGAGAGCCAGCAATAGCCTTTTCAAGATCTGGGGCAACGATTTTAACACCCAGTGCTGCCTTGACTTCTTTGTGATGGACGTATGCAGACTATCGGGAAAAAAGAATAGGGAGCGGTAAGTCTAAGGTTCATACACAAGACAGTGGCGAACCACTGACCTTGATCCGCAATTCACGAAGGGGTTGAGGTGTCAGCAGCGCACGAACTTGCGTAACGATAGGACCATTGAGCCCGCACACGACGATCTTCTCTCCCTCTCGGAGAATACCATTCGACAGGACAACGTCGATCGTCGTACCCAGGCCCTCGATAACCTTGACTTCCAACACCGTGCATTCTAACTCTGAAAGGTACATTAAACGGTCGCTCATCCGCTGCTGCGTGAGGTTGATAAGCAACATGATCATATCAGGTACACCCTCTCCCGTGAAAGCAGACGTGGGCACCAATGACACATTCCGTGCAAAGTTCTTGTTTTCGTAGTAGAGGACCGCATTGAGACCTTCCTCTGCGAATGCGAGAATAGTTTTCTTGACCCTGTCGTCAAACTCCCGTTGAACCGCGCGACTCTGCTTGGCCAAGGACTCTTGGAAGGCACCATCCGGGGTTGCTTGCCAACCATACAAACGATCGACCTTTGATGGAGGTCAACCTCACAGACTTCCGTCAAAGGAGACCACCCACCTTATTCAATGCGACGATGAAAGGAGTCCTCTTATCCCGCAACAGGCGTAGCGACTCCAATGTTTGCGCTTCCAAACCATGCTGTTACGAGGTTAAAACGTCAAGTCGACAATGTAGAATCTCATCGCCCACCATGATGTCAACAACCAGGACAGCGATGTTACACAGCGAACTTCCACGCGAACGCAGATTCGTGAAAGACTCGTGACCGGGAGTATCGATAATAAGCAACCCAGGAACTTTGTATTCTTGTTTGCCGTCCTGAGGGAGGATTTCCATGAACAATATTGTGACGCACAAATTAGAAGACAACCTACTTTATTAAGGACAGCAGTCTTTGTCTTGATAGCCTCGACAGGGAAGTAAGTAGCTCCGATTTGCTGCGTGATTCCACCAGCCTCTCCCTCTTGTACGTTGGTTTGACGGATCTGATTGAGGTTTTACGAGGTGTTTACCTTAATACTAGACGACACATATTGTACACGAAGATACCTCACCTTGTCAAGCAAACTCGTCTTTCCTGTATCGACGTGTCCCAGGATACAACAAATAGGACTGCGGAGGTCATCTTTGTTACGTGCAGCGAGTGCTGCTTCGTGAGCTTTTGCTCGCCTTTCTGCGGCTTCAGCTTTACGTTGTGCAGCCATTTTCTGGGCTTTTGTAAGTTCCTCCTCCTCCTCCTCGTCGCTCGACTCTTCTTCTGATGAGTCCTCATCGTCATCATCTGAATCCTCGTCTGAATCCTCCTCTTCCGAGTCTGAAGGTTCGGTAGCTTTGCTGGGGGTCGGCTTGACTACAGCCTTGGGTGCTGAAGCCGCGGCCGGTGATTTCACTTCTGAAGTTTTAGGGGGTTGGGGAGCTATAGGCACCGCAGTCAGGGTGAATACCATTCTACCTTTAGGATGATGTGAAATTGACTCACCTTTAACTTTCCCGTTAGCTTCAGAAGGTTTAGACTTCGTCGCAGGTGGCACCACAGGTTTTGCCTTCTCTCCTTCGTCACTTGAGGCATCCCATGAATCCTTAACGCCTTCCTGAGGAGTCTGCGGCGTTTCTTCCTCGCTACTGGCATCCCATTCGTCTTTGACACCCTCAGCTGCGGGAGGTTCAACGTCCTGAGGTTTCTTTCCGACAGCTGGTGCGGCGGGTTCAGGAGATCTCGGCCGTGATTCGGGTGCAGGAGACGAATCCTTGTTTCCTGGCCCTTTCTTTTTCCGGTTACCATAAACGACTTTCTTGGACGTGGGCTGAGCACTACCCTGCTGAAGGCCTTCGACTTGCACCCCAGACGCTAGCAACGCCTGCTTCCTCATCTCAGCAGCAGCGCGTTCTTCCTTCTGTTTCTTGGTAAGGAGTCGGCCCTCTTTCTTCGCCAACTCCCGCTTGGCCTGTAATACATTCATTAACTCAGCATGACCATGAGATGTATGGAAAACTTGCCTTCTCTTTCTCTTTACGTCGTTGCTTTTCTTCCTCCTTCCGTTTCTCTTCTTCTGCAGCCTTCCTCTCCTCTTCCTCGATCCGTTTCCGCTCCTCCTCTTCAGCCCTCCTCGCCTCTTCCTCGAGGCGTTTTTTCTCCTCCATCATTGCCTTCAAGGCACTAATACCACCCTTCTTTTTCGTTGAGGCTGCAGCAGGAGCAGGAGTTGTGTCCTCATCTTTTTTGGCCTTCTTCTTCTTCTTTTTCTTGGGGTCAGTTTTTCCGCTAACTTCATCTTTCTCCTCTTCATCGTCTGCCGGCTTCGCTAGTGTATCTGTCGGTTCAGAAGGGGGAGGTGGTGTCGAAGGTTTTGGGGCGTCTGCCTCAGCAGCTTGCTTCTTCGCTGCAGCTTGTGCCTTCTTCTTTAACTATTATGCAAATTGAGCGAGTGTTGTACATTGAAGCTTGAAATAATGAATACCTTTTCCTTCTCTTTTTTTAACTTCTCCTTCTCCTTCTTCGATAGTATCTTAACCTCACCAGGCTCTTCAGCAGTAGCCTCGTCGTCATCTTTGGAAGCAGCTGTGTCTTCATTCGCTACACCATCTAAACCAGAGTAAGTTGGGGTGTCGAAAATTCTATGAGTACCCACCACATACCAGTCTTAGGGCCCGATACCGCTTCCTGTTCTTCGTCCTCGTCGACCTCTCCGACCTTGCCTTTCTTTCCTTTACCATTTTTCCCCTTTTTTCCTTTATCCTTGGCCGGTCCCCATTCTTCATCGGCGAGGTCATCAGCAGTCACTTCGATGGGATTTTTAGATGAAGCTTCTGTGTCGTCTATCGGCTCATTATGAAAAACCAAATTATAACGAAGAAATGCAGCATTGATACGTACCTGCCTTCGTAGGCACCTCCTTCTCCCCTTCCTCATCAGCAGACTCTTCTGCTTTGCCCTTCTTTCCTTTGCCTTTCTTGCCCTTTTTCCCCTTCTCCTTTACTGATGCCCATTCTTCATCGGCGAGATCATCCGCAGTCATTTCGACAGGTTTTTTGGATGCTGAAGGTTCGGCTTCGCCATCTGGTTCTTCATCGACATCGATTGGAATGTTTTGGTTCTTCCCTTTCTTTTTGTCCTTCTTGCCCTTTGAGCTGGCTTTGATTGCGGACTAATTGGGGTTATCGGCGTGAATTATCGTCCATAAACCAGGAACAACTTCAACGCACCATAAGTCCGCCGAAATCCTCCTCTACCTCATCCGCTCCCCCTCCGTCCATCGAAAGTGCTGCAAATCCGCCGCCGCCTGACGTTTTCCCGGCCCTTGAATCAATGTCGGATGCATCACCTGCGGTAGTAGCTAAAATGTTGTCACCGACGGATTCTCCAGCCTTAGCCCTGTTCCATGTAAAAGTTAATTCGCGTCCAGAATCTTCACTAGCAGTGAATTCTGACCAGTAATCGTCATCGTCTGCTTTCTTTCCCTTCTTTCCCTTGTTTTTTGGTGGCATTTTTGGGTCGTGCTAGATAGTGGAGAGTCTAAATGTGAAAAGCTACCTGAGCAGCCTGCGATGACCGACGATGAGTACAGGTGAGTTGGTGAACGATTAGGTCAGCCAGTACGGTTCCTTTGGTTTCGGCACCGGCCCGAGCCTTCTCAAGCCTTTCCCCAACGCCCTTGCCACCACTATGGGGTTACTCACAATCATCAGAAAGAACCGAATGAAAGAGAAGGAAATGCGAATCCTTTTTCTGTGAGCAACTAATCTCCTTTCTCTCTTCTCTACTAATAAGGATTCAGAGGTTTAGATAATGCCGGGAAGACCACCATCTTGAAGAAACTCAACGGAGAAGATATCTTGAGCGTTAGTCCCACTCTAGGCTTCAATATCAAGACATTCGTCCATGGAAAGTGAGCCACTCACCTCGTGTCCGGGTCCTGTGGATCCACTAGTCAAGCCCTTGCTCCCTTCTAGATATACATTGAACATTTGTGAGGGAGCCCGAGGTTTCAGATCCCGAATAATCTCATCAGATCTTCTTTTGCAGGGGATGTTGGTGGTCAAAGGACTTTACGTCCATATTGGCGAAACTACTTTGAGCAAACCGATGCTCTGGTTTGGGTTGTAGACTCAGGAGATCGCATGAGAATGAAAGATTGTAGGGAAGAATTACACAGTCTTCTGCTCGAAGATGTGTGTTTCATTCGTGCAAAAGCTTGTCTGCGCCTCGTCTCATTAACTATTGTTAGCGATTATCCGGTGCTTCCCTCCTCATATTTGCGAACAAACAGGATCTACAAGGTTCTATGTCAGATCGTGAGATTCGCGAGGTCAGTTCGATGGGACTATAACATTTCGAAAATAATGAGGGGTACATCAGGCACTCAATCTAGACTCTATCAAGTCCCATAACTGGGCAATATGGTCGTGTAGTGCAGTCACCGGAGTCAACCTTGTCGAAGGCCTCAACTGGGTTGTTGACGATGTTGCAGGGAGATTATATTATTCCTCGGCCTCATCAACGGCTACCAACTCTCGACCGAGTCCCGCGATGGTGCTATGATCTACTTACATCGATGATTAGTGCGCTCAAAATCGTGACTATGTCCACTCAGTTTCTCGGAATATACTGTATAGCGTGTTTCGTTTTTCCCGACTCGCCCGAGGACGTCAATCCGCCTACCACAAATTTGCCGTTACTGCAATTTTTTTTAGAGCATAAACATCTAAGGCCCTCGGATATCCTTACTAGCGAAACGATAAAAGGGTCCCGTGTGAGATCCAACAGGTGCAGCCCAAGGGATCCCATCGTCTCGTTTCTTCACATCTCAAGACATTTGCCTGCGTTTCCCCAAAGTGACTAGACGTTCCTGCACTTCTCTCGTTCCCGCTGGAAGCTAACCCGGACAAGAGGATTTGCATAGTAGAAATGGGGTCTCGACATGTTTGTCTGCCGAATTGCCTTTTCGCCCATCTCTTCCCAAACCTTATTAGTTGGTGAGTAGAAGTGAACCAAATGAATGCTGAATCTCAATTCGTTTGGCAGATTCCCACGATACAAGACGGAGTGGCCTCGTATCCTGGATATTCGAGTCCCGATACTCACACTCCCTTCAACTCCTCATTTCTGTCGTTTTCCCCGCCTTTCGTCCGAATATGACCGCCATCTACATCTGCAATACTTCATCACTTGGTGGTTCCCTGTATGCATCAAGCCTGCGAACAACAAAATTGGTCTCACCCCCAATTCTAGCGTTACGCTTCAACCTCGTGATTGAAGAACTTGATGGGATTCTTGTTCTAGAAACGACATCCCAAACCTTCCGGACAGTCAACGAGCCATGATAAATCTGCCAAAGATCCGGCTTTTTCTCGACTGCTGCAAGTGAAGGCCTTTCTCGGTTAGAGACCAAATGCTCGACCATGGGAGATGCCACGCCATCTCCGGCATCAATTGTAAAGTACGTACGCCTTTGAAACTTCCATGTCTGGGTCCGCTGTCTGCTTCCCGACCAGCCACCTTCATCGGGTCTCGAAGTCCGAAACAAAACATATATTGTCGCAACTGTGAGTACCAGACCTTATCGGACCTGCCGAAATTTACATACACTATAACTGACGGCTCGCAGGTTGCAACCAACCAACAACCAAATCAATGCCAAGATCAAGGCTCTAACGAGCATCTCGTTAAGACTTCCAGATGGCGAGGTCGCGACCGCTTCTTCCACATGTATGTGGTTTACTCAAGCCGGGTGAATTCCATATAGTCTCCGTGCATCAACGCTGATGATTTGCATCTCGGCGGGAATCATTTGCGTGTCGAGATCGATCCCCTTGTACGCAGTTGTACGCTCTGAGCTCGGTTTTCAGTCTTATCGGGTGTCGTACATGCGAAAGCTGACGGAATCTGTCCGTTCAATTCCGCATCACGATAACGGTCAACTTTCTCTGTGAAGCAATACCTATCCCTCCCTAGAAGTAACCTCATTATCCGTTCCGTGCATATAGGGACCAGCATCACACGATCAACTCGGCTAAAGATTATCCGCCTGCGTCGCAGGGAAGTATCCGGGTCTGTGACGTTGGAAATCTGCTACATTTCTTGAGTACATACTGACAAAAAACTACGCTGGACCACCGCAAATCCTTTGTCATTGTCCGAAGCTAAACCCGCGCTTTTTGCGTTAACTCTCGGAGTTCGCACATCATCATATATTTCTAGCTGCTAACTAAATATGTACGTCGACGAAGTTATACCCTGGAACGGTCAATCCTCATTGTCATCGAACTTCAATATATCAAGGAGCACAGCCCCTTTGACCCATCCTCTCATGATGGAGTCCCATCGGTAACGGGAGTTGCGGGAGTCGCAGACTTGCAGGCTACGTCCGCGCCCGCCCACTCGGCAACTCTGTGGATAATATCACCCTAGTGACGTTTCAAAATACGCAAGAACGTGGCTAGTTACGGGCTCAAGCGCTCAAGCGTCATCCGTGGCGAGGATTTACATTGACATGTGGGACTCTAGCCCCACCCCCGTCTTTTTCCACGTTTTGCCAAAAGTACCCGCGAACCATGTTTTTAATTCAGAGGTTCCACAAGTCACCGCAGATACATCTTATGTCTTCTGCCTGCTCTTACGGTATATCATATCGCAGTGCTTTTGATGGGTATCACGCTTCTCGGCGATTTCCCACAGGAAACTGAAGTAACTCAACAGTCAAACAGCGGATAGGTCAACTTGCGGCGCTTTGGAGTTGACGTGGTGACACCTTTATGCAGCATTCTAGACAGAAAACTGTTCCCAAGCATACGAAGGTGGGGTCGTTATTTTTGTTCTTCCTTTTTCACCTTCTCACCGAGTTTGTGTTCTGTGTACCCCCAGATTGCATAGATTGCGCTTTGTACAATCTAGATACATGTTTTTGAAATTCTACTCTTTTTGGAGTGAAAGGTACAGTGTTTACTACCGCCGATGGCCGCTTTTCGTCGGTCAACCTGGTTTCTGTTTCTGATTCCCGCTGTAGGCCCTAACCTCGACTGCATGATCTAGCGGCCCGCTGATTCTCCATAAATGTTAATGCTCTGACCAAGAGTGAGTCCAGTTCATCGTGCCTTAGACACATTGTATTGACAGTGACCTTTGTTTAAGGACAGCATGGACGTGCCAACTGGAAGGATGTGTTGTCGGTGTCGGCGGATTCACTAGTCGTGAGACACAGGGGTGACAATGGCGACTCCTTTCAAGATGATGGACCCTCCGCCACCAGAGTGAATAAAGACATGTAGATCAACATACAACTTGGACGTGCTGATACGGCGAAGATAACCAAGTCCAAATTAATGTTGATGATCAGCGTTCAACCCGTTTCTCTCATGCAGGTACAGACAACACAAGCTCGAGGATGGATCCACACACTATTGCCTTGCTGTTTCTATCCATTCACAGAAACCGCTTCCGATCTGGCTGAAGATCGAGGGGTTTTGGAATCTTGGGTTAAGCTACATGAATGTGAGGTGTTGAATTTGAGTTTGGGCTAGGTCTCACAATCACTATGATCGAGGGAGGAACTAGGCTAAATGAAACAAAAGAGAGTTGGATTCTTTCCCGTGCGTCTGCTCGGAGTGGTAGCATGGTCGAGGCTCACAAAAGACGTTGCGGGTGTGTCTCCAATTAAATGCCCGTCTTACGGAACACAATACTTGGGAAGTGGCAGTAATCTTTCAGGCGGCTGAACGCCTTTCTTTGAATTACCGTCGCGGGGATAACGGTCGATCGTTCGTTTCCAGTCTGTCACGAATGGAAGTAGTACCACCATGATTTGCCTTGTCTTTGCTCTTTCAGGTCCCTGTGTCGTATACTTCGCGGATCGGTGTCTCAACCACAGTGCGGATGTTGCTCGAGAACCACGACGGTGTTTTTGGGGGTTCATTCAGGCAAGCTAACATTGACATCGTCACCTCCATTGAAGGACAGATAGAACGTAACAAA
The DNA here is from genome assembly GCA_014904975.1 of Marasmius fiardii PR-910. Taxonomy (NCBI): domain Eukaryota; kingdom Fungi; phylum Basidiomycota; class Agaricomycetes; order Agaricales; family Marasmiaceae; genus Marasmius; species Marasmius fiardii. The sequence continues at coordinate 945,588 of MU127789.1, forward strand.
ACAAGGTTAGTGAATATCTGATTCGCGTACTTTGCATTCAGTTGTCGCCACTGATTCCAGCCAACATTATTCACAGTCGATTGCTTTCGGTTTTGTGGCGTAAATTTGAGTTGTGACCGTCTCGATTGATATTCGTGGCGTCCACGAAGATTTCTTGGGATTCCTTAAAATCCTCTCAGGATTCTGCGTACTCGACGGAGGTTTTGGGTAACCTTTTGGAACGTTGTACACCGTCCCCGGGAGTCTTTTAGCGCGTTCAGACATCCTCGGCCAACATGTACAGTGGTCATGGCTCACCATCAAGGTACTTCGGTCCAGCCACGCCAACGACAATGACGACGTTGATTGTTCCGTACTCGCAGAAGATAATTTCCGAGGCGAAGTACAAAGTAGCCAATGGTTTGCGGGTCCACGCAAGTCGACAAATCGAAATCACCGACTGGTTACTTCGACTTTGACACTGGACCATAGGGGCGTTCGTGGGTACTAATTTCCAAATGCGATGATTCGCACTGTCGGCGAAGATTTACATCCATAATTGAATTGATATGATGGTATCGCTTATGGTCAAGGCAATCTTTACAGTCTCTCGGTGGATTCTCGTACGTGAAAGCGTGCAACCGTTGCAGTCATGGTCGAACTACAGCGTACCGTGCAGCAGCAGCAGAACTTGTGGTTTGTATCAGCGGCCGCCGAGCGTCGGACTGGGAGCAGGAAGTTTACAGTTTTTTTTGGATCCTCGAATCTGATCGGACCCTCTCTCGATAGGTTCTGCGTAAGCTTTTGAAGAGAGTGCAAAAAAGAAACAGCACGGTCCATGTCGATCACTATTCATTCACAGTCTATACCCACGCAAAAGTTCTCGTTCGGGACTTTTGATGGTTGTTGGGTTGGTGTAATCGTCGTGGACGACAATCAGCGGCGCGACTGGTGTTTTCTGATCTTCAGTCAAACAAGGATAATCGGAGCGTCCATAGGGCCCGTCTTGAATACATAGGTAAAATGGACGATTCCTGGAGAAAAGATTAATCGCGGAAGTCCCGTAAGACATTCATCCATCTATCATATCATACCTCATCTAGTAATCTTTTTGGTTATCTATGCAGAGGACCTACGTTCGCGGGGCAGGACCCGTACGTGGATTTTAATGTCACTTTCCACGGGGAACGCCCACATTCACTCACATACACATAATTTCCTCGGAACACATGCGACTATCAGGCAGACAGTAGCAACTAGCACCACGCACTGAGGCTTGGGTTATCTTGACACTGGAGTCCACCACGAGTCAGGACAGGACAAGAACCTGTTCAAACAGCCGATTTTTGTTATGACGAGATTGAGCTTATACTCATGTTTCTGATTTTAGGCTGCCGCTTTTTTTATGCGAGGAATCGGGGAGATCTGAGGACAAGCAGAACAGAGCGCGGGAAATGTATCATGCCGTTCCTCCTGCAGCGGGAGACACATGCAAAGTTAGGGAAAGGGAACTGAGAGTGGGAGCGGATGCGTGTTGGGTGAGAATCCCTGGGTGACCCTGAAGGGATTCCCGGGGGAATCCCATCTGCATATCAAAGCTTATGTAATACAAACCCAAGATCTTTACACGTTCTCAAGACGTTATCGCCTTCCGCTATGGACTTCCATGCATGGCTCAGATGTAGATGTACAATTATGTAGACTTCTTCTACAGCCTTTCATTTTCAAACAATGGCCGCTCACCGATCGACTATAAATTCTCCACCAAATGTCCCTCTACATTCATCATCCCCCCTTCCCGTTTTCCGAGGCCCGCAATAACATGTCTGGCTCACATTCCTGTGCACAGTTTTCTACACCATCTGCGAAAGCCCTTCACGGCTCTGGCACTTCATTATTTGCACTAGCACTCCCGTCGCCCCGCTCCTGGTTGGCAGCCTTCGGTGAGTCTTTTCAATTCCATGTTGCGCCATCATTAACTCTGGTTTGATAGCTCGGAATTCCATACTTGCCGTTCTCAACGACGCAATTGCCATAGGCCACCTCACTATATCCGACTCTGAAGGAACAAACTGCTACGGTCACTACAAGCCAGGTTGCAATGACGTCTATCTCAAAGTCAACAACGACAATTTCTGGTTCCGTCTGATGTTGTGAGTAACCCTCTTCACTGTCACATCGTTCCAACGAGTAGCGCTCACACGATCCCATCCATAATCTAGATCTGGCGACCTTGGATGTAAGTTTTTGACCGTGTCAAGTTTTCAAAACACACCGAAACTTACCGTGTTTTTCTTGTTAGTCAGCGAGGCATATATGCTCAATGACATCGAGGTTAGCAGCCTGAAAGGGGCAATGGATGTAAATTTTTTCAACGCCTTTGCTTCCTTCACACCCTGATTTTCGTTCCTCGTTCCTTAGATATGGCTCGATAATCAAATGGCCATGGAAGATACACTCTCATCTACAGTAGCTCGCATTTCGTCGGCCGTAACAGGCTTTTCAAACCGCTTCATGGGTCAAACCAAATCACAAGCTCGTTTAAATGCGATAGCCAGTTACGATCAATCGAACGAGCTATTTAAGGTACGTTTGCTCAGCCGTTGGCTATACCCTGTTCTTTACCCAATAAATTACTGTTTTAGGCATTCTTGAGCAAAGAGATGATGTATTCGTGTGCCCTTTGGGACGATGCTGAAGGAGGTGTACGAGGTGATCTCACGATCGGCCCGACTCCAGGGGATCTTGAGGCCGCTCAGAAACGAAAAATACATCATGTACTGCGTAAGGCCCGAGTCAAACCAGGACATCGCATTCTGGAGTTTGGAAGTGGTTGGGGCGGTCTTGCTATTGAGGTCAGCTGAGGCTTGACGCCAGAGACCTTCTGATATACTGACTTTCTTCAATTCAAGGCTGCCGGCACGTTTGGATGCGAGGTGGATACTCTGACCCTCTCAATCAAGCAAAAGGAGCTTGCGGAGGAGCGTATCAAGGCTGCGGGTCTTGAGGGCAAGATACGCGTTCATTTAATGGACTATCGTGACATCCCGAAAGAATGGGAGAGCACTTTCGACGCTTTCGTCAGTGTTGAGATGATAGAGGTACGATTTCGCTCGCCCAAATAGTTTGCAGTAATTCACCGCGCTCTCGCTCCTCTAGCATGTTGGTAGTAAACACTATAGCACATACTTCAAGCTCGTTGACTTTGCCCTCAAAACACGGAATGCTACTGCTGTCGTGACCGGATCGACCTTCCCAGAAGGACGATACACTGGTTGCCAGTCCGAAGACTTCATGCGTCGTTACATGTGGCCTAATTCCTGCCTCCCCAGTGCCACTGTTCTCATCAACGCAGCTGAGAGTGGTGCAAAGGGGAGGTTCACCCTAGAAGGCGTTGAAAACCATGCAGCCCGTAGGCACCGCTATCTCTCTTACGTGTTTGCAGAAATCATTGACGCGTTTTCTTGTTCTATCGCAGACTACCCACGTACCTTGCGTGAATGGGGCAGGCGGCTAGAGAAAAACATGACTACAGACATCATTTCGAAGGAGTACCCTGAATTGAGCGACCCTGCCAACTATGACACATTCATGAAGAAATGGCAATACCTCTTCGCATATGCAGGAGCTGGTTTTGCCAAGGGGTACATCACCTGCCACATGCTCACTTTCAGCCGAAAGGTTGGTTTCTTTCTATCCATCTTTTCCACAATACCCCATACTGAGTTTTGCGTTCGGTTCAGAACGACTGTCCTGAGATGTGCGATTAAACCATCCTGACAAAAAAAAAGTTGTTGCGGCATTCCTTCATCCACCTGCGCACCTCCTTGTTTCGATCACCGCTCTACAACGCTTTAACATCTGCATGCAGACTCCTTTCTCTTTATTCGAAAGCACCCTATGTACCAAAACCCTCCATTTTTTTCGGAGGGAAAATCCCACTGCTTGACTACCACTGTAACATTATCGTTTTTTAGATTTTCCATTCCCTTTTTTATTATTGCATTTACTTACTAGAGCTTCAACATCTTCACAAGTCTTATACCCACTCATCTCTATCATCAACCTTGCATTCAGATCAATGGAACAAATTTTTTTAAAAAGAAAGTCCGAATCCGCGTGTCGATTGGGTATGGTTCAGCCTCAATTCTTTTTGATCGCTATGCGACAATTCCCGAGATCTACCGGAGGATCTGCGTTTTCGCAGCGACCCAAAAAGTTCACGTTGAGTGCGACAGGAAGCATTTTTCTAGAATCCCGGAATTCCATATACAAATTCAATTATGTCCCCCCCCCCTCTAGATCTCGCACTGAAATCTCGCAACCAGAAATTAAAAGGATACGAGCCTAGCCAGATTTCACGTAAAGTCTACAATTTTAACCGCGCCTGCACGACTTTTCCGCCATGTTTTCGGTTTTCTCCCATGTTTTATGAAATCGCGTTTCAATCATTAAACTCTAATAACTCCATGAGTCGTTCCACATTTCAGGGGCGTGACCGTGGCCGCCGCGACATTTGGTCGGAACGTTTTCCTGACATTTTCGCGAAGGACGAGCGGAAGATTGGAACACTCCTGAACTCGTGGAACTTGGGAAGTTGATAGTTCCGACACGAGGGTCTGGAACATCCGAGTCTTTCAGTCTTGCGGATGTTGGGGAGAGTATAGATTGTCCGCCCGTTCGACCATTTCCCCAAGTAGCCTTGAGGGTGACAGACAGCTGTGCCGACTGATTTGGCAAGGTCGAGCGGCGAGGATTAGCGGACAATTTGAGTATTCGAAGAACCTCTTTAAAGGGTTTGACTCAAAGGCACGGAGGTAAGCAGATTTAATCTCCAGTTGTGGCTGGGCAAAAGATAAAAACTCTCTTGAGGACGTTGCATCAGTTTCGGCCGTCATCGTTTTCGTGCGCGTATGTCCCCGGGAAGTGGTCCGTCGCTGAACTTGAAGTTGTGTGTGTATATATAAGAGCTGCCTAGAGTGAGACCTCGAAGAGACTCACTTGCTCAATCAGGTGTTCCTCGTGAGAGTCAAGGCCCTCAATGTCACGAATCGTCGGTCAGAAGGGTAGTGGTGATTGCCAGGATCAAGGAGTCAATATACGTGTCGAAAAGACAAATTGCATGAGCCGCATTTTCTCCTTCGTATCATACATACGTCAAGATCAGCAATGTTCGAAGCTGGCGGTGCATCATACTTCATCAAGGTAGTCATAATCTGAGTGAGCCATCATCTGGCCCAGATTCGTCAGGGATTCATGGTAGCCAACGTACCTGTGAAAGCGCTGTCGAACCGGGAAAGTCCGCATGCATTCATCAAAGGGAGGCAATCACTTACGTGGAAAAGACAAAACTCCCGTCGGGCACTGGTACATACATATACTACTGACAAAACCAACGTCTGGTACAGCTTGCCCTGAAGCTCTTGCCGTGAGCCTGAGATATGTTAAAAAGTTTAAATCACCTGAATCATTTTTTCAGTGGGAAAATCAACCTACAGCACAAAAAATAACACACTTGAGAATCCCCGGAATGATCGTTGCACCGGTGGCGTGAAAGAGCCTCTAATTTGCTCCAAAGAAAGGACGTTGCGGGTGCGACACGTCAAATTCATCCCAGCTCACAGACTTGTCTACGGAAACAACTGATTCTTAAGTGTTATATTATGAAACGGATGGCATATTGTCTCGCGCCACACACATACCAGTGATGTAGATCCAGGTGTACGTGCCTGACCACAAATTCAGGAGGAGAGCGCCTGAAACTCTGTACTTCCAGTCGTGTCACGACTCACCGATGGATTTAGATCTCCACATTTTCAAAACAGGAAATATGGAAGTCCGGCTCATGAATAACATCTGACTGTGGCACCCGACTTTTTGTCAGCGATAACGGATGTGAAGGGGCGACCATGGTGCATCGGAATCGAGCAGGACCACTTGTGAGTTGAAATAATCACGAAAAAAAAATGTGATAATTCAGGGACGGCCATAAGTCAAGCATATTAGCTCCCTGTTGCTACATCAAAGCGAGGCGGCAGTCTCGCCTGCAATACGTCCAAAAACCACTGCCTCCAGAAGTGAAGAGCCGCCTAATCTGTTTTGACCGTGTACCCCACCAATGACCTCTCCAGCGGCATACAAACCACCGATTGGGATCCCCCGGGAGTCAAGGACCCGCGCGGACGGGTCGACTGCTATCCCTCCCATTGTCTTTCATCATTGTTATTTAAGAAACAATCTGAGGATGTAATTGTGACTTACATAGTGTAGAACAGGAGTGATTTCCGCGACGAACACAGGGTTCTCGATGGAATACGACGGGTTATCAAAATGCACTAATGGCGAAATTAGCGGGTCGGAATGACTGAAATCGAGATGTGAAAGAGCTATTACTTTTGCCTAGCGGGTCGGTTGCTTTTCCCGCTCCATACAGAGTATGTGACTCAAACGTGTTCCGAAGGTTTTCCAGCGGCAGATTCGCCTCATTTGCAAAGGCCTCACCCGACTCATACTTTCTCATCAGTCCCTTTGCGAGATAAAAGTCACCTAGGCCCAGAGAGGTTACGTTAAGCAAGTCTGACTCCAAACACGGATGAACCCATCTCTCACAATGAGTTTTGAGAGCCGCAGCCGACTGCTCATTCAGAATCAGCCTAATGGGAGCTTTGGCCGCTTTGATAACTTGGTGCATTTTGGCCGATACGAGATCCCGCCGCTCTAATTCGTTGACGAATCGTTCACCGTCCTTACTGATAAGGATACCGCCAACGCCACGAAGGGCTTCTGCGGCAAGAAATTTCGTCTTGGCTAGCGGTGACTTGGGATCAACAAACCCTAAGGTATTGATCAACTAAGGGAGAAACCGGCTAACAGCGAAAGATACCTGTAGGATGTACTTGCACTTGTTCTATATCGAGAAGAACGGCCGGTTTCTGTAAGGAGGTGACCAGATGTAGCCCATCACCGGTGGCATGATCACCACTTGCTGTAGGCAAATCGAGAAGTTCGGGTCGGTATTGGGAGAGATAACCACTATCAGAGAAATCGGCGGCATATCCCCTATTGTAAAACAGTTCAGAGTGGGTTTTTTTGTCGTCGAGGACTCGGAATCGGTTGAAAGAAATGGGTATCGCAATGGAGGATGGGTATCGCAATGGAGACGTACCCCGTCGCGATGATGACAGCATCGGCTCTCTCTTCATGCCTGCTACCTTCCTTTTCATACTCCGCGCCGACTATTTTCCCAGTTCCGTCCTCCATCAATCTAATTACTTTCGCGCCGACCGTAATCTGTACTCGATCGCTCTGAGATGACTGGACTTCCTGTAGTTTTTTGATGAGAGCTGAGGTCATCGCCCAACCTGGAGCTCCCCCCGTGCCGCGATGTGTACGGGGAACGGAATGTCCACCGAGTCGGGAAACTAGAGATAGATCTACATTGAACTGCGTACTAAGCCAAGTGAGTGCTCCGGCAGAATTCGTGGTCAGTGGTTGGATCAAATTAGGGCGGGAAAGAGTTCCTGCTGACGCCTCTGTGTCATTATAACTGAAAACGACGTATCAGTTGAGTGGTTGGAGGCTGTAAAGCCACTGCTCGGAATGAACTTGTGACATACAAGAGTTGAATTGAGTCCGATATCCCATGTTGTTTCTGAGCTGCCGTGTCTGCACCGTTGATTCCTGAGCTTGCCTTGACAGAGTTTCCTCCCAAACTGAGACGAGCTTGAGCTTTAACATATGATTGTCTTCGGACTGGTACATACGATGGCTTTTTGTCCAATAGAACCACTCGAGCTCCATGTTCCAGCGCCGTGTGAGAAGCGGAGAGCCCTGCTAGCCCTCCTCCAATAACAAGTACTACTGGTTTACTCGCCATCGTATGGATCCGTAGAAATGAAGTTATCAGGATAGACAGAGCTGCTATTGCCAAAGAAAGGATTCGAAGGCTCATCCGATTCATCCGAAAGAACCTGTGACCATTTATTTAAGCATGAGTGGTTGAAACTAGACCATTTCTGGTCCAGTCCAGAATAAACAGTGAGGGATTGGCCAGAGCTGTCTGGAATCCTCAGCGTCGTAAAAATACGCAGCAGAGAGTCAGACGTGACGCGTGACTGAGCAGCGCTACGGTCAACTCTCGTGATCACGTGTATGTTCACGTACCAAAGAGCTCACAAAGCTCAACAAACGACGCGTGAAAACCTGCCTACGTATGTAGTGATGATCTTGTCATCAGCAACTGGTCCTGGTCCATGATGTACGTTGACTTTGAAGGGACGCATGTCAGTGTGAGAACGATAGACTCCCACCAATTATTGCGAGTCAACAAGGTCCGGCTGTCGGGGTATCAACACAAGGGAAACGTTCAGAAGTATCTGAACTAAGAGAAGGCCCCTCCAAGTCTCTCGTTTCAGAGGTGGCATCGGAGTTCTCGAGCCGAGTACTAACTGGACATTGTCTTTTAGAATGAATATCTGATAACAGTTCACCTGTAGCCGAGGGCTCCGATATCACATCGACAAATATAAAACGGCGCGACAATCTTTTCTGTCTTCAACCTTCGAATTATGCAACACATGAGTAGAAACGCGGGGGGTTTGACGTGGGTCAGAATCCCAAATAGCTTGAAATCAAAACGACCCTGGGAATTACTCAGGTTGTTAAGGCCTCGAGCTCGACGCATGGAGCGTGGTCGGAGGGAGGTCTGGGACATGCTTTCAAGCGTAGGCAACCCGTCAGATTTCTCTCGGAACGGGTGGGGTTTATCGAATAGATCAGTGTCTGGACACCCTCGAACGAGCTATAGTTAACAACAGATAGCGGTTTTTTCTCGGATGCTCGCCATCATCGTATAAACCCCTTCAGATCGAAACAGTGGGGACGCTGTTTACGGAGGGCGAGAAGACCAATTTTGTGTGGGAACTACCCTCGACCACGACCCTTGCTAAGAACGATGTACCTAGTAAGGCAGGACGCGAGCGAGTCAACGGCATGCCACAGATGGATGATAAGCACTACTCAAAGAACTCATCAGAGTGACGACTTGAAGATTTGTTGCCACTGCTGTACTGGGGTGCAACGTGCATACAGGGACGAGCTGTTCAGTGAAGGGATGGCATCGTTCCACAGAATTATCATCGAAATAGATCGCTTCGTCGCGGAAGCTTTAGAGAAAGAAGGGGGACGTCCGTCGCATCACGCATGCATATGAATGCGTGGACAGGAATGGTGTTGAACGTTCAGGAAATGAACAGTGGACAACCCTTTGCCGGCTTCGATCTTGGAGCTCTTCCAGTCTCATCAGGGTTCAGTGGATTCTGTCAGGTTCCTCTGCTGAATCCGAAGAAAATCTTGAATGCGGAAGTCCCAGACGCTACAAGATTGAGTAATGATGAACCTCCGGTAGTTTCAAAAATAAATATCAGTTCACAAACAATACAGTTAGTTATAGGAGTGCGGTACGGTCGTACCTCCACCATATGAACTCTCGATTCTTTATATGGTATCATGGCCAGGTTTCCAGGTCCGAGTCCCTGGCGGAACACAGAATGCAACGTTCCAATTTTGAGCGTTAGGACAGAATTGTAGCCATCATCCGGGTGGAAACACATCTTCGTTCGTGTACAACCAATCACGAATTTCTTCCAGCAGGTTTCACATGTGGTAAAATGAACGGCTAGCATATATCGCGTTCAAAATGTCTGTGGCTGATGTTCGGTAAATTTCAGAAGTAGTATAGTGAAGGAAGAGGAAGGCGACGAAAACTCTAAGTGTACAGACGATCCCCGATCGTCTACAAACAGAACAGCGGTCAAGAGCAGTCCTACCTAACGAAGAACTTCGAAAGCTTCATTATGCGTATAGGATCAGCATACTGACAGTTGCCTGACCGGGCCATAAATGCCTTTTGTAAACCAGGCAATTCCGTTAATACAAAAGTCAGGAGTTCGGAGGGCTGAGATCGAGGAGCCATAACCATCATTTTCCTTTCGACGTTCGTTCATCGGCGATGGACTAGGTTAGATGAATTATAGGTTGTGAGTCACCTCAAAATCAAGCGCCACACTCTATCAGTATAATCAAAAGGGCTCCAGGCCAAGTAGTCCCTGACAAGCACTTTCAACATCCGATATCTAAGGCACTATTCAGTGAGGGAAATGATTGGTATCAGAAGGGGTCGAAAAGTCACCTCTTTTGGGGCTGAGACCGACAAGACAATCGGATGTTTATCTCCAACAAGCACCTCGTCCTGGAAGAAATGAAGTTAATTCTCAGCCATCCCTAAGAAAAACCAACATACTTCTATACGTATCCCAATGTTATGGAAGTGTTTGGGAAACGCGGGCGACGGTGGCACGTAAATCCCGGGTTCGATGGTTATGACCATGCCTGTTTTGAGCCTTACAGGTGAAATGGTGAGTGAAGGATATCAGAAGGTAGATTGCGAAGCCACCTACGTCTCGCTCCTATTAAAATTATTCGATTCATGTAGATCTGGTTTTGGAAAGTTCATGAAAACGGAGTAAATGAGCAAAACTCGGGACACACCTATGCCGATAGGATGACTCAAGAAGTGTGGATACAATCTCTCCAGGTCTCCAGCTCCGAGTTGGAACCCTAGTTGAATAAGCTCCTGACGGAGAAGTCTGTACGATTGTGCATGGAGATCGTATAGCGTCACATTCGCCGACTCTGTGCACTGAGCAACAAGTGCTTTCTGAACCGAGAGGACTGCCGCATACAAATCTCGTTGAGGAGGTGTGAATGTGCCACTGGCGGGATATGTCCTGGCTGAAACCAGCATCAGCTTAGCTTAGCCAGCAGATGGAGTACAGAGGTAAACTTGCTTATATCTGACGCGTATCCGCTACGAAGAAATCAGTATCAGTATCAATGCCAATACCTAAAAACAACTCCTTACTTATATTCACAGCCCGCATCGATTAAAACTAGCTCGTCAGGTTGTATGAGGTGATTATTGGAAGTATAATGTATAATAAGAGAATTAGGTCTGACCAAAACATTCATAAGAGTGCATGCGAAAAGTCGAGCAGACTTACCCTGAAGCCAGGACAGGAACATAGGCTAGCCTCTGTGCCCCAGATAAAAGACAAAGATACTGAAAATGTGCTGCGACGGCGGATTCGGATAGACCTGGACGAGTGAATCGCATCGTCTGAGCGTAGGTCAACTAAGTATCGAGGCAAGTACGATTTCAAAAAAATGACACACTTTGGCGTGAGCACGGCCACTGATGTTACCAGCTTCCCGCATTACTCGTTGTTCATTCTCGCTCTTTATGGCTCTCAGACGAGCAATGTGAGGTGTCAGTGGTTTGGTGAGCTTCCTCTTCACCGTTTCGATAACGGTTTCCGTGATACCGTAGGGCGAGCCGGTTAGGGACTCAATCAGGGACTTCGATATTGACTTGGGACCGCGACGAGTCTTTTTTGAGGGAATATCGAGAAATACATGTGAGTAACGCTTCAAGATTGCATCCAAATGACAGGAGAAGTCATCTATCGATCGTGCGTCATCTGCCCGGAATAACATGCAAGCATCTGGGAAACTTGTCCTGGCACCATCCCATTGCTCCTTGCTGAGGTCTTTTCCTGCCGAGAAAAGGGTCATCCTGTATCCTCTAGAAGAGGAGTCCTTCTCTAAGAAAAAGATGAAAAACACAAGTATTTTGCAAGGTAGCAGACCGACCTAGAATCGCAGCGGAGTCAGGTTCTTGAAATCCAGTTAGGTACCAGAAATCCGAGGCTTGCCGAAAGTCATAGCTAGCAAAAAGGTTCATAACATCTAGCCTTCTGGAGAGGACGACTTACAATATTTCTGGAGAGAATTGTAAATGACCCTTGAAGGAGGCAAAGACATCGAATTACGCACGTCCGCTCATAAATTTTACGGTTCCCGAAACTGAAACCACAACACTATTCTCCGGTAAGCCATCCATCAGCTTTTTTCTCCTTGATTCGTATTCCTCCGCCGGAATCCCAGGTGTGAGTTCATTTGGCCGAACTAGCACACGAATGTTAGATATTATTCCCGAGGAACTGGATTACCCAGCGCGTACCGAGATGAGGATGGGTCTGAGAGACTGGTTGACCAAAATTTGAGGGTTTCAGGGTGACAGACTCTGTGGCATAATTTCTAGTGAAAAGAATTGGTCGTAGCAACCGCGTTGACTTCCGGAAAATGGAGAACATGGGACGCGGGGAACAAGCAGTCCCGGTCAGACCTGTCAGCCCCTCGACTAAAATTTTCCCGCGTTTCCCCTCATCCATCATCATGTCGAGTCAAAACTTTGCAGACGAAGAAGCTGCCTCAATTCCTACGGTCAAGGCCAAAAATCTCCGAGCATGTTTGCTCTGCTCACTTGTCATGTCTGGAGCGGAGTTTCGTGCGCGTGGATGCCCAAATTGTGAAGAAATACTGCAAGTGCGCTAACATGCTTGCTGACTTTCCAAGCCAAATATTCATGAATTATTAGCTGAAACACAGTTCTGATCGCATCTCAGCATGCACCTCCGTATATTTTGATGGATTAATAGCCAACATCGACCCAGAAAATAGCTGGGTGGCCAAATGGCAAAGAACTGGTGCGTTTCTATGTTTTTGTGTTGACTCGAACTGATGACCGTGTTCGTGTAGCAAATTACGTCAGAGGAATATATGCCGTCCGTGTCAAAGGAAGAATACCTGAAGACGTAGAAGCCGATTTGGATGCCCGTGGTATAAAATACCGTCCGCGAGACCAGACAGATGCGGATTGACCTCAAACACCACATTATCTCCGTGTTCTCAAGGCTATTGTTTCTATCCTTTTGTACAATTTGACTTCTCGTTTGGAACCTCAACCTCAGGTTCCATGAACTTGGCAAGAACTAGTGACGCTAGGTTTCAAGTACCACGGCTTAGCGGGGTGACACTGGTTTGGTATTTGTTCATAGCTCATACTCAAGGCATTTACTAATCAGGCTTTGTGTGTACCTCGTCACGGTTCCATTCTCAAAACTCATTGGTCAATGTCTACTCTCACCCACATGAAGGTGGGTTGAGTTCGACGTTTGACCTGAGTTTCGGACATCATAATCAGAGGTTTGAAGACTTCCACGAATCGCCTCATCGAAGGGCCATTCAGCTCCTCGTTGGGACTCGGATAATGGAAGCAGTTTGCTCAACTATCACGGAATGACATTCAACAATATCAAATCAACAGTCTGACCAGGTACTCGGTGTTGAGTTGAGGCTCGCGGGACTACCTCGAATATCAATATCCTGGCCTTCGAACTTTGGACTGAATTGCACCTATTCAGCTGTTGGTCTGATACTGGCTGCACCAACTGTCGGGGGTCCCGGTGATCGCCGGGTGTCAGAAGTCTGTGGGAATGTCAACAACAGTCAACAAATCCAAATTATGGTCAGGGGTGGTTTGACTCTTTCCACCTTTCTTTCTCCTACTTGTTTGACTTCTTCTCCTCTTATTTCTTGAACATACAAATCCAAGAATTGTGCACGCTGTGCGATCCAAGTAAGTCATTTCTTCTGAATCATCTGATTGTCCAAACCTGTTTCTCTTCTTCACCTGAGTGTTTAGCTATGTCTATACATTTGTTAGATTGCTCATGATCATCTTGACTGGAGGCCACATCCTCAGCGCTTCGGCAGGCGGCTTTCTGGAGTCTGTTACAACCAACATTTTTGTTTTGATTTACCACTCTTTCAAGTTGATTCTTCTTTGCTGAAGCATATTTGCAACATGCTTTTTTCGATTTCTAAGAGATTCTTTGGGGTTCTCCATCTTCACATTTTCTCGACTTCAAAGTCTGCTTTATAGAGTGCCATTCAACCTTTTGATTTTGACTCCTGTCACGTGTTTCCATTTCCGACGCGCGTGGTAGCAACAGTTCAACTCATCATTTGGGCACTCTCGAGCACCACACACTCTTCGCTCCTCCATTCCACAATTTATTTTCTCCATTCCAGCTTCAATCCAGGCTGTGCCGATTTGTCTCCAGAAAATAACTCAGATTCCGCAGAAATCATAGACCTGAGATTCTCGTCAAGCTACCTTCATATGGACACAGATGTACTCAGGCTGTGGACAACCTTAGATGACCATTCTGATGGTTCTGGGGATGAACTCGATGAACTCGAGCCTGCTAGCGTTGTCGTATTCACGAGGACTTCAAGCTCGAAATTGAAATCCCCAAGTAAGTTCCCCCAAATACGTGGCCTGTGCCGATAAAGCTGAATGTTAAGCTTCTTTCCAGCCGGAAAAGGTAAATTCCAAGTCTTCAAATCATTTTAAAAAACTCATGCCCTTGGGAGGCAAAACATTCGGAAAATCAGCACATGTGGCTTCACAACTCAAAAACTTAAACTCGGACACAGGTAGGAAATAGCCTACTGTTGATGATCAACAGAGCGTGCCCTGATTGAAAGCCTCCAATGACCTTGAAGCTACAACCCCCACGTCGGTTTTTCCAGTAAAACTTCAAAGTCCCTTGAGCAAAAGGTAAGTCTGGGAAAAATCACACTCCCGCCCACACACTTCAAGGCACGATTCTGAACAATTTTTTCGCCACTGGGAAGAATCGCCACATCCGAAAGCTCTGCACGACGGTCGCGCGAAAGACCAAGTGTTCTTCCAGATTCATCCGGTCATCGCGCAACTAAACGCGCTAAGACTGAGGATTCCGATAGTCAAGTTCGCTCCTTAAACGCGTCGAACTATGGACCGTTCAATGTCTCCACGTCTCCAAGTTCTGTTCAAACTGAATTTGCTGAACCAGGTCTCGCGGATGCACTCTCTTTGGCATTCAACAAAAACGCGGAGGATCCATATCCTTCTCCGAAAACTCTTCTCGGTAATCCTCGAGCTTCTCTCAAGCGCTTCAGTAACGGTTCGATTGCCCTAAATGGCAATCGACAACGGGATCATCTAACAGACGTGCACAGCGCGCTTGTGAGAAAAGTCAAGCGGAGAAGAGATCCTCCAATCAGCCAAGAAGAAATTGACGAGTATCTAGATGTTCACATCACCCCAATATATTTCGACGGGTCTGATGTAGACGAGTATATCAGTGAAACTGATGTCAGCGACGAGAACAAGCCGTCGAATCCTTGTGTGGAATCTAGTCTCATCAAAGACTCACGATCAAGGCAGGCAGCCTCGTTCAATTTACGCCACATCATGGCCCGTCGTAGCCGTGGACGCAACAGTCCCCCCACAGAAACAGTACCACCATACGGAGTTTCCGGCCAGTCTTATACGGCAATGTATCTAGAGAGGGTCGGGCGATGGATCGGAGACAATGATCCCCACCATGGTCCGGAAGAGGAGGAACCTGAGAGGACAAACCACGAGAGGGAAATCATAGTAAGGATTTTCGCTTGCCATCGGGTTTGCAGCATTTAAGAACGCATAGATCAATCCCTCCCCGCAAATACCGCGTCGGGGGGCGTCAAACACTGCGCTGGCTATCGAGAATGATCAATGGGACGGTCAAACGACGACGTCGTTCGAAACAGACGAAATACTCCTCAGAGATGCTAATGCTACACCGCCACCAGAGAGTGACGACGGGAACTCGGTCACAATAGTAAACGGCATACTTATAGGTCCCGTCGAGTCCGATAGCAATCATGATGTGGATTCCCAGTCTGAAACTTCAGGAAACTCTATCCTTCCTTCCGGTTCTCTTGTCGACGCTATTACACTACTGCAAAGATTGGTCAAAGGCAAAATTAAGCTCAGCGATGCGGTTGGTATTTTCATGTAAAGCCTTCCGACTTTTTTCCGACCTTAGCCCTCCTTTTAGCAAGTACAGAGTACACGGAAGTTTCTCGAGACCATGGGATCCTCCGATGACACTATATATTCCGCTGAGTTCGAGGCAAGTTTGCTTTACAATTCTGTATACCTGCCATGATGTTAAGGATCGTGATACAGAGAAGCGCACCGGAAGATCGAGTACACTTTTTACAGCTGGTGTCAAAGCTTTGCTCTCGCACGGCATCGTCGATCGACCTACCGGGGGTAGAGGAGGGAGAGGCCAGGCTAATAAAAAAATATGCTCGGATGGTTGTGCAAAGATACGACCAGCCTTCGTCGTGAACCGTTCGTTGATCGTGAGCGGTGAGGATAATTACATCTATCGTCACCGTGCTGTCGGTCTTTCCTCCTTTCTGATGAATCCGACATTAATGTCACTGGCTTGGACTTGGACAACTGATGTTTAGGTTTAAGATACCCTCATAGATAACTAGATTATCGTACTTAATTTTCTTGCCCCACATACGGTACCACGTCAGACCATAATGGTTGTAGTCCTTTCTCATCCTGACAACTTCACGATCGCGTCCTTTCTAGGCGTCACAGAAGTCGGAAGGTGGTGAACATTTATGGAGGACTTTGTACCTCAACTCCTTGGACTTTATTTAACACTGCTCCAATGGATGTAGGAGAGTTGCAATATGTATTCCACCGTGACATCCCGGGACAACGGTGAATAAGATCGTAGGGATGTAACTGAGTTCTCGGAGGCCCAGATGTGACGAACATACGGCGTGTCCTGGACGTCTTGAGGAAACTCCTCCTGAGTCCTCAGTGTCTTCGCCGGGACTCACATAACTGTTACTCACGTCGCTTTGGGAGCGATGAGACGAGAAATTGGTATTGATACCAAGTAGAAATAGTGGATTACAAGATGTTGACAGACATCCTTCCAGGGCACCTCAAGTCCCGAGCGACTACATGGGTTCTCGAGGTCCGTTAGAAGCCTATTTTGAGGCTGAATAAACGAGTTTACAACGAGACTCCTCCATGACAGTTTCCCGTTCATTCACGGCTTCAGCTTCAGGATGCCGTGTTACCTGAAGGGGAAGCAGACTTGTGTGATATGATGAATTCGTAAGCTGTAGCACAAGTTTCAAAGAAAAACGAAGAGCCTGTTGACCGTAACGGATGGAGAATCTGCGACAAAGGACCCAGGTCACCTTATCCCACTGGCGACTGGGAGGTACGTGATGGGCGCGATGTCCTTGACCGAGGTTGGTACTGAGGACAAATTCTTCGAGAAAACAGAATGTCCTGTTATTCTAAAGAGTGAGTCAGTAAATGCAGATAAGTGTGTCGTTCACATGGTTTACATTCAACCACGCACAGATAAGTTCCTTCAAATTTTTCTCCCCATATGCATCCAGACCACTCAATTTCAGAAACAAATTACGGTTCATTGATATGCTCGCCTTTCACCAGGTTCTCCAAATTCGCCTCTGCGCCATACTGTTTCCTTTCAGGCCTCGGATATACTAATCATCGACGCCGTCGATGGGAGTATTAAAATCAGTGCCGTCCAACCGATCCCCCCGGACCCATAGAACAGGTTGCCACAAAAGTAACGAACGCAGTCTCATGGCTCCCGAAGATCGAAAAAAGTTAGCTGTTACATATAAAAGGCCCTTTTCGAGAGCTGCCCCCACATGTTAGATACCTTGTCTCCCCGTTAAAATCATGATTTTATCACCCAAGCTTTACATCCTTCCCCACATATTCAATCCAAAAGGAGTTTCCGCTGCCAGAGGAAGTATTTCCTCCGCAACTACGGGTGCTTTCCCAATCTATTCCACTGTTCGAGGAGATCTGGAGGATGTACCTAGTGAGAACGTTCGGGATTCATACTCGACCAATCCTGGTTTAGTTCTCGTGCTCATGCGACGAGCCACTAGTGCTCTTCCTGATCGCCATACACAGGTTCCGGGAATTAACAATTATTGATGTAGAATCTACATTTCTTGTGGTATTTCTACTGCATGAAAGAATCAATTACTGGTTCTTCTTGTCACCTGCATTGAAACCTTTTGGAGCAACCTCAATCCTGAGAGGACTTTGGATGCTTGCCAAAGCTGATATACCGAAATACAAGATAGGGAGGAAGAGGAAAAGAACGATGGCCAAGATGATGATCAGGCCTGGAGTAAGGAGTTGATAACGGTGAAGAATGCCTCCTTTAACCGTCTTTGGTGCGACTGAGGCTGATGAAGGTGAAAGTTCAAGAACTGGACGGTCGGGTATTGGATGTCCGTCTTCGTCCAATTCAGCTTGTCGTTTGGAATGGGGCGAAGATGAGCCAGTGTAGATGACGAGATAGTTGTCGAACGGAAGAGTGGAGAGTACGGATGAAAGTAGGGAATCTTGGATAGAGCGCATGTCAGTAGTGGTTATAAAGTTGACCCGAATGGAACGAACCGTGCTCGAGCATGGTATTCTTCCTCCTGGATGCTCCTTCAAACTCCAACTCGGGTAGACTCAAAACGATAACAAACTTTTCGCTGCCTGTGAGCCCCACGCCCTGTCCCAGCATGGTATATACAAGCTTCGAGTTGCATCTGTACGAGACAGATTCTGCGAAAGTTGGTATGTCGAAAGCGGGCTCTTGTTGTGCTGAAAGGTATGCATATTGACGAGAAGAGGATGAAGAGGAGAGTGAACGGGCGATATGCGAGCTCCTAGGAAGATTTCTGAGATCTGAAGCATGTAGCTTTTCGGAAACGCTTTTGAGATACTACTTCAGAACGAGAAGCGGCGAACGTACACCAGGGTGCTCAACAATGACTAGCGCATTATGGAAGCATACATCGTCCCCGCTAATCACTGACTCCAGAATATGAGATTGGGCATGAGCATTTACTCCTGTCAGAGGCAGTCGGTCCAGAGCACTCGAGCTGCGGTTTTGGCACGTATTTTAGTAAATTATCAGGACTTGACGAGAAATAGGCATTTTACCGATGTGAAGACCAAGCAACTAAAGGTGAGGTGTTTGAGAACGCGAAGGCCAGCGGCAACACTGCCAACAGTAATGCAAGGCGGCTCATCGTCGTCGTCGTTGTCGCAGTTGAATGAGCGAGGTTGAAGTGAACTGGTCTGGTTATGTCACGAGTAACATACTGAGCCGGTTCGAAATCGCTACCCGTCTGCTGAATCAATCACATGGGGGTGTATGTAGACCCCAGCTTCGAATTTCCGGGTTCCATCCGGTTTTTCATTCTTTAACGACCATGTTCAGATCAGCCATTTCTCACTCGTCTCGCTATGCTAGGGCACGTCCATCCCAGACGAGTGCCGCAAGGTAAGTAGACGGCTCACACTCATAATATTTTCACGATTGACTGTCCAAGCAGGGCGTTCACCACAACAAGATATCGCGCATCGGAAGATGCTCCACGTCTGAACTCCCTCGATGCATTAAATGAGGAAGAGCAAATGATTAGGGAGACGGGTACGCTAGTATTTATCTCAATTCCGAGAAATTCACTCTGACTACGGGGACTCGTACAGTGCAACGCTTTGCAACCGACGTCGTTCAACCCAAGGTCCGAGAGATGGACGAAAACGAGATGATGGATCCAGCAATCATAAAAGGGCTCTTTGAACAGGGTGTATGTGGCATCTATTTTCTTGGCTGCGAATGACACGCTCACTCCTAACCTGTAGTTGATGGGGATCGAGACTTCGACTGCTCACAACGGATCGGAGTCTTCGTTCACCTCCGCTATTATTGCCATTGAAGAGCTCGCCAAGGTCGACCCTTCTGTTTCCGTGCTGTGTGATGTTCACAATACGCTGGTCAATACCGTCATACGCAAGTACGGAACTCAAGCACAACAGGACAAGTGGTTGCCCCAGCTGGCCACGGAGAAGGTGTGATTGAAAACTCGACCCTTAATAGGTTTCCAACCCATTCTGACCTCCAACGACTTACACTTTCAGTTGGGGTCATTCTGTCTCTCAGAGCCAGCCTCGGGATCAGATGCATTCGCGCTTCAAACTAAAGCGCAGAAAGTCGGAGACGACTATGTCTTGAACGGAACGAAGATGTGGATTACCAATTCCTATGAGGCGGATATCTTCCTCATCTTTGCCAACGTATGTTAATGGGGAGCTTAGGTCGCTTTTCCGTCGGTTGACAAATCTCGCTTGTAGGTCGACATCTCGAAAGGCTACAAAGGCATTACGTGCTTCATTGCCACGAAAGACATGGGCATTCAAATCGCGAAAAAGGAGCAGAAACTCGGCATTAGGGCATCTTCGACGTGTACATTAAGCTTTGACGACTTCAAGGTAAAATAACTTTAGACTCAGTGCCCGTTGACCCACTCATAAAGAGGGCTTTCAGATTCCTGCAGAAAATGTCATTGGAGGAGTTGGCCAAGGATACAAGGTCGGTCGCTTTGCTTCAGCCTGGTCGCTACGATGACTGACTCACAACGTGCAACTCCAGATTGCGATAGAAATCTTGAACGAAGGTAAACAAGAACATCATATCACTCAAAGCTTTCTGTTCGTATGGTCTCACCCCTTTCTATTCCAGGTCGTATCGGTATAGCCGCACAGATGATCGGTCTGGCACAAGGTGCCTTCAACCTCGCAGTACCATACACATACACCCGTTCTCAATTCGGACAACCTATCGGTACATTCCAAGGCATGGCCTTCCAATTTGCTGAGGCTGCCACGCAAATCGAAACCGCACGGTTATTGACGTATAATGCTGCAAGGAGAAAGGAGTCTGGGTTGAGTTTTGTCAAGGAAGCGGCGATGGCCAAATGGTGGTCGAGTCAGGTTGCTCAGAAAGTGAGCGGAAATGCGATTGAGTGGATGGGAGGACTTGGGTTTACGAGAGAGACTGGTGTGGAGAAATATTGGCGAGATTCGAAGATTGTGAGTAGTGCTTTGTCTCGGGTTCAGCTTCGCAGGGCTGAACGGATGAATCCGCTAGGGCGCCATCTACGAGGGGACGTCAAACATCCAGCTGCAAACTATTGCAAAATTCATCCAAAAGGAGCACTCGCAATGACCAACTCTTTTTTCTGCATTGCGACTGGCCCGAGACTAGACGAGTGGGATGACGTGTGGAACCCTGTACAATACTTGTGACTAATCGCAAAATAAAATAAACTATAGCTACAACATGGGCTAGGTGCGATATGCAAGATACAAAATAACTGGATGGTGTAATGTCAAAACATGATGAAGGAAAGAAAATCATAAAGCAGAAGACTCCGGAGGTGGCGTTGCCAATTCAGTATACACATCGAGCGTTTCTGGCAACATCCATTCCAACTACCAAAGGTTCAGAAGTCAGAGAACAGAAGTACATCGGAGTTGAAGAAGCAGGCCGACCTCGTCATTGAAATCTTTCTCTCCCTCTGCTTTAAGTACAACAAACCTTCTGTACACCGTCGCAATCGCTGGTTGAATCTGCATGTTCTTCAGATCCTTGCCAATCTCGTCCACTAAAACTGAATCCCAAAGATGTGGAGACACGTTCCCATAGCTCCATTGAAACGCATTCAGACAAAATTCCAACGTCTGTCTTCGATTTCTAAACAACGAATCAATTTGGTCTGAAAACCATTCAGAACGACGATCTCTCCAATTTTCATTGTCGTCCTCTTGCTTGCGGTGACGATCGTAGATTACAGGATCTCCATGTTCGTCTGTTGACATCCAATGTGTGGTTGTGACGTTGGAAACCGGGGGAGGATATCTTAGAAGGCCGACTTCTCCTTCGTAGATGGCATCAAGAAGGAATTGGTAGGCGAAATCGTCTCTAACATCGCACGTTTGTCAGCCAGAGGAAGGGAAGATCACGGTGTTAGTGAGGGAGAAAAAAGCTGACCTATCGAACGCTTCCAACGGACTCTCGTCTTTATCCTTATAAAAGAGAGTTGCAGCCATCCCCAAAACCGTTGGAATGATATAACATGTCCACAAATCGTATTCCGCGATTGCTTGAGTCTTTTCTAAAATCACGTCCGGGTGTCGAAGTAAAGCTTTCGCTGTAAATGTCACCACACCTCCTGAAGAACATAGATGAGCACATTGAGAAACGAGCGAAAATAACAAAGCTTCCAACCTATCGGATAAATCTCCCAGAGCCCCAAAGGATACTCCACTTCCGGAACATTCGGAGGAAGAGTTCCAAAAACAACAAACATCGTCTCAACCGTCTCTCTTCTCTTTCGCAGAAGGGGAATCTGCGAAACCTTGTCTAATCCCTGAGCATGGATGAAAATAATTCTGCTAATATCCTCCGACTCGATAGGCGCCGGTTTTGCCGATTCGTACCTTCCCAAAATTGATTCCAGGAGGTTGGTTTCCAACTCCACAGTTGCGTTGGGTTCCGGCTGGAATCCAGTAAAGATGGAGTAGGTACGTTGATACTCCCTCGGCCTCAAAAAGTTGTGGAGCCATTGTGGGTAACCCAGTATGCCAACAGTACACTTTGTCTCGGGAACCTTCAGAAACCTTTGGTCCGAAACGAGATACTCCACTTCGGATTCATCGCGGTCGTGAATAAATTCGTGCCAATCGTTGTTCAGCTGTTGTTCTCGCGGTAATACCCATGACGAGAGAACAACCACCAATGCTCCCGTTTCTGTAGTCGCTAACTCTGCAGGTACCTGTACGTGTCGTTCGATTTGCTTCAGAGCCGAAGAAGGAATACAAATGAGGTTGGCGGTGTGTATGCTATCCATGTTCACGGGAGAGATAGCAACCTTTCAAACATTTCCGACAAACACAGACCCATCAGCGAGCCTGAAACCAAGCCGTTTTTCACGATGGAGAAAAACAGGCAGAAACTTACTAGTTTGTTATATTGAAGGTAACCAGCAAATTGTCGGAGTCGATCAGAACTGTCGTCTGCGGATATCAACCGCGCCGCCCCTTCGGCTTTGCAAGCCATAAGAACATCTTCCAAATGGTAGACCGGAAGGAATGTTTGGAAAGCGATGGATTTCTTATCCTCGGGAAATACTACCCGGAACGGCATCCCTCCTTGTACGAATGGTATCGGATCGGTTATAGATACTTCACATAACACTTGTCGTGGAAGCTCTTCTCCAGCATGAATCTCGATTCCGCCGGTCCATTTCCACCTCCTCCGAATACTGGAAAAGAACTTATGGTTAAAACCGAATACCACGAAGGGACAGAAGAAATGTTGACTTACTCTCCAGTTATAGTGGCACTCCCAGACAAGGAAATACGAGCCGGTAAAGACATGGCATCATCATTATTCTCGACTGGTGCGGTCTCGAAAGGTGCAGCCATCCTTGCAGTAGAGAGAAGGGTGGGTAAGTTCCTGTGGTCAGGTGAGAGTGTTTGTGAATGACAACTTACTCCGGTGGCATCACTGTTTGCAAGAACGAGTCAACATTGACGAGAGTGCTAAGGACAGTCGGTTGTTAGACCTGATTCTCATACCAAGACATCTCTTGCGTAAGCTCACCTCGTTTGGTCCATCGAATTGCCGGGCCGCATAAAAGCAGACGGTGAAGTGATTGGAGGATCAGCCATCTGGGGAAGAGAAGGAGACGGTGGTGCTGCGTTCAGTGCTGCCATCGTAGGATCGTTGGCAGCCCCGGGTATCCTAGTTTTGTTAGTGTTGACTGGTGAGGTAGGCCCGGTTGTGAAACTCGGAATAGTTGAGGGAATATCTGGTGAACGATCGGGAGAGGAAAGGGATGGAACACGCGTATTGAGTGTTATAGTTGGACTAGCTTGTACTGCAGCGGGTTTTTTCTTGAAGTTAAGGTTGTTGAGAGTGGATTTCTTTGTTGTCGCAGCGGGTGATGCTTTGACGGTTGACGATGCTGAAGAAATCGAAGCATTCTTAGAATTCGTAGGAACTGGGGTTATCGCGTCTTGATAAAGCCGACTTTTGACGGACAGGTTACTACCAGAAGCTGTTGCTTGTGACGGCACGTGAAAGAAGCTGGGTAGTTTATTAGGTATATTTGGGGTGTTGGTGTTGGAACGTGCGGAAGTGGTAGGTTTTGTGCTTGGGGAGGAAATGGAAGGTTCAGTCTCACTGGGTATACGAACTTTGAGATCGGCTGGCTTGGAAGGTCGCTGTACACTGGGCTTGGAAGGCTGAAGTTTAGGGGGGGAAACAGAAACAGCGTGCGCAGTGTCGGAAGAGCGACGGGGCCCTTCAGTTTCGGAGAATAGCGAACCTGAAGGTGAAGGGGAACGATGCACAGCTATCTCTGGTTTCTTCGTAGCGTCTTGTTTATTCTTTCTAAGGATTCGCGACGTCGAACGGGTTTTTGGCTTCGTCGCGGCTACACGAGTAGATCTCCGAGTCATGAGAGGTTCCTGTGGAGGTAGATGAGTCAAAAGCCGCTAAATCTAAATGTGAAGAGAAGCTCGCACGTCGGAGTCACTGTTGCTATCAACTACAATTACATTTGCTCGTGTTTTCCTTTTGGGAGACAAATCAGCGGTATTATCTTGCGGTTCTTGCTTCTGTAAAGAGTGTGTTCATTAATCTGACGAAGAAAAGTACGTTGTGTACACGAACCGCCACAACTTTCTTTGCTTTAGCCTTCGATGACGAGGCAACAGACGAAGGAGTCTCTTCTGATTCCTTGCGCTTGCCCGATGCTGAAGTTTTCTGCAAAGTGATAACGAAGGTTTAAGCGATAAGAGCGAAAGTAGGGTAGATAATCACTTGTTTCTTGGATTTGGGTCCCTTCCCCCTTTTCTTCTTCTTTTCATCATTCCAGAATTTCTCCTTTTCCTCCTCTGCTTTATCATCAGCTTTTTCTGTAAGTGTCTTACTATTGAAGTCAAAACGTACGAATCCAATCATCAGTTGGCCTACAAATATATCCAGGAAAATAATCATTGTTATCCGAGCCAATATTCTCCCAAAGTCTTGCTAAGAGGCGTTTACAAGTCTTTTCAATGTTTTCTTGAGGTTCCCATCTATCGTAGGGTCAATTTGTAGATACAAACAAGATAGCAAGCAGGGTCGAACGTGTCGTATTTCGGATCGTCAAAACCAGCCCACTAAGATGCTCAGCATTTCGCAAAAAAAAAAAGTGGTGATTAATGAAGATGTCCTTACTCGAATTTCATATTCCTATATTTCTGTGAGCTAAAAAACACACACATCGACAGGGAATCAACGCACCCATTCGCCGTCGTCGGTTACTCTCGCCCCCAAGATCACCTCTAGACGAAGTTGATATAAACGTAACTAGAGTTTGGAATCAGATGCATACTGACCAACTTGATATAACTCTCCTTCGTCTTCCTCTCTCTTTCTCCTTACCATTGTCCGAACGATGCAGTAAGTGATTTGTGTTCCAAAGGTAGAAAGCGCAGAAGCGGGAGGCACAAAGAGGCGTTTTGAGCGCCTGTTTGTTATGCAACAAGTCGCCGAAGTGACCTTACTTACCCTGGCCTCGCTCAAGTAGTCTTCATGTTATAACAGTGCACTGTTCAAAGACGGGTAGCGAGGCTATCACTTCTGAGGTCCTATATTTCAAACAATTACTATACAATCGCCCCTCAAGCTTCGCATTGGAACCCGGCGAACAGCAAATATTAACGCCGTCTACTACATGGATATTACAATGCACAGATACAGTAAATTGTGTATGCTAGCGTCATTACAAAAGATCATGAAGTACACTATCATAGTTATGAGGCATGTGCGCCCTAAACGGACCGAATTCCTGAGTTTCCTTAATTTTTGGAAGAAACAACAGATGACCGCTCACCCTAACATATCCTTGGCGAACACAATTTGCGAAAACACCCTCTCTACATCCAAAACCTCAAACAACCTCAATTTGTCCACATCGGACGACGTCTTCTCCATAACATTACCGTTGGAGCGATGGGAAGGATGTAAATCACTTTCTCGAAGTGCCCAAAAAACCCTTCCAGGTGGAAAAGTATGCGCCATTTGCATATTGGCTTCTAGTGTCTTGCGTACAGCGATAAACTTATAACCCGTCGTGAACAATTCTCTCGATTCAGCGGCCGAGAAAAAAAAAGAGAAGACACAGATACCCACCCACTCTGGATCTTCCGATGACCCGCTCCCCGCCTTCCATCGACTCGCGCGAGATGTAACAGCCACATACCCAGACCCGCCGTTCCCCTGATCAACACCTTCTTCATTAGCATCACATAACCACACGGCAGCGTTCCGTAGGTCACGTATAGCACCCAACGAAAGACGTGAAACTACGTCGTGCGAATAAACGAATGAGACTATCAGGTTGTTGGCGAGTTTACTGAGAGCGGCATCTGTGAGGGCACTATTTTCAAAACTGTCAGTCCATGTGGGTCGTGCGCGGAACAGAGTGATGTATCTTACGGTGGCGCGAAGCAGTAGACAGAGACTCTCCGTGCTGCGGGCAATCCACTCGAATGAACAGTCAAGCAAGTTTTGGGATCGGCCCACATCTAAAGAAACGAGGTGAATGAGTTCGGCGAAGGGAACAAAGGACAAAGGACATTCACCAAACCCAGCATGGCAGCCACGCCAGCTCCAAGGCTATGACCACAGAGTACAAGTTCTTAAAGACGGTAATCGTCAGATACTAGAATTTCACGAATACCGCAACGGAAAACACACCATAACCAGGATTTCGATACAAAGCTTCATGCACTGCAAGATGTACCGGCTTCCCGACTTCCCCCATAGCACGTGCCATTCGCAACATTCCGCTATGGACCATATACCTCCCCGCAGGTAAGGTAGCATTCGATGATCTCCGAGACCGAGATTTTGTAGGGAAAACAAACTGTCCAGGAAGGAATTCCAGTTCCTCAGAAGTATCTGTAGTAGCCGGCTCAAACTCTTCCGATTCACAAGTCAAATCTACCGCAATCTCATTCAACGACATCGTCCCTCGAAGTACAAGTACAACCTGACTTCTCGAATGATCCGTCAACACCCAAAACCTAGGCATTAAATGTTCCCTCCCAATTTTAATATCCGCTTTCATCTTCTCATTCGGGGCTTGAGCAAATTTTTCGAAAATCTCATGGTCATGTCGTCCCAAAAGAACGTTCCACCAGGAATACTCGACCTCCACAGTGGGAGGTTCCGATGCGTCACCTGCAGCTTCAGCTTCGGATGCGTTTATAGCTTTGGTCATTTGAGCTTCTTCTGCTTTAGCTTGAGGTACAGATGCGGCCGAAGTGAGGGGTACTCCAAAAAACAAGAGACTGGCACCGCCGTAACCTGCTAAAACCATCTTTGAAAGTCGCCGGAGAGTGGTCTTGAGTTCAGCATTGGAAAGCCGTGGTGAATTGTCGATGCATGATGCCGACGGAATTTTGGTTAACGTAGACGATCGATTCCCAAAGATGCTTTGTGCTCTGTGTGGTGCCACACCGATATCAGCAGTGATAATGTGGCTGCGATTGTTAGGGGTGATACGTTCCGAAGTCACTCGTATGCGAGAACCCCTGTATACTCGGCGATTAGTTCCGAGAAAAACGAAAAGTCGGACACGCACTTCCTGGTCCTCGTAGAATCAAAAGTCTTATGAGGATCATTCACATTAATCTCTCTTAAATGTTGCATCCACCTCTTTTCCTGCCATTCCTGAGTAACACCTTGCAAGGCCACCCAAGCAACGATCGCCCTCCCAACTTGCGCTATTCCATACTGCTTCGATGGTAAACGTCCTCCATCCATCGGTTCAGTCCATTCTCTTTTGACCAAAGTAATGAATGAGGCTAGAGAAAATGAAGCTTCGCTGCTCCCGGGAAATATGGTAGAGAGAACATTAATAGAGCTGTGTGCCGCTAAGAAAGACGTCGCAGTGATGTATTCGCTAAGATGTATAGGTGCAAGTGTGATTTGTTCGGCTAAGGAAAGGACTGTTGAGACCGCGCCCCCAATGATGGGTCTAGTGACGGTTAATCCCCCGAAAAGTGTGTGATCCACGACAGTTGTGGTTATTCCAACGGCCGTTGAAGCTATTCCTCGTGTTACGGCGAACTAGAAACTGTATTTAATCATAGGAAGCAATTGGAAGTGACGGATAGTTACGCACCCCGAGCTTTGTCCCTGTCTTCGCTGCAGAAAAGCCAAAAGATGCAGCAGCTGAGGCTAGGTCAAGGCCTTGTCGGGAGTAGGTGTCCCAGTTCTTGACCATAAGGACATGCGGAGAACGTCGATGGTGGTGGTGGTAAGTTAAATAATAAAAAATGAGAATTTGAAATATTAATGACGCATAAATCTGGGGACTTGGTGTCATCTACAAACTGTCATGTTCATTATGTAAACGCTAGGGCTGGCCATTTCACGACTTGGACTTAAAACGTCCATGAGCCTTCTTTCACTAAGTCGAAGCGTGTAAATCACATAGAATCAGGTATGTCTGAGCTTAATGAAGCACTGTCCTAGTATTGAAGGTGAATCTACAGTGTAACGCCAGCCAAAGTTGCATGTCCCGCATCGTTGTGTCCCTCGCATTATGTTCATTAGCAGGAATCCTATTCCTTTTGGTTGCTAGTTTAAGGGTCGTGGAAGATCTCTCGCCTCAAGGATGTCGCATGTCCTGGATGTCCCCTTCATACGTCCTGCAATCCAACTTCGACGCCAGCTGGACACCTCTGGCACGTCGTTACTCGCTATATTTATACCGTGAAGTTGGATGGGAGTCAAACCAGGTTGGTATTCATAAAAGCGTCGTGAATGCGATTTCTGAATGATGGAATTTCTCTTGCAGATTCATAAGGGTGTTCCGGTCCTCTTCATTCCTGGCAACGCTGGATCGTCAAGGCAAGTTCGGTCCATAGCCTCGTCGGCGGCAAGGCAGTATTTTCATCAGCCGTATACGCCATCGAGTGGGTTTGCCTCGCGCGGATTCAAGCCATTAGATGTGTTTGCTGGTGCGTCGACTTTTTTTTTGGTGTTTGGAGTCGTGTTACATAAATCTCTCATTAACAGTGGAGTTTAACGAAGACCTCTCAGCCTTCCATGGACCTACACTTGAAGCTCAAACTCAATATACCTCTGAAGCCATACGATATATCCTTTCTCTATACCCAACAAACACTCAGATCATTATTATGGGCCATTCCATGGGCGGAATAGTCGCTACATCCTTACTTCCATCCGAACATATTTCTGCAATCATAACGATGTCAACACCACACACGCTGCCCCCAGCACGATTTGACCAACGAATTGACGCGATCTACAAGCGCAACCAGCATGCTCTCATTTCGGATAAGACGCCAATCTTGTCTTTGTGTGGTGGGGCGACGGATATGATGATTCCTTCAGAATCTTGCATATTACCTCTTTCTGACACCGGCAGTCCTTTTAGAAGAACGGTCTTCTCTTCTGCTTTGGAAGGTGCTTGGACCGGTGTTGGCCACAGAGAGATGGTTTGGTGTCACCAAGTGCGATGGAGGATTGCAAGAGCGGCTTTGGAGCTTTCGGGTGCACGATCCCTTGCTGAAAAAGGAACAGTTCTAGACGTTTGGCTGAGAGATGGGCACACCCTCCCGCCACCTAGTTCTGTCCCACACCCTCTCGACGACATCAAAGAGTCTCTTTCCCTAGGGCAAGTGCTCAATCTCAAAGGTCCCCAAGGACCAGGAAGATACCTTCTCCCTGTACCGGCTCCTCAATCCCGATTCGTTCTATTCGTCTCACAAGGGTCTATCCCTCCGGTGTCACCACAGAACCCGAAATCGCTCGAAGTTTCTGTCCGACTTTGCTCAAGAGTACAGGTAGTGCTTGACTGCAAGGTCCTGGTTCCTGTCACGCACAAACTTATCCCCAACCCAATACCAGGACGGAGTTTCCCGGTTCCTGATGAGGGCACAGACGAATCCGAGGGAGTTGTCCTGTTTGAAGCAGATATTCCGTCACCAGCGGAGGGATTATGGGTAGCCGTTGACTTAAACAAAGCTAATGGTGATGGATGGGTCGTGGGTGGACTCGCCTCGAATGTAAAACTTGTTAGTGACGTTTCGATCTGGAGTGCGTTGTTTCCTAATTCTGAACCCCAAAAAAGTCTTACGCCACCCCCGCTACATAGGTTTACTGCTCGGAAAAGTTATCGTCAAGCTACCTGAATCACAGGTGCTCCGAACAACTATCCATTTCCCTAATCTACTAGAGGATGCATTGGTCGTATACCGGGTTTCGCCTCTACATAAATCCTCTCCGTCAGGTTTACAATGCTGTATCAGGATTATTTACAATTGACTAACGTTTTTGTTTGCAGATACGTTACTACATCCACTCCTAGCCCATCTCTCTCATCCCTCTGAAACCCATTATTTCTCATTAACCGTACCTCCACCTCGAAGGATACTGCTCCATACTCACGCTTCGGGCCCGTATATACGTTCTCGCGTCATCGGCGGCTTGGAAGTAGACATCTATTCCTCCGACGTTTCAGGCTGGCTTCGTGAATTTGAGCTGAGCGTTGACTGGATGGGAACGCTTGGTAGATGGTCTTCCAGATACCTCACGACTTTACCCTGTTGGATTGTCGGCGTCGTCTCTTTGATTTTGTACGAAGCCTGGAGCGTTGGTGATCATGGTGGTGAGTTTTACTTCCAACGCTGCAAGTAAGGGTCTTAGTTGTATCTAACCCGGCAGCTGCGATACCGACTGTATACCAGTCATTGCGATGGTTTGGGAGAAGGACGTATCCTAAGCTGATGGTCGCGTCGTTTTTGGTTTCTGTACTCCCGGTTTCTGTGGAGTATTATTTGGGTAACTCTGGGACATTGGTGTTTGCACCGATAGCGCCGTTACTCCTTACGGTTGCTACTGGACTTGTATACGTGAGCTGGGCCTTGCTGAACGTTATTATGTGGCCAGTTGAAAAGGTCGGGCGGTTGTTCTTCCGGGGGTGAGCCCTTTTTTTCTTGCTTCAGCAAACCTGGAGCTGACATTTTCTCGGCTCTTCTTCATGTAAAGGCAGCGACAAGAAGTAACGAGCGTTCGTAGAAGCACGATTCTCTCAACGTGTCTACTTTTTGTCTTGATATTTTTCTTCATCCCCTGGCAGGTGGCATACCTCAGTTGTTGGATCATCCATCTATACACCTGCGCTTCCGCATCGGCAACACCAGTGGGCGATAGCGACGAACCTATACTGCTCACCCGGAACGATGACGGAGACGAAGTCGAAAACGAAGACGAGACTGCTCAACAACAGGGCCAGTTGAGACTAATCCAATTCCGAATCATTAGAGATAACGACAACTACAACTCACACATGTTGCTGTTCATGACGTGGTTACTTCCTCTCGCTGCGCCTATCCTCGTTGTCTGGGTCAGAACGCTAGTTACTGCAGGTCTCACGACACCTTTCGACGGAGATCATTTTTTCATGAACGTTGCACCGTTTTTAGTAATGGTGGATTTTGCGTCTTGGAAATCGACTAGTTTGATGTATCCAAAGTCGAGGTATGGTGGCTTTTTTTTCTCGCATTGGGATTCGGACTGACTATCCTGTTTTCTGGGCAGTTTGGAGAAATACCTTAGTATCAAGTGGGGGTTCGCGTTAGTTGCGGGCGTGGCATTCTTCATAGGGCCTCGATGGGCGTATCGTGTTTTCGATGTTGCCAAAATTGTAATCGGGGCGTTGGTCGTGATTCGGATCGGCCCAAGATATTGGGGTGGTGGGCTACTGAAGTGAATTGGGCGGCCCAAATCTGGATATAGATCATAAAACCATTATGTAGAATTGCTGTCGA
This sequence comes from Marasmius fiardii PR-910, assembly GCA_014904975.1. NCBI lineage: Eukaryota > Fungi > Basidiomycota > Agaricomycetes > Agaricales > Marasmiaceae > Marasmius > Marasmius fiardii. Next base: position 977,128 of record MU127789.1, read on the forward strand.
GCCGATGCCTGTATACATTATTGAGTTAGTTTGCATATGCTGCTTTAGATCTAAGTAATTAACTTCTTGGTGTTGAGGACTCTTGTGAAGCTCCCCTATCTGGGCCTCTACAGATGCTCTAGAATCTCCCGAGCACAGATACATGTCACAGACCTCAGCAAACGCAAGCTATCGTTTCTGATAGGGAAATTGGGAATCGTTCATTTGTACACGGGCAAGGACTCAAGTACTCAAGGGCCTGCCAACAAGGGTTTTTCACGCCGAGGGTACTTGAAGGTTCTGATTTTCGATTGGAGCAAGTCCCCGTAACCTGCCTACAAGTTACACTCACGATATGAGCCATATGCGTAAGGTCTCGAGCTCAAGGCCCAGTGGAGAGCATAATTTATTCAGTACTTTGACGGCCCGGCCTGCCTACCCGGTACGGGAGGTTCGGGCCGGTAAGGCTCTTAGGCAGTGGCCCGTTGAGACTTAACTAAATTTAAAGGAGATACACACGCACCAATAACTGCCCATGCCACGTCCATACCACATCCATACGGCCAGTCCAAGGTCGACCTGTACCTGTACCAGCCTGTATTGCAAGGATATTCAACGCTACCATAATCCAACAACATTCTAGGATAAATCGTCCCATTAAACACAATCCTACGCCACAAGTCGATAAATACAGACAGAAAAGCTAATGTAAATAATTGAAAACTAGAGTGAACGTTAATGTGTGGCAGCTACCAAGTACAAAGTATGTACTTCTTTGTTTTTTCAATCCTTGTTCGCCTCCTCTGGATACAAGTCCTTGGCGACCTTATCCAGAATGATATCCGCCTCTTCGGGCGGGCCTTCGGGCTTCTTAGTGTTGTGAACAGGATCAAGGCCAGTCAGATCATCTGTCGATGTAGACGAGTCCTTCTCCTTCGGTTTGTCCTTCTCCTCCTCCTTTGCCTCTTTTTTCTCTTCCTTCTCCTCCTTCTCCTCCTTCTTCTCCTCCTTCTCCTCCTTCTTCTCTTCCTTCTTCTCAACCGCCTGTTCCTGCGTGACCACAGTACTAATCAGCTTCTCCTCATTCTGGGGCTGCGCCGCCATTGAGCTCTTGATATCTTTCACAGGCTCTGCAGCAAAAATATCACGACCAGGTTCAGGCTTGTTAACGAACGCTGAAGTTTGTGCATCATCTTCGTTGTCTTCATGCTTCTTCATAGCCATGTCTTCGACGATGATCTCAGCACGACCGTTTCCGCCGGCAGGTACCGTCGGGGCTCCAGACTTTTGAGGTGTTGCAACAGCAATTCCTTTGTATTGAGAATACTGTATATCGTTTTATTGTTAGTATATAAGCCTTTAAGGGAATAAGTGTGCTACACTCACTTCGTCAAGGAAATCGTTGCTGAGGATTAGAGGAATGAGCGAGCGAATAGCGATAAGAAAAAAAGTACACACCAGCTGAAGTCCCAGTTCTTCAACCATTTCGCGCTATTACACTGGGATTTTGTCCATGGTGTTCCGTAAGCAAGAGAACTGAAATGTTGGAAATTCCAGATAGCAATGATTATCATCACTGCGGCAATCTGCAAGCGGATTTTGGGGCGCAAAGATGAAGTAAGGAAGTCGAACACCACGCAAGAGAGCAGGATGGCGAAGTATAAAGCCGGGAAGTAGTGGTGTAAAAAGAGCTGTCGAGCCATAAGGTAGAAGGGGAAGTAGTGCAAAGCCCAGCCCGCGAACAGGAAACCGCAGAGATTGTCGTATTTGACGACAGTTGCTGGATAAAAAATGTTAGATGTTGAAGTTGCTAGATAAGGCAAAGCGCACTGTTGTTGAAATCTTTGTATCCACGCTTCGCCCTGAGAATTAAAATACCTCGCACAACCACGTAGGCGGCGACCGCCGCGGTGCTGAGCCACCATACCCAAAGGTTCCCAATGAGGTATATCTGTCTATGATCCTTGACCCAGAAGTTCTGTGGATCGGTGATGAGTGACTTTGGCATCGGTACAAACGTCCATACTTACGATACCACGACGAAGACGTGGCCAGTGTTCAGGTCGAGAGTCGAAGACGTGTCGCTCGGTAAGTCCAGCGTTGGTCGTCCACATGACTTGCTGGAGCTCGAAGAACTTCGCAAGGAAGCCGGGGAGCTTATAGTTAACCTTCGGTGCGTTATCGGGTACTGAAAAGGTTTTTTCAGCTTTCACAATTCCAGCAATTTTCAATAAAACGTACGCGCAGGATGCATGGCAGTCTCAGCAATCCATAACGAATTGTCTTTGACCGCGTTCTTGTTACACGTAACCTCTTGTTGCTCGAAACCCCATTCTGGTAACTTGACTTTGTGGGAAAACAAATAACATCCGGTCAAAGCATGTCGGAGTCGGAATGTAGTCCTCAGAGTCCTCAGTCGCTTGGAAGACTCTCTATCCCGCTTGTCTCCATGTTCTATTTCAACAAACCAGTCGTCATTCCCGTCACCCTCAAATCCAGCATAACCGTATCCTGATACCTCGTTCTGGAAATCGACGTCGGATACGGGAGGTCGAACGTCATGGGAGTGCAAATTTTTGTCGGTTGCAAGGTGGCGAAGTCGGATGCGCATACCAGGTGTGATCCACTGAAGGGGGACATTGGCCCAGTCGATGTCAGATGCATCACCTTGCGTAGCATTAATAATTCTCCAGTCATTGTTACGATCTCGATGAGGGTAGAGAGTGATTTGCTGTTGCTTGCTTCCGCCAGGATAAACGCTCGGGTGAGAATGAAGATAACCTCCTTGGGTATTGACGTGACGAATAGTGACTTCAGAACCGATCGCGATATCTATTGAAGCCCGATCAATAAAAGTTCATGATCTTAGAAGACAAGGGCTCACCTGCGAACGTATCCCTCATTCCTCTTCCGCTCAATGTATGTTGGAACTCGGAGCTCATAAAGCCATCTCCGTCACCAGAGCTTTGGAGTAGCATAAAATGTATTTGGAACATTGACATGTAGAACAAGATTGGGATCACAATCAAACACAGTGCTCGGGCTGTGAAATGTTTGATGAATAGCCGTGGTGGAAGGCGGAGGTCACCGAGAAGATTCCATAGCTGAACAATGGTGCTGACGCCGATCGTTGCAACAGTGAAAAGACCGACCCATTTGCAACTCAAAACGGCCCCAAGTGAGAGACCTGATAAAACAAGCCACGTCCACCACGACTCCGTGAAGGGCCTGTGTTTGTCCTCATTGCAAAAACCGACCCAGGTGAAAACAGAAAGTGATGTAAAGAAAATGAGAGGCGAGTCGAGGAGAATATGACGAGATTGGGTGACCAGTCCGTTTTCGAATGTTATGAAAAGCGAAGCAAGGAGTGCAGTTGTGGCTCTACAATCGAGACCACGAAGAGTGAGGTAGGCAAGAGGAACGGTGGCGACACCAAGGGTTGCTGGAACCATACGCATCGCTACATATGGAACGTTTTCGTAAACTTTTCCGATGTCTTTAAAGTCGAAAACACCATCGTAGCCGAACACAAATCCAGCGAGTGTAATCAATAGCTTTGCAAGGGGAGGGTGGACATCAACAAAATACTGGGTCTTTATGTATTTGCTGGCAAATTTTCCAAAATGAACTTCGTCGAAGCTGCCAAAGAGAGGATTAGACCCTACAGAAGTTCAGGGCAAAATGGATCCTCACACGACGCTATTCGGCCTCGAAAGACGAAAGAAACGGACGGCACACGCTATTAGCATGATAGCCGCTAGCAGCTTAACTTCACCGGATGTAATATGTAATCCTCCAGACGGATATGTCTTCGCTCGACCTGGCACGTATCCTTTTGTAGCGGCCTCTCTCCTCGCATCCGCATCCAAATGGTCCTGCCGAGGATGAGGGAATCGTTGAGATGTCATCGAGTGTCCTCCAGGGGGTGAAGCTGGCCGTCGTACCCTGACATTGCCAGACATTGACGAAAGATGATGGAAGGTAAGGAATCAAGAAGAATGTGCAATCAAAATAGAAACTTCGCTGGCACGTATGCACTGCGGGACGGAATCTAATCTTATCCATTACATAAGCAACTCTGGTCGTTATACATTGATTCCGAGGGCATGTAAGGTCGTAAGGATCGTACACTCGAGCTTCTTTGTCTACGTGACATATCTGAACGCTGGGTTCTTCCAGTCCGACACATCTTCAAGACCCGCACTGGTCTCGTCATAAGTCACTCCACCCTCTGCGAGTGCTTTGTCACGTCTCCTGTTCGAAACAACGAATACAACACGGAGCATAAGAATGACAACAATCTCTAGTGCACGAGATACCAGACAACCAACAACACCGGTAAAGTATGTTGGTGCTTCATCGTCGAGGAATAAGAACGGTCCAACAATATTGCTGCAAACTGGATCAGAGCCCTGGCCAACGGGGGGGAAACGAGTCGGAAGCTCACCCAGTAGCGACACCCAGAAACACTGCGGCGCTTGCAATAGCTTTCTTAGTGTCTCCGCCAACGTTGCCGGACAGGAGGGATAATCCCAGGACAAAGACGGCATTAGAAGCACCTGTCAACCCTGAATTCACCGTTACACTGTTGTCGAGTGTGCATAGAAAGTCACGTCAAGCTCACAATATCCCGCCAATCTTGCGGGGGTGCCTTTGCACCAAGCGATCATTGCAAAGCCCACCACTGTAGGAAGGTTGGCGGCAGCCATGAGGTATGTTCGGTATCCTTTGGGGAGCTTGTGGTTGATGAAGATGGAGAGAAGGATGAAGCCAACGATAACAAACCCATACGGAATTTGCATCAGGGTAGTTTCGAGGGTGCCGAACCCAAAGCCCTTAACGATGATAGTGCCACTATCATGATACCGGTCCTTCGGAAAAAAAAATCGGACGGAACGAGATCGAGAACTCACAAGTTAGAGGTACCGCCGTTAGGCACGTTTGCAGTGAAGCCGAATAGGAAGAAGAGGTAGATTTTGGGATCCATGAACGCTTCCAGTGCCTGGTTCCATTTGAAACTGAATTATTGATATGAGTCAGCGGAGAAATCTCTCGAAAATGAAATATGGATCCTCACTGTCTAGAACCTCCGATATTTTGATCATTTCGCTTTCTGCTCACGATGATCAACCGTTCTTCGCGAGTGAACCAGTGGGTTCGATAGGGTGAATCGGGAACGAAAATGAAAAGGAAGATAGCCCATGCGCTACACAACGCCCCGATGATCAAGAATTCATATTTCCATGAAGGCAACGCCCCTGGAGCGAAATAAAGTTCACACACATAGGATATTCGGAAGAATCGCACCTTCGATGTTGCCGATCGCATACCCGAGAAGACCACCAAGGGCTATACCAAATCCGTTTGCACTAACGCAACACGTCAAGTTCCGATTAGATACGCAATTCCGAAAGTTTGATGAACTTACAGGTACCAGTACCCAATCCGCGACGGTTGTTGCTCACGAGTATACCAGGTCGAGGTAATGAGAACGAACGCCGGGTCAGCTGTCGCCTCTGCAGCACCCGACAAAATGCGGAGGATTGCCAAGTCTGTGAAATTTCGTGATGCAGCTTGAGCCATGAGGAGTACGCCCCATAGAAAAATCTGACGACATCTCTCAGAATGGAATGGAACAACGCGTAAATTGCACACACGTTAACGGCGAGATATTTGTTCAGTGGGAACTTTTGCATGAGAATGTTTGTTGGTAACGCCCATGCGACCCAGCCGACTAGAAATCCGGTCAGATTATCTCGATAACGATGAGGAAGGAAAGAAGACGACATACAATAGAAAAGACTGGAAAGCCAGCTCTGTAAAAGCTTAGCAGGAGAAAAGATAGATCAAAAAGAAGGGCACAGACATATTCACTCTTGCCTAGTTTGAGGTCCTTTTGGACTAGTAGGGAATATCAGTCAGTTAATCGGAGCTCGGAATGCATAGAGCACAAGATTTACCCCCAAAAATTGCTGCATATGAGAGGGTTGTCTTGTCACTGAGAAATAGATATGAGAGATATTAATAGTCAAGACGGTGGGTCCATCGCATACACGTAATAAAACTGAGAAAAGTGAGTTGTAGATACAGAGGTGGGTGCCAGGAATCAACGAACCATGTAACAAACAGCCAGCGCGGGCATAATCAAAAAATCAATTTTTCTCTCAATCCTCTTGACTTGTTTTGGGTCCAAAGTCGTCTTGTTCATCTTGACCACATCTTCATTGAACCGAGGGGATGGGTTTTTTTTGAGGAATCTCCCAAACCATCCTTGAGGCCGCTCCTCATCAATTGAAGAATCGTCGCGATGTTCAATTTCCTCGATGGATCCCTTCTCCTCATCCTTGAGGCTGACTTGACTCTTCGGTGAGTGTTCTATTGGTGAAGTCATGAGGAGTGAGCGCACAAAAAGAAGCAAGCAGGGACCTGGCCTGCCTTTTATACCCCATTCCCTTACAGTTATTGCGTTGGATAGGAAGACGAACGGTCCGTCTTACCCCTTCTTGGATCACCAGACGTGGGGATGAGGAGGGATGGACAATCACCTTACCATAGATCAGAAATACGCGGCATCAGGCGGGAATAATATCGAACAGGGAACCGACCTCTAGACCTCATATAAACCTCAAAGTCAGCCTAAGAGTTACTGATCGCACTTCCCTCTGAGAAGTAATATCACCCGGTGAGGTAAACTTAGAACGGATTTCCAGAAATTTGACTTATCCACTGGAGTCATGATCAGCTGCGGCCTTGGTTGCAAGGCCCGGGGCCGTACTTTGGTGCTCCAAATTTCCGACCCTCTGTAGAGATCTAGAGGGTTAAGTAGTTTCTGAATCTTTAACGCACGGACCGCCTACGTGGGACTGGAGGCCAGCGGCCGCTTGGGCAAATTCCTGACCTCAGTCGGGAATTGGCGTCACAATAGTGCCGCTGTATGATGTGTATCCAAGCTTCACGCGTTAACCCAGTGAGCTTTCAAGTTCACGCATTATGCTAAGGATCTTTCTCGCCAGGTAGATGGAAATCCGAGGGCCAAGCTTACTCAGTGTCTTTATCCGGTCGAGTTCATGGTAAGTATATCATATTGGAACACTTCGATCAAACTCTGAGCGTGAGATGCTCCGGGGCTCTTCACCGGTATCGCGGGGTTACGGAAGGTGGCAACACAAGCAATGATATTCACGCGCATTGCAAATTTTTTGGAGAGCAACAAGTTGGGGCATTATGTATGATGAGAACGAGCTCGGTCCTATCCAGGAGGCAGGCTTGACGAGAATGGAAGACGGAAAACCGCGGGAACCTGCCCTCTACCCGTTATGGTGACTTCTTTCACCTCCCCAACTTCTCTGTACTCGACGATTCTGTTGAATCGTTTGACTCTCAACATGTACCAGCCGCGGTCACTAGAAAAGGATATGTTTAGTTGGCCGTATGAAATGAGTGAGTGGATCTAGTTACTAGTTAGGCGTACTATTTGATGTCTCTGAGTCTGCAGCAACCCAAAGAGGCGATACGTAGCGCTCTAGCATTGATTTATACCGGTGAATCATTGCACCACAAGAAAGTACAATTTGTGCAACCATTACGTAACATGTCCAGTGGCACAGAGGGTCGTGTACAACGGAAGAGAAAGAGACGGACGTAAAAAAGCTGTCAGTCCGACCGGGAGAGCGCAAACATTTTCGATCAATCTCTTCGCACTTAGTTTGGGCCCGAATCACATTGACAGTGGACAAGATTGCAGTCAGTTCCTGCGTTTCCTAGCATTTCCACGCTTGGGCTGTTTTGCGTGTTGAGTGAAATGCCTTTAGAAGGATATTGACCAGCTTACTTTCGTTTCGTCCCCAACCTCAACCTTTCGTGCAGAAGACAGCTTCTATATCAGGCAGAGATCATCATCTGTTTTGACGCTGCAATCGACAATCGCTTACTGGCTTCTTGGTGGGACGCGTAGGCTCTAGATCTGGCAATTTGTCTTCACTGCCAGACCTGTTTTCGCCAGCTTCCAGTTGCGCAAAGGTAGGAGACTCTGGCCTTGATGCCATTCGACCGGGATTGTCTGTTATTAACCTCCTGTTGACAATGACCGAAGACCGAGTCTGGGATGCCGGTCCCTGTCGCGAAAGTCATTTTATAGAAAGATATGAGCAAGGTGAAGAAGAAACGTACCGAGCTTGTAGAAAGAGGACTACTACTCATCCAAATATTCAGATCGACCATTGATTTCGACTGTCCAGTTTGATCGTGATCTTGATTCTTCAAGCATTTTGCCAATGTCGACTCTAACGCGTCAATCTTAGCTTGCATGGCGCCGACCATGTTGTCTTTCTATAAAAACATGAGTCTTTCGGGACTGACAGGCCAAGGAAACTGTATACCCTCCGTAGCTCATTTTCCTTCTCCACGATTTCCTGTTCGTGCATAGTTTGTGTAGTTTTCATTACGAGACTGACAAGCTCCTTCTCCGAATTCGTCTGCGTGACGTTGGTTCCGTATCAGCCACGGAAGATGCTGTGAGCTTACCAATTCTCCTGTTTGATAGCGCTCCTGCATAGTGTTTTCCATTTTTCGCAGACATTCGTTTTCAGATTCTAAAGCCTCGATCCTAGCCAGTGTAGTTTTCATTTGACCCTCAACAGCTTGTGCCCGAGTCAACTCCTCTTGCACAATAACGGCAGCGTCCTTCGTAGCTTTCAGCTCTGCACCCAACGTCGAAAGTTCCATTTTGAGTTCGTGAATTTGAACAGAAGCATGTTCAAAACTCTTCTCCGCGAAATCGGCTCTCTTGCATTCCGTCTCAAGAAGCTTGTTGGAGTGCTCTTGCTCTGTTAAAGAAGCCCCAGTAAGTGCCGTTATATGACCGTCAACGCGTTCGATAGCATTTCGAAGCTGTAGGGTAGCAGCTTTGTCATAGTTCTCAACCAGATTCCGTAGCTTTAGGACTTCCTCCGAGCCTTTCTCAAGCGCTTCTTGCAAAGCCTTCTTCTCACGTTGAAGATCAGCTCTTTGACATTCTAGTGTCGCGCAGTCTCCCCGCAGATGGTCAAGGTTCCCTTCAAGCCTAGTGTTCTGTTCCATGAGCGTCACTTTGTCAGTTTTGAGTTCCTCAAGTGTTGTTTCTATATCAGACTTGAACTTGCTAGAACTAGTTTGGAGATTTGCCTGGGTATCGCGCAAAAAGTTGAGAGTGCGAACAATGCTATGTGTGAGGAGGGTTATCCACGCACAAGTTGAGTCTTCAGCTCCTCCACCTGCCTCTGGAGGGTTGATCGTTGTTCTGCCAGCACCGCGTTCTCCGTCTTGTACTTGCCCTCATTTGCTTCGAGTTTGGCCTAACCGAGAGGTTGAGCCCCTATGGGCACGATATCATCAGGCTGGAGTCAACCTACCGCATTGACTGCCTCGGATGAAAGTAAGCGTTCCTGAGTTGATGAAGCTGAACCATCTCTCCAGGCACCATGGAATGAATTCAAGTACCTGCAAGTCGCCGTTGTGTTCCTTTGTAAGTCTCAACATGGTTGTCTGGGAATCGAAACGCTCTTGCAGGACCTAAGGTTAACGTCAACGGGTATACTAGCAAAAGATTCAATCTAACCCGTACTGTGAAGCGGTTGGTGGCTTGTCGTGACCTGCGCCCAATCATCAGGACCGGCAGACGGTACACAAAATGCCACGTACTCGTCCTCACTTTGAGTCAGTTCCCGACCCATTTTCTCTATCCTGGCTTCTAATATCTTTACCTTTTCATCGCACTCTTTCTTCCCCTTCTTGATCTCGAGCTCAAGCCCCCTTTTTGTCTCCAAAAGACGTTCGTAATTCGCAACAGCATCAACCTCCGTGGCATGCGCGTTTCGAATCAGCTCTTCGAGCTCAGCGACTTTGGCGGTCGCGTTTGAGGCACTATGGCAGTGTAAATAAGGGATGCATGTACGGTTCTCTCAAGGTGGAGTCTGACTTAGCGCGCAAAGACTCTTCACTTTTCTCGAAGCCTTCGACGTTCCCTCTCAGCGTGAAAATTTCTTGCTCTTGAGAGCGTAGTTGACCTTGAGTGGCTACAAGTCTTTCCGACTCTCTAGAATAGAGACAAACGGTAAGTCAGGAAGGTAGAATTAATAATCAGGACATACATGGCTTGACGTTGAAGGGCGTCTTCAAGCTTGTTAGAAGTAAGTTGAAGTTCCAGATTGAGTTTGCTGTTACTGGAAGCGGCTAAGCATATCGAAATCTGGCGAGGCAAGTGAGACTTACAAGTTGTTGAGGCGGTCAACTTCCGTATCCTTTTTTTCCAATTCTGTCTGCATTTTGATAATCCTACACGTAGCCATAAGCAAGCTGCTGATGCAAAGAGTGAAAAGAACGAGCCTGTCTTCCGCATCTGCCAGTTTCAAATCCAACTTCGTCGCCTCTGCAGTTAATGCAGCATCCGTTGTTTCTCTTTTGTGCAGATCCCCAGCAACCTGATTCCACTTGTCACCTGGAGCAGAGGAGTCGTCAAGAGGGGACAAAACAATGAAGGTGACTACAACCCACTCGACACCTCCAATAGACGTGCGGTCCTCAAAAGATCGACACGTTCGTCCTTCCTCATGTTCTCCAGTACTTCTATTTTCTCTTTGTGTTCGACCACTTGAGCTCCGAGCAGGTGGAGCTTGTCTCTCAGCATGTCAATGACACGTTGGGCTTGGAACGAATTGCTTCAGCAGCTGCACGGTAGTGCACGTAATGAGGAAAGCCTCACCGTCATTGCGATCATTCTGGAGTTCTTGAACCAGCTCTCTGGTTTCGGTACTCTTGAGTAGGTGTCGCCCGCTAGGGTCGAAGAAGGGTTCGATTTCTGATATGGTATCTTATTAGGCCAACGATAGAAATCTGAACGACTGAACAAGCGCAGACCTTTGAACTTTTCGGTGGCAGTGAACTTGAGATCCACAATCTCGTTTTTGACATCTTCGAGGTTCTTGCGGGAATGTTCTTGTTTGTGCTTGAGTTCATCAAACGCGGCTTGCATCATTTGGTAGCTTAAGGAGGGGTCAGCCGAAGTTGGCAGCTAGCAACCAAAGGCGACTTGCCTTCTACCGAGGTTCTCAATACCTTTTTTGGCGGTATCCTTCACCTTTGCAACCCTCTCATCGCTTTCTTTTAGTTTTTTCTGGAGCATGGCAATACGCTCAGATTGCTCCAGCCTTTGTTCCTCTTTTTCACCGATGACCGTTAACTGTGATTGCTGAGTGGCCTGGGCAGCGGCGAGGAGTTCCTCCAACCCCTTGACCTCTTCCAACTTTGTTACAGAATCTCGCTTGTATTGTTCAGTCGCAGCTTCAAGTTGCATGATTCGCTTTTTTAAATCGGAGTTACTGGACTGAAGAGAAGTAGCTTGGGATCTCAGATTCGCTACCAGTACCCTCTTCGGTGAGTTATTATATGCGTCAAATATGCACTGTAATCAGAGGCAAGAAATAAATTCACTCACTTCTTCAGCTAGTTGTAATTTTACCACTTTTGCTTCCTTCATACGACGATTCATTAAGTCAGATAGGTCCAGATCATCATCGTCGACCTCGGAGTTTTGAGTTCCCGAATGATTGGATGGTGTAAGGGAGACTGCTCTCAGTGACCCCTTCCGGTGTTCGTCAGACGGTATTGAAATATAATGACGTTTATGAGACCCTTCCTGAGGATGGTAGTTCGCGTGAAATTGAGTATCGGGTTCAAACGACTTTACATTGGCTGTCGGTGTTATCAATCGTAGATGTTCCCCAAATCCTACCGCTATTCAAGCAACATCATGAATCAGATCGCTAGTTCGCACTTAGAGGACCGTCTACTCACGGGACGTTGGTTCCTGCTTGGGCACGCGTTGTGGCGTTTGGAAATGGTTTGACGAGAAAATCTGAGCTGATTGATGCTGTTCGTTACGCAACTGATTGAAACCGGGGTTTTTGGCACTCGACTTCAGCCCTCGAGGGAAAAATGAAGCGCCGTTCGATGAATGATTGTCCTGGGAATCGGATTTGTTCTCTGATGAAGGGTTGGGACGAGAGGAGAAGGGGAAGGAAAAGACTTTTCTGGTCGATTTATCGGGTTCTGGGAAGCTTTGATAGAGACCGTAGGCGTCAGAGTCCATGTTGAGGGTCCGATTGCCTCGACGACAACGAGGACTTGATTAACCTACGATAAGGGACTGGCGCCTATTTAGGCGCGCCCATCAGATGTCACAAAACACGTGTAAGGAAAGTTCGATCCAAATAAGTACATCTCGCCCCTACGCCTACCAACGATGACAATGCAGAACGATTCTGGAGGTATCTATTCGCCATCAGACGACACTGAGGGGTATGCTCTTATTGCATAGTTTTTACCTTCGTATCCCTCATACTCTTTCTCGCCAGTCCTGTACTACGTGACTTTGTAGACGAAACTATCGCCCATGAACATGAAGTTGAACCAATCAGTATGCCTTCTCCGAGAGTCAGTATGCCCTCCCCAAGGACGGAGTTACTTTCCTCTGCCTCCAATCTTCCAAACGAATCCACGAACAATGACCGTGGCTCTCGGTCACGTCGAGGTCCCACTGAACGCTATCGTCGAGAACGCGAAACGGTTTATAGGAACACTTCACACAACGATCTCTTGCGTATTCTTATTGAACAAGAGTATGAGGCTACGAAGATGCGGAAGACGTTGTACATGGCATTTGCTCAACTAGAGGGGGAAACACAGCGCGCCAATGAAGCACAAAAGCAGGTCGAAGAAACTCTCGCGCGCGTCAGTGCAATGAATCAGAGGACACTAAATGCGGAGGCCGAAGCACGTTCCTTGGGGGAGGAATTGAATCTATACAAGATTCATTATGAAATGGCTCAAAACCAGATCACCAAAGCCCAGACCGTGCTTGCGACTTTACGATCGCAGAAGGAGAATGCCGAGACTATGGCTCGAAAGGCAAGAGGGGACGCAAGAAAGGTGAAGGAGGCACTTGGGGTCTGGAGAGCGAGAGAAGAAGGTAGAAAACAGGGATTTGAAGCCGGCTGGCGGCGGGCACGCGAAGAATTCGGCCTTTCTACAGGTCGAACGGCCTTGCCTTTGCACTATGTTGACCCAGGAGGAAGACAGCTGATCCAACCAGTGACCCCATCGCCAGAAACAGATGAAGGCGATTACGACGACGACATTTCATATACTGCTTCAGACTCTCATACTGAGGATTTACGTCTGCCAGATGAGCCGGTCGAGCCTCTGCATATTGCCTCGTCAGTGAGGCATTCTGCTCCCGAGCACACCGCAGCTTCGTCATCTGGTCATCCGTCACATTATGTTCACCCAGGACGATCCCCTCGACCAATGGCAAGTCCCGAGCGCATCCAACCAATACCGCCTCCTCGAGCGCCATTTGGTATGGGGAGCCATACACCAGCAATGGAGAAGTTTAGCATCGATATACCTCCAGCAGACTCCGCGGTTGTCAACCAGAACATTAATCCTCCGCAGCCTACTCGTTCTAATTCCTTCAAGAAATTTGTGCCTGCTCCGTGGCGCCCAGGAATGCATCGTGACCGTCCTACAACCCCCCACCCCCCTGATAATTATATACCTGAAGCGTCTGAAGAAGGACTTATCCCTTTGCCACCACCTCATGAAATGGGTGACTATGCTCCAACTCCTCGATCACAGATGACTGATCTCCCTCAGCACGCCAGAAGCGTCAGCCTTGACGGGGGCTTTAGTGGGGGCGGTAATAGACCTGCAGAAACTTCAGGAGGCCAGAGGCGTATTGAATCTCTGTACGGTGATCTAGATCGTGAAGGCCCTTCCGCTTTCCGCCCACCAATTGACGAAACCATTGGTGGACCCCCAGATTCTCAACAACCTGTTTCTTGGTATCAAAGCAAACCTAATTCAAGACCATCTTCTGTGCGATCAAAGGACTTTGCTTATTCAGACTCTGGCCATCGTCGTCATGCCTCCATGGATTCCAATTTAACCGGCTCTTCGAACCTTTCTCATATTGATCTCCTCAGAAGCCGAGAGGAACCAGCGACGGGCGAACCGAAGCCCGGCGGCGGAATCGCCAGCGTCCTTCGGAATGCGTTGAAGGGAAAAGGAAAAGGGAAGGCTCGCCAATTGAGTGTCATCAATGAGGACCCACTCAGTCGGCAGGGAAGCTTGAATATCCATTCCCAGCCTGAGAAAGCAGGTTCGGATCCGCGTTCAACGCACAATGTTCAAGACAGCGGCATTGCCCAAACCCACGCTTCTCCATCAAGAGAACAGGGACATTCGTTGCCCCATGAGTCAACATTTTCTACCTCCAGTGGTCCTGGGATAGGGCATCAGTGGCAAAGCCCACGCCCAATCGAAGTACGTTCTTTTGAAATTGGGGACAGGAATACCATACGCTGTGAACCGCAAGCTGATAATGTTTCAAATTGTAGGTACGGCACGATCGGCCACCTCGAAATGTTCGCCTTCCAGCTCAGCTGACTATCCCAGCTCCTCTCTCGCCACAGTCTCAGCGAGTTGGGATGATTACTTCTCCGGAACAACTCATGCAACCTCGCATGCAGACCATGTCAAACGGCTCGATGAGCTCAGGCTTCCATCGAAATCCTGCGAGTCAGTCAAGGGGTTCATACTCGAACATGCAAAGTCCAATAAGTGCCGACAGAGGTACTCGATTAACAACAACTTCTATGGCTGGAAGCAGTAGTCCTCCTGTAGGAATCAATATTCAGCCACCTGTAAGTTTCTAGTACAGGTTAACTCCAGCTTGCGCATTTATCACATCCTTGTCCTCTCCTAGTCTCAATCGCCGTCCGAACTGCCTGGTATGGCACGAAGTGGCGGTACCTCTCGTGTGTCACTCAACAGCGACCGGCACCATGCTACCGCCAACCACTTTCAGTCCAGTGGACCTACATCATCGCCACATCCTTCACTCACAAATAAATACCCCAACCCTCTGCCTGACGACTGGGTACCCACGGTTCCGAATACCCCAGAGAGCGCCCCGTTGACATGGCCAGCGCCACGTTCTCCCAGGAGGCCCTACGCAGATCTTCAGGATCAACCGAAAGTATCACAAAGACCGAAGTCTCCGTTTATTAACGATGTATCACGATCGGGGACACCCGGCATCCCAACAGCGGCGTCCGGGCCTTCTACCAGTGAGGTTGGAGGAAGACCTTACTCTGCCGATGCTAATGCATCCAATACCAGTATTGGACCCACACTCAAACGTGTCCCATCGAATCTGTCTACCCACTCTAGAGCTTCTTACAAGCACTTCGATCCAGAAACTTACCAAGATCCAGCCTTCTTTTACTCGGGTGATGATTCTCATGCGAGACCCCCGAGTCGCCCAAGGTCGTTATCCCGATCCAGCGCTCGGCTTTCAAGCGGCCTGGAATATATGTAATTGCAACCTATATTTCTATCATGATTTTGTCTTTATGTACTGTTTTTGTATAATAGCGGCTAGTCTCGATTACCCTGCTTTCCAATGTTGAACAGGACCGCTACAAACATTTGAAACGCCGGCGTAACTGCGAGGTATTAAGGAATCGTTTACCCTTCTTCAAGCGACGGATACAACAACGGTGACTAACTTGACGGGGATGACGCGTTTTCCGACCGCTACAGGATCGTCTTTTCCTACTCATGTCATGAATTAGGGAATCTCCCATTTGCTGCTTGGATCAATGGCCGAAATGAATGTTCGAGATATACATGATTCTCCCGCTCAGTCTGAAAGGAGTTATGCCTCAAATCGAAATTCAAAGATGTATCACCAAACCTAAAGCCACCCAATGATGCACACACGATAGAGGCACATGCAAACTGCCGACTTGCAGGAGCCTATGTATAATATAAGGCGTTGTGCCTAGAAAATCCCACAAGTTTCTTCCTCTTATCCCCTCTCCCGTCCATTACAGACATGACTCGTGGTCGCAAAAAAGACCTCACTATCCCCCCTTCACGGGCGTTGACTCAACAACGGGATTACCGAGCGCGAAAAGCATTATACTTGTCAGAACTGGAAGACAAGTGTCAACGACTGCAAGAAGAGAATGAACACCTTCGGGCAGAGGTCATTGCTCTGCGGGCAGGCCTCCCAGTTTCGTCCCCTCCCAACCCTCAGCTGGTAGGCATCTTGGCAGTGACCCCAGCCTACCCTGAATTAATTTTGACATCAATCACAGACAGAGGCATCATCAGAACTTATGGCAAGCCTCGAAACCACGAAGCGAGCTCTAGATAAATTCCAAAACCTTGCGTACAAAGATCAAGGGCCTTCATCGAGCAGCCTTCCCACGCCACCGTATGGCACATCCGTCCGGACCCCATCGTTGCGTCCCGCACACTTTCCGTCTCCAGACCCCTCTGAGGGCTCGTCTTGGACTTCCTCCCTGTTTGAGAAATATAACAACAGCCGTTCTGACTCTGAGGAATCATGGCGGGAGGAACAATACAGGCCCCCAGAATCTCTTCGTAAAATCTTGTGCAGTCCCAGCGCAGAGTCTTCACCGTCCCTCAGTCTCCGATCAGTCCGTATTGAAGATTCGCCGTCGAGAAATAGCAACCGGGATGTTAGCAGTGGAACGGGCCCTATGAATACCTCGTGAAGTTTTGCTACGGACTGCCTCATGAATTCCATGAAACTCTACCCAGTATTGTACATTTTGTAGTTATAATTTGATACCGCTGCGCTGTCTATAGTCATTCTCCTGTCACTGTATATTACTGTGCATCTGACCCCTCCCTACTACTGCATTGCAAATGGACCGTGGCATATTCATCGCCGCGAAAGAACTTCAAGCTTCAAGAACCGAACTCAGGGTGACCGCGAACATTAATATTCAGACTCAAGCCGGAAAGCATCCGATGCTTCCTGCGTTGACATGAGAACTTTGCGTTTGCCGGCGCTGAAGTCAATGTTGCGCTCGCTCTCCGTGGCGCGTCGTTCGGTTATCTCGGCCACCTTCTCAAACAAAACATAAGAATTAAACGCCTGGGCTGGCAGTGTCCTGCAATTCCCCCTCTCTCCAGGAGAGTTAATGCTTACTATAAATGTCCTTGAGCTTACAGTGCAAGGTACTGTGTAGTTTCCAGGTCGCTCTTTGTACAGGAATAAGGTCGAAGGTCGGGGAGCGACGGGCACGCTTAATAATTAGTCAACCACGTCGGGCAATGTAGAACGCTTCCCCCGTTATTATCGCGCCTGACCGAGTACTATACCTGTCTGACGGTCGTTAGGTAAAATGACGAAGTATTCGCTCTCACTAATGCAAACAGAATTTATGAAGTATAATTCATTGCATGACGGTCTTCATGGCCACAGAGCTAGTCACGAAATCGTCGACAAAGGCATGGTCGCCACATGTTTGTTCTTCGGTGATGTTCAACTTGTAGTACTGCGGTGGCGTAAGGTGAGTTCGATAAACTACTCAAGTCGTCATGTCCTCAAACCTTCTTTATTCTTTCCCAATCAGTTAACTCTTCCAACTTGTCAAGAGGGCTCAGAACACCCTCGACGGCGTTCTTCATTTTGATCTCTATTTCGGATGTAGTTGATCGGGCCCGTTCGCTGATGTGCACCACCAGTAGAGCACGACTGGAATCTGAAACTCCATATCGACGAATCGCCTCTGTGATCTATTGACAATCGAGAACATCAGAAG
This sequence comes from Marasmius fiardii PR-910, assembly GCA_014904975.1. Taxonomy (NCBI): domain Eukaryota; kingdom Fungi; phylum Basidiomycota; class Agaricomycetes; order Agaricales; family Marasmiaceae; genus Marasmius; species Marasmius fiardii. The sequence continues at coordinate 994,785 of MU127789.1, forward strand.
GTCATTATTAAGCCATCGGAGCAGAGTGATCATGTTACATTATTGGTCGGATTAAGCATGAATAAAATTTCAGAGTGCACGGTCTTCGTTCTCAGGGAATTTTGAGATTCGGCTAGTATAGCTTGATGAATGGCGGTCTGCAAATGAAGTCTACTAGTGATCTATCGCCGTAGATCAGCATTCTTTACAAATAATCGGAAAATGAGCATACGAGCGTCGCGTCGATGAAGGCAAAATTCATGGCATCCCTCTCCCTCTCGCCATCTTTCCCCTCCATCCTCGACGCGTCTAAAATCCTTTTTCGAATGGTTGCAGCATTAGTGACAGAAGAGTAAAGTGCGACGTAGGCGGTGTCAGATCCGACACCTCTGACGTGGTCAAAGGTCAAGGATTCCATCTGACAAAGCCATTGATTTCTCTTCTCAAACTTCCTAATTTGTCGAGCATGCTCTGGCAATTTTCGAAAAACCTTCCCTTTTATTTCTCATTATTTTCTATATTACTGTCGAGCAGGGCTCTCCCAGTCTATTCGACAGAACTCACGCCAGAAAATTTCAAACATACTATCGCTGAGGGGGTCTGGTTCATCGAACATTTCTCGCCGTATTGTGGACATTGCAGGAAATTCGCACCCACATGGGAGGAGTTGGTGAAGGAAAACGAGGCTCAGAGTAATCCTGGTATTCGACTTGCCCAGGTGGATTGCGCTGCTCATGGGGGTCAGTAGTAAACCCGCTGCTTAGCGATTACAACAACTCATTCTCTGAATAGACCTGTGCAACGACAACGGCGTCACCGGTTATCCCCAGCTGAATCTCTACGTCGATGGAAAGTTGACGGATCAGTTTCGAAAGTCCCGAGAGAAGGGTCTTCTCGAGGCATTTATGAAGAAGCACGCCCGACCGGAGCCTGAGCACGAGCCAGAAACACACACGCAAGACGAGGAGATCAGAGAACAACCCATAACTCCTCCCGTTAGACCACCTACGAATCCTTCAGGGGAAGTACTTGTCTTAGACCCAAGTAATTTCGACAGTATCGTCACTTCGAAGCCCACGTTTGTGAAGTTCTACGCCCCGTGGTGTGTGCAATCTTTTTTTCCCCTTCTGTGTGATTGCTCATGAAAAACGGCTTTCATTCAGGTGTGGCCATTGTAAAAAGTTGGCACCTGTATGGAAACAACTTGCGAAAGCCTTACAGAATAAACTAGTCGTCGCTGAAGTCAATTGTGAGGAATATGGGTCTTTATGTACCTCGCAGGATGTCGAAGGTTTCCCTAGCTTGAAGTATTACACCGCGGGCTCTAAGACAGAGTATAATGGTGGACGTAAACTGGAGCAGCTCAAGGCTTTTGCTGAGAAAGCAAGCGGCGCGTAAGCAAACCTATATTTATACCGTTCTGAAATGGGGCTCAAGGTTTATTAGAGCGACGAAGGCCGTCACCCCAGATCAGTTGGAACAGCACGTTGATGCAGAGGATGTGGTTTATGTCTTGCTTCACACGTCTTCGATGTCGGGCATTATAGTACGTCCCTTCCTTGCTCAAGCAGTGACTAACCGTGCTGATCATACTCTGCGATACAGAACGCTCTCTCTCCTGCTTTCCTCCCACTCTTAGGCTCTCCCAAAATTCTCACTGTGGAAGACCCACCAGAATCTCTCTTTTCCCGTCTCTCAATCAAGCCGACCTCATCTTCAACATGGTATCTCGTCGCTTTGAAAAACCACGATTTCGAAACACCATCTGCCCTTATTTCTTCCCATTTCACCCCTGGCGAGCTTTCAGACCCTGACCGTCAAAGTGTTTTCGCTCAATGGTTGATCAACAATCGTCTCCCCACAACCGTTGAACTCACCAGGGATACATTTCAAAGCATCATGAATGCCCCTAGTAGACCTTTGGTCGTCATCACCTCTGTTACCGAGGAGAATGAAGAACTTGCGAGGAGGACTTTGTTCGAGCTCGGGAAAAGCTGGAGGAAAGAAACTGGAGGCAAAGGTATAGCCAGTGGAACTAGGGGTAAGAGACCCGTTGTCTTTGCTTACATGAATGCGGAAAAGTGGAAAGATTGGATGAAGAGCATGTACGGTGTCAAGCCTAAGAAGACCCTTGAGTTGTCCGAACTAGACGTTGTCATCGCGGACCATCAGGTATGATTGTTTGTTTCTGGATTACGTCGAGGCGGTTCTTTTTCTTACTAACCCCTGCCTTAGGAATTGATATATTACAACACCGATTCGACCGGTTCACGAATAAAACTGACTTCGGATTCCAGCGTGTTTTCTGCGATTGACGGGGTTATCAACGGCCAGACGAAGTACAAGCATTCGGAGAATTTTATTGAGCGGTTGGCAAGGGTAGGTGTAGGCCTCTATCTCTCGTGAACACGCCACTGATTCTCGACATACATAGTATCTCAACAAGAAGATGACCGCAATAGAGACCTATGTGGTTAATAACCCCATGCATACGATATTCTTCTTGTGTGGGATCATAGTCGTTGTCATATTAGGCATCAGGAAGGTTCTTGCGGATGATCCTATGGACAAAGACCTGGGCAAAATGGGCAAGGGCGGACGTCTAGACTAGGTACATCAATAAGCAATATTTAGTTGGAAAATATTATTAACTTTATTGGTTGTACTAGTATCTTACAAGTCGTATTATTCATTCGTTTTATGATCATTGGTCCGTGTATCTTTCGACGCGGCGATGTTGCTATTAATATGCCATACATGTCGAATTCATGAGAATATCAGGATTCCGACTCGGGCAGCATTACGCGTCAGTGAGAAGGTCATCGAGGCATCAGTGCGAGAACAGCGTTCGTTGACAACTGTTTTCCGCAAGTAGAAAGCCCCAACTCAAGTACAGAATCAAAATTCCTCCACTAGCCTTCCGGGGGTTGAGATTGTACCTCCATAGTTTCGCTAACGGGTTCATTGAACTCGGCAAATTCAAGAGTCTTCTTGCTCGAACGAATGCTTACTCCTTTCTACTCCTTCTCCACTGCCGGGCAATGAAATAATTAACACAGTAAGACAAAAGCAAGTAAATACAAATCATTGTCAAAGCAAATTCGAACTTCCAAGAATGATCATCACGGAAAGCAAAGCACTGACGACCGTGGAACCGATAGCAGTTCCCGCTCCCGCTGAATTATTATTCCCTCCACCTGTTGGGTTTCCACCAGTAGTACTAGTACTCGCTCCGGATGAGGTCCTCGAAGCAATTGTGGAAGGAGTCGTGGAAGGAGCCGTGGAAAGAGTTGTTGTCGGTATTGTGGTTCTACTAGAAGTTGTCAGACTAGCAGGGATACTAAGCGAGGTCGGTGGTGGGATAACTGTGGGCGATGAGCTGCTCCGGGTCCCTGATCTTCCGGGGGGCGCAGTCGTCAAAGCTCGATTAGGATCTTGACCAGGAAGCGTGATCTTGGACATGGTAAAACCTAGTTGAACGCATGCTTGTACCAGACCTGAAAAAGGAGTACAAATTCGTCGGTCGATGGGGAAATTCAGTGTTCGGATTATAGGGATCGAGTTTGGAGAAACAGAGACTGACGGTCTAGATTCCCTTGTACTAAACTGAAATCCATACTGCTGATGGACCTTCCAAGGCATATGTAGCAGTCCGCCACGCCTTGCTCGAACTGCACCGTGCAACACTGAGCTCTGTCATTATTCGGGCAGTTCTGAGGATGTCAGGGATAACAGTGAGCGGAAATTTTTTGAGTGCTGAATACAAAAACTCGAACGTACACCATTTTCGATAACAAATGACCTCACGGGATTACACGTAGATTGACATTCTACAGGCACATCGCCTTGCCTTGAGATCAGACTCGCTCGAGCAGTTTGGAAAACGGTGGCAGAGATAGAGAGAACAGCTAAGATACGCATCGTGCAAGGACAGGTTCTTGGCGGTGAGAGTCAAAGGAGGGGGATCGTCTACGGCCGCAGCAACCCTTCAAGCTTCAAGCTTCAGTTCTAGAAGCACTGAGCGACATGAGGAATGGAATCTGGGCGCTCTCCCGATGTAGCAGAGAAATCTATTGAGATTCAGAACCTATCATCAGGTGTTGGACATGCTGTGACCATACGATCGAATGTTTTCCTGTTAATCCGCCCAACCTGCGCTCGACCAGTTTCAATAAGAAACGAATGTGGCTAGGGTTCACCTTTTATCAGCCTCATTCAATTTCCAGCAACTCGAACACGATCATAGCGTTTTCCGTGAGTTCAGAGTCTCGATGGAGGCTTGACAAGTCGGGCCCTGGTACCTGACCGCGTTATATAGAAACTAGCATTCAAGCCATACTGATGGACAACTTCAAGGACGCGTTTCTTCTCACCACGTGTTCATAACCACCAGCTGTGACATGTGACATAATAACCTCACCTGGTCGCTAATATTCATGCCACGACCAACATTACTCGCAAAATTTTCTCAGCCTTTCTAGGTCGCAAACTCAAAACAAAGTCCAGATCAGCGAGTTTAACAGGAGGAAGACGTGCTATTAGATCTAAACCGGGACCACCTTCGCGCCTCTCTTCGGGCTATCGGATTCAATTCCAACTATCCCAACGAACTCCTAAGATCTACAACATCCTGATGCTCTCTTCAAGGACTTCGAGAAGACACAAAAGCACGAAGGAAACTCTCCAGATCACGCAGGACCACTGGAATTGAAAAATCCCCTCCTGCCTTCACCTGTATCCTTCAGTCTGAACGACACCCGCTCGCTAACACCAACCTCTTGAAGATCAAATCGAGCGTCCTCTCTTGAACGGCGGAAGGCTCTAGGTGTTGATACCAACGAAAAACACGCATCTTAAACATATCCCATCTTTACGAGTTCGCCGGCATCAGTGACCCCAAGGACGATCTCAAATGCCTTCCCGACCTTCATAAACTCTCAAAGGCGGTGGACTACTTTACTCACGCAGGAATCACCCATGATAAAGGTGCCTTCTTAATGAAAACTTATCGTCGTTTCTTTCAAACTCAGGAGGATGCAAAAGAGCTTTACATTCATTAAACGCCTTTTAGATTCGAGTCCTGTAAGCAACATTCGAGTGAATGTGGTCTTCCGACTACTCTCGCTACTTACATAACTACACTAAGGTCAAGGGAAAGGTTGCATTGGAGCTGCAGGCTCTCAAGGAGGTAAGTCGTACACGGTTGAAGGACGACTAAGACTGATTGCACTGACCGTGCCAAAAGTTCACAGTTCCTATCAACCGGGTCACTGATGAGTCTGAATGATGTCAACAAAATTACAATTTCCTTCTCTGGAGATACATCTCAGCTTTAGACTATGATCCTATCTACAAGTCCGAGTTATATCGTCGTACCCCAGAGTAGGGTGAGATCGATAACAGCGAGACAATAAGAGGGTGTTGAGGATGTCCTAATTCACTAAAGTTATCCGGTGCCGGTTGGAAAGTCCAAGTTATTCGATGAAGGTGACCATGATCATCTACCACAATTTCAGCATTTCATATAAAGTACCCCAGAAGGAGGAAAAACTTACCAGTTCTAAGCACTGACTTTCTTGATATTGACCTTGCCGAGAGCATGGAATGTAATATAGGTCGTCACATTCCCGACTTCGATGTAGAAGCCGCTGCGGCTGATGGTGGTACTTTCCTTGAAATTGAAGGCGACCAATTCCCAGCCGTGGCCAGCGCGGTTCCACCTGGACAATGCGGGATCGTCGAAAGTTGGGGGGACGACGTACCACTGGTCGCTGCCGGAGTCCTTGGAAAGCTTGGTGACGAAGGCATTTACGGTGTCGTGCGTATGGTTACGGATGTAGACATAGCCTGCGCCTACGTACTGGAAGTGTGGGTAAGGCTTGTAGTGAGTAACCCTGGGGGTAGTATGACTGAAGAGGAAGACATACAGGGTACTGAGTCTTGTCATTCTTGCATTGAGGACAATCAACATGGTGTTCACCGTGGTGTTCGCCGTGGTGTTCGCCGTGGCTACCGTGGTGGCCTCCATGATGGTGGCCTCCATGGTGGTGTCCACCGTGACTGGAACCATGGTGCTCGCCATGTCCACCATGATGACCAGATCCGTGGTGTTCGTCATGTCCATAGCCGTGTCCAGAGCCGTGGTGTTCACCGTGGTCACCGTGGCCACCGTGACCAGCATCACCTTTTCCGCCGTGGCCAGCATCACCTTTTCCGCCATGACCAGCATCACCTTTTCCACCGTGGCCAGCATCACCTTTTCCACCGTACGGACCACTGGGTTGGTCTGTGGTCTTTCCACCGTACGGACCACCGGGGTGCTCTGTGGTCTTTCCGCCGTACGGACCACTGGGCTGCTCTGTGGTCTTTCCACCGTATGCACCGGAGCCAGTGTTATAAGACATTGTTGTAGTGATTTTTTTCGAAAAAGTTGTGAGAGTTCAGTCGAGTAACCTTGAGTGGTTTCGATGATAGAGTTTGTGGTTCCCTATGCACCTTATATACGTTTCCGAAAGATTTGTTCGTGTCCATTCCTCCCAGAGAGAATTGGGCTAGTCCTGGTAAAGTTGACGCGAGATCTGACGGATTTTCGCGTTTGGCAGTTTTCCAAGATTCGGAAGTGGTCGAGTTCACGGGTATCATGGCGACAGCATTGCAGATACGAGGTGAAAGTAACAGAAAGCATGGAAGTGGTACGGGCACGAGACTGAAGGACCTGCTTGAAATGGACGAGAACAATTGAGCGGGGTGAGAGACTGCTGTGGGGGTGTCCTTTGAGCTGCGGGTATCAGGTCTGCCAATTCCAGAAATTTTGCGAGAGATGCGGGCGTTGGAGCCACAGTGTACTTCAGGTGACCAGGGTATTGTGAAATGTGCGTGGCCCAGGCCTCACATTCACTGTGCCTCTCGAACTTGAAATCCCGCCCCCCTCCCCGACACACTTCCATATGTGTATGAAGATCATAAAACTTGCATCCATAACATATGATGATTGCCCTATGTACCATAGACGACGCCTCTCATACAACACGTATGAGTTATGCAGAAACGACACACGAGAAACTCAAAACAATCACATACCTAAATTTCCTGACATTCGCCTTCCTGCGAGACGTTCAACTTCTGGGTCCGAAGCTACTACGGGTAATGGCCGACAGAGTCACTACACATGACGAGCGAGTGTATTCATCATGAGGAAGGGCATTCTTTAAAACTGAGAAACGTCCAGCCATACTTGTAAATTCCAAGTAAGGTGTCGCAGTCCCAATTCGCCGGAACTTACCCCTTTTCGCAACATGACGGCATAACTTGAATTGAATGCCGGTTAATATCGACATCGTAAGAGCAATGCCCTGTTCTAAGTATAATAAGTAGTTGAGTCAACACAGTGGGTAAGTTGAGTAAGCTTCTGCGACTAGCCCCCCCGTTCACTTCTGTAACACGTTGACTCGCTGAAGGCAATGTCGTTATTCTGTGAAGACTCATCTCGATGGAGACTAGGGCCCCGGTACCTAACCGCGATATGATAAAAATCTCCAGCGGTTTCAGGGAACGAGCTGAGATGTCGCGTTTAGTAAAGTGTGATCCCCGCGTTCCGTGGTCATGATGTCACCCACTTTTCAAGTTGAATTGTAACAGACTGAACAGTCTCTCCGGCGTACCAGGGATGGTCGTATCGTTCAACGTCCAAAAAAATAGCCTCGGGTGTTGCTAATTGAGCCACGAATACCTTTTGCAATCGGGGTAAGTAATACAGAGAAAAAAATAGATCCTTCAGGGTATATTGTATGCCGCCTACAACTTGAGACGAGTTTAGGATGTTAGGACTGGTTTCCTGACCTCTTGGTAACACCGGGTCACACCGGTCAATACGGGGACTGAAAGATATTATTTCATCCCATCATTGATCCAAGTACAGCAAAAAAGACAGAAGAGAACAACGTACTTTGTTAATTTCTACCAGCAACCTTCGCTCCGAAAATAGTGAAGGAAAAGACGAGAGCTAGCTGCCTCTTCTCCCGCTTGATCGTTGTTTCACTGTCAGCTTCAATTCGATAATCCCTTCAATCCACTTTCCGGAACCACCACCAAAATACGGTAGCAAAACCCGAAAAAATGGAAGTCACTTTTCCGTTGCTACCTTTACGGTACCACGAAATCCAATCGACAAAATTTTGACCCTTTAGATCGATGTCGTGGTTGCATGAGCCAGAGTGAAAACGGCTTCTTTGAAAGAGTCCAGTCCTGGGATATCTGGATACCTAATGATCTCTAAAATTCCTAAAGCGGAAATCAAGATTTTTGCTTCGTCGTCCTGCTCTCCTTCCGTGTCCTCCTCCATCTGGATCAAGGTATCCTCCCCACGGGAACGGAAGTGGGAACTGTCGTCTTTGACTGGCTTTGTGGCACTTTGACCTCTTTGGGTCCCATATTGCGAAAGTCATCAACGTGTTGAACCTAACGCGTTCGGGTACAAGTTGTATTTCGAAGTTACGGTCTTCCAGTATCCGTAGAATTGGGGTTGTTTGGCGCGTGTGTAATCCAAATCCGGGTTAAAGTCTGTCGAGAGGAAGAAAAGGTGTGAGGAGATGTCTAAAGAGCAGCTTGGGTACGTATTGGACTGTTGGTAGTGTAGTAGAGAGTAGTGAGTGCCCCTGGGTTCTTGAGGGTCCTGAAAATTAGACTAAGAACGCGCTGTCCATGTTCCACCAACGTCGTTTGCTTTCTCGTAAACCACAACGTTGTCGAATCCCGCCAATTCCCTTCTCACATTAAACGCAAATGCCAATCCTCTCGCCCTAAAAACAGCATGAGAAAGGTAGATATGAACGGAAGAAAGAGGACTGGAATAGCGTACCCTGCACCTCTAATTACGATTCTAGGTTGAGATTATTATTCAACTCCACCGTTTTGGGGGGAAACAGTCAGATCTTCAGAACCGGCGCTACCACATAATGAGTACAAAGCCAAACTGCGGGTCAGGTGGTTACTCGGCTAACGCCGGATAAAGCCGGTTATTCAACGCTCAATTTCCGGCTGCCTTGAAAGAGTACATAAGTACCCCAACGATGGCTTCACCACGGCCGCTTCACATATTCAAGCTTCAAGCTTCAGGTCTGACTTGGCCAATCCAAACCGTCACCCAGGGCTCGAGAGCCCCAGTGAAAACAGCACCGGTACCTGCAGATTTTTGCAAAACCCGTCAATTTCCGCAGATTTTACGTCATCAATGTGTGGCAGTGTCATGTGCCTGAAAAAATCGTAGGGCTCGCTTTCCCCCTCATCTCGAGGAAGACATTAGAGGAGACGTCAATTAAACCTCGGACCAGTCTCGGACAACACTCTTGTCAAGTCTTGACTAGGACTCGACATCTTCCTTCGCCCAATCGTGAATTTACTCGCGGGCACAGCCGTTAGTAACCCTCCTTCATGGCGATTTATTCCGCATTCCTTGAAATTGGATAACAGTTGATCTTAAAGAAATGCTGAACTGGACGGAGTTTAGATGGGTACGTTTATTTTTCCTCATGGTCTTCGATACTGATTTACCTATCTTGATGAGGTTTAGATACTGTTGACACGGGGCAACAGAATTTGTGCGTGCCATGGACCGGACTGCGCCCTCAAGACCCTTTCTAGTCCTTCCTCCATCAGCGCAACTACCACTTGCCCTTTCATCTACCACCGGACGAATGTTGTTCCAAAAAAACACGTTCATTGGATCTCTTTTCGTCGGCACATGGGGATCTTAGACATATCAGTTATAAACTGTCGTTCAGTAGCGAAGCCGGACGGTCGAAAAGTTTTCGCCCTTTCAGAAAAGTGAATATCTGAGGGCATCTAAATTTTACCCAGGCGCTGATACAAGCACAACGGAATCCTTGAAGGAGTCGGAGAGTCAGGGTTCCAGGGGGGTTAGTCTCAAGAAGTGAGATGGGAGTTATGGGCAAAGAGATGAGTGACTGCTGTTTTGTCGATTTAGCTGAGTGAGTACGGTATATAGAGCCCAAAAAGTCTTGTGTGCTCACCTCTTTTTTTCGACAATTCACAGATGTGGCAAGATGAACGACCGTCAGGTCCACTGATGTCCACTAATCACAATGTTGTGTTCCTGTGTGTTGTTTCTGCATAACTCTTATTTCGTGTCAGTGGGAGACGTCTATGGTACATACGGCAATCATGATATGTACCGTGCGTAACGTGTATGGAAAAACAATCAGGTGGCTCGTATGTCTTGGTGTCGGGGGGTGCGGATTCTCTAGCGGTATGTATGCGGAGTCTTATACATTTTCCGTTATGCTGAATGTATCCAGAGTACAGATAATAGTGTCTATCAATGCCTGCGCTTCTTGCAGATCTTTTTCTGAGGTGGAGGATCGAGCATACTTACGAGTGCAGACTAAGATACTACCTGCACCCCGATGTACATAGCTCGGAATCTCCCGCCCTCTCGTCCATTTCATTTCCCTTGCTAACGCCACTCTCCATACTATCTGTTACTTTTACCTCGTATTGTTAGGGTCGTCGTCGACATTTACTTCAAGATCCCTCACCTTCCAAATCTCGGAAGACAGTCGAACGTGAAAGCCGACATGCTCATAGGTCGCGTAGCATCTGGACTAGCATAAACTCTTTCCTGGAGGACGGTACATGGAAAAGTCTTCAGGAATGTATAAAAGATGCTTTGGAAACCGCAGAACAAAACCTCATCATCGAAAAAATTCTCTCAGCTTTCTCGTATCTTCAAACAATAACTACGACAATGTCTGCTCCTCTCGCTGGAAAAACTGAACCCAACTACGGTGGTAACGCAGGTTCTACTGGAAAGGAGGAAAGCCATCCCGCAGCTCCTAACACTGAAAAACGCGCTGGTGAAGGCGAACATCACGTCACCGCTGGAAAAGAAGGAAACCCCCCCGCTGGTTCTCACAATGGAAATGCCGGTGTTAAAGTTGAACACCATGACGCTGGCTATGGTGGAAAGGACGGAAATTCCCCTGCCAATCCTCCGAGCGGAAGTTATGGCGATAAAGTTGAACACCACGATGCTGGTAACAGCGGCAAAGACGGACAGCACGACGCTGGCTATGGTGGAAAGGAAGGGAACTACCCTGCCGTTCCTCCGAGTGGAAATCACGGAGGCAAAGAGGAACATCATGGTGCAGGCAAAGGCGAACATCACGATGCTGGTCACGGTGGTAAAGGTGAACACCACGACGCTGGCCATGGTGGTAAAGGTCACCCCGTAGCTGGCCACGGTGGTCATGGCGTGCATTACGGTAATGGACACGACGAACATCACGTCTCTGGTTATGGTGGACATGGAGAACCTCACCGTGGTCATGACGTGCATTACGGTAATGGACACGGCGGTGGACATGGAGGACACGACGAACATCACGTCTCTGGTTATGGTGGACATGGACAATCTCACCACGGAACTCATGGCGAACATCACAGTCCTGGACATGGTGGACATGGCGGGCATCATTACGGCGCACATCACAGTCCTGAGCATCATGAACACCACAATGGTGGCCACGATGAGCATCACCACGGAACTCATGGCGAGCATCACAGTCCTGGACATGGTGGACATAAAGGTCACGACGAACATCACGGCTCTAGTTATGGTGGACATAAAGGTCACCACGGTGGTCATGGCGTGCATTACGGTAATGGACACGGCGGTGGGCATGGAGGACACGACGAACATCACGTCTCTGGTTATGGTGGACATGGACAATCTCACCACGGAACTCATGGCGAACATCACAGTCCTGGACATGGTGGACATGGCGGGCATCATTACGGCGCACATCACAGTCCTGAGCATCATGAACACCACAATGGTGGCCACGATGAGCATCACCACGGAACTCATGGCGGACATGGCGGGTATCACGGTAACGGTGGACATCACGGTTCTGGACACGGTGGTGAACATCATCACGGAACTCACCCTGGAGGGCATCACGGTTCTGGACATGGTGGACACCACGGTTGTGAACTTTGTCTTTCGTACCTCAAGCACCACAATGGCGGCCATGGCAGCCACGGTGAGCATCACCACGTAACTCATGGTGGTCACAGCGAACATTACCATCCTGGACACGCTGGGCATCACCACGGAGCTCATGGCGGACACAGTGGGCATTACGGTAATACTCACGGTGGACATCACGGTTCTGGATACGGTGGTGAACATTACCACGGAACTCACCCTGGAGGGCATCACGGTACTGGACATGGTGGACACCACGGTTGTGAACTTTGTCTTTCGTACCTTAAACACCACAATGGCGGCCATGGCAGTCACGGCGAGCATCACCATTCTGGACACGGCGAGCACCACGGTGGTCATGGTGGATATTATGGTTCTGGACACGGTGGACACCACAACGGTGGACATGGTGAACACCACCATGGAACTCATCCCGGAGGCCATCACGGCTCTGGACATGGCGGACACCACGGTTGTACATATGAGCATTATGGTTCTGGTTATGGTAGGCCCCACCTTGGTCCTGGTCCTGTATGTTTTTCTCTTACTTAAATTACAACAGTTGCTCACTAGGCTCTATTCGCACTGCAGGTCATCTCGTATTATGTGACATGCTGATTGAGATCCTCATATTGACTGAACAAGTTCGTCTCCTCACACGGTACCGGATAACTTTAACGAATTAGGACACCCTCAACACCCCTTGTCGGTTTATTGCTATTGACTGTCTCTTAGCCTACTCTGTGATTTGATGATACAATTCAGACTTCTAGATAGGATCGTAGTCTACAGTTGAGATGTATCTACAGAGAGGGAAGGACTATGTAATTTTGTTGACCCCACTCAGAACTCAAGGGTGACTACGGATTTTTGTGTGGGGCGGCTTTTGGATCGTGAACCCTTGTGAGATACACAAACTCAACAGAAACTCAGTGGCGGAGGAACGGAAAATATGAACTTGTGGAGAAAATTGTTGACATTCATGATTATAGCATTTTTCGCCGAGTTTCGAATATTTTCTCGAATTCGGTCGAGTTTTTCCAACGCAAAGGCCATTCGTTTCTTGCGGGATGGCTTCCAATGCTATTTAATACTCTTTCCAGAGAAAATATGGCATCGTTAGGGGATTGCCTTGGAAGGAATACAGAGGGAAAGTTAATGGCGTGAGAAAAGCACGCCGGTGTCGCGTGGTGTCACGATTTTGGATCCACCGCCATACACAGTGTATCATTTACACAACCAGGGGTGTACTCGATAACTGGGGCCTGAGGCAGAAATTAATTATATGATCTCCGAGACCGCAGAGCATCCAAGTATGATATATGAATCCTGAACCTGATTACGCGAGATAACTCATTAAGTACCCACATCAATCATCATCGCTGCTACTATCGTCGTCGCTCGCCTCATCATCATCAGTGCTACTCTCCTCTTCACTCTCTTCATCTCTCGTTGACTTCTTCACTGGACCTCCTCTCATGGCTGCCATCTGACCAGCAAGCGAGTCCTCCTCAGGGTCAGAGATCTCGTCCTCTGCAGGTTCATCAGCTCCAAGAGCGGATACATCTTCTATTTGGAGCTACAAAGGGGAAGGAGTGAATTCAGAACGAGTAGTAAAAGGACGGAGCGCAGATCGTCCGCTTACTGTAATTGTTTTAGAGGCTTCCTCTCCAACAAAAGTATCACTAATGAGGTATATCTTCCAAGTGAATAAACCAGTGCTGTTCGGGGCCTGGAACTGAATCTTGTATGATCGATAATCTCGTTCGTTTTCAACATCAGGATTTGCGTAGGGAACGTTGGCTATCTTGAGCGGCGGGACTACAATACGGCCAGTTTTATCATCAGCGAGAATTAGCCACCAGCCTGGACGTCGGTTCTAAGCGAGAGCGGTCAGCCGAATTTCTTTCAAGGTTCACATCCCAAAGTTGACACTAACTGCAGGCCAATATGGTGCATGGGCGTAACCAGCAACATTCTTCTCATCAATGTCCTCTGCTTCTTTTTTGTCCATTAAGAACTCAATATCCTTCTGGTCATTCACTTTGATATTCTTCTTAACTTGCTCAGCCGTCAGCTCAGGCCTGTCAGTTGGCGCATTGGGTGGTGTTATACGGAGTTTGACAACAAGATAGACAATGGATGAAGGTGTAACAATGCGTTCACCAATGACTAGAGCGCCGAATATCAATCTCCACTCTTGAACTGGAGCAACGAGGCTTACTCACCCTTATATGCGGCATCAACAATCTCGAGGCGGCCCCACTTCTCAACGGCCTTCTTTACATCTTCAGCTCTTCCGTCATGGTTCGCCTCAAGTCCCGCAGCAACGTCTTTGACATCGTCTGCTTGGATAGTTGCACTATCGCCTAAAACTTCGGAGGGCTTGATACCAGGAAGCTGGGCGAGACGTTGCTTGAGGTGCGAGTTTGCTGGAAGGATGGCCTGAGTGATGAATGCATAAAGACGCATAGCAAAAACAGTTGGAACAAGCCAGTTGCGTGCAGTGGTTATTCCGAGGAGTGCATTGAGAAGAGCGGGCGTTTGGAGTACTACTTCGGTTTGTTCTAAGGTCAAAAGAGGGATGATTTAGTTTAGCGTTCTTTGAGGCTAGGAATGAGGAGGCTAGGAATGAGGAGACTCACCACTTCGCAAACTGAGAACCTGGATATCCAGCCGAAGTAAGTGAGCATATAGGAGAATCAAGGATCGTCGTCGGCTGTTAGGTGCACTTGCGTCGAGGGGGGCCAAGGTCTTGACGGATTCCCAAGAGTCTCCGGCCGCTAAGGTAATCTCCTTCTCGAGTCTATCAAGCTCAGCCTTTTCATCCGCCTTTGTCGTCGTCTTGGGATGCTCCCACTCGAAAGACTTTCCCAGTGCTCCGAGGACCTCAAAAATCCTTGAGTCCTCCTTAACGTCCTTGAAGAAAGTAGCCGCTGAACGAGCATTGATACCATCCTTCGTCTTTTGACGAGAGCCAAACCACCACCTTCCCTGAAAGTAGTTTCAGAGTCTATTACGTGTAATGACGAAAATGCCACGTACCACTACCGCTGGCAAAGCACCGCCGAATAGAACACCATAGAATCCAAGAACCCATATATTGTTCCTAGCCTCGATAATCCAGCGAGGAATAGCGATACCTAAGGATGTTTCTTGTCGTCCGTCAGGATGTCCGTATTCTTCCCAATTTTTGCGAATTGCCTCATCAGTCAACCTAAGCGAACGTCATCAAAGACTCTGAAAATACCATGGTATCATTACTTACGATTTGTAGGCTTTGGTTATTTCCACAAATCTGTTTTGAATCGCTTCTAGTGTCTCGTTCGCAGTCGCTTTAACTTTATCAGGGTGACTGGTGTGGGTGGTCAGCAAGAGTTTCAATGCCCAGCGGGGCAAATACTATAGCACGTACTACATCCGCGACAACTTCTTGAAATGTGACTTGATCTCTTTCTCCGGTGTCCCCATTTTGATGCCCAAAATTTCGAAAGGGTCGTATATCTTGCTGTCCAACTTCGAGCCGACGACTCTGTAGGACATGTATGCCACGACACTCCATCCAACAATCACAAAGGCCGTTCTGAGGAAATACGATGAGGTCAGCTTCTATTCTGTCGTAGCTGATTGCGGCGTACTTCTTGCTGAGTTTAGGATTAAAGATCGAGGGCTTTTCACGTTTCGCTATACGCTGTCGCTGCTCCACGCAAGGCTGGCACGTACACCCGCTAATATTTTTCGGTTCTGGAGGCGCAAAACCGGTTAGAGAACGATTCACTGAAGTTCCACGTAGTGATACTCACTAGAAGAGGGTATTGAAGAAATAGTGAGAGGGACAAGAATGAAGACAAGGAATGATATGAAGAAATAAGCGGACATATTTCCGCCTTCATCGTAGTTGTAATTCGCCATGACGGCTACTTCCTATCTTCCGCAGCGAGGAAGTCGATGGAGGCAGTGGCGGTGAGTGGGCGAGCTACTTATGTTAGAAAGCGAGAGGCAATGGGCCAATGGCATTTCGCGTTAAGTACGTGGCAGTTTTCCCCAATGGGCGCTAAATTGGCGCTTCTCGGTGACATGCAAAGATGTCATTGCATCTTCAAATTGTCAAGAACGGTCTACTTATTAAGATGCAGATGATGGTACAGGGAGCAATGCGTAGTGGTACAAGATATGAGTAGAGTAGAAAGAATAGGCGACAAAACCATGCATGCAACCAGAGAAGAAACGTCTAAGAGAGATGATTGACGATGAATGTTACGAAGACGATAATGACGATTGGATTAATCACACAAATGCAAGAGGGAGTAAGACGACAGTAAAAGAGAGAGAGAATACAGAGAAATAATCGAATAAAGATGAATAAAGAGCGGTCGAATTTGAGACTTAATCGTATCCATCTGCAAAACCTTTACCAGCAGTCAAAGCATTCGACATGGCATCAACCGCACCGAGGTGGAAGGGTAGCGCGTCGCTTGCATCGTTCAGTTGCATTCTTGACAAGGAGAGGACAGATAGGGAATGGTAAGAGTGTACGATATCTCGAAGAAGGTTCTGATTTACAGCCACAGCGGTGTTGGTTTCGGATTGGGTCGAATCTGATCCGGATGGTGTAGGCGCTGCGGAAGAGGTTCTTGAAGGACTGAAACGGTGGGTAGTGGGATATGTGCAGCCTCTAGATTTGGCCACGTACATCAAGTGTATGTCAAACATTCGGGACGTGGTCGGAGTGCACGCAGGAACAGAAGGGGATGCGGACGGGCGGGAAGATATGCGAGCCAGTGTAGCACTGCAAAGAGGTAGTAAGGAGGCTGCAGGGGGACGTTCCTCACCTCGCGTAGAAGATAGCGGTTCATCGACCACGATGCTACAGGTTATCCCGACGCTGTCAAGAGTCGGAGTGACGGAAGACGAAAGGGGGGATCTATGGTAGAGAGCATAAGTGGTCATCGTCCCATCCATATAAAGCTGAACATTTCCATTCTTAGAAGAGAATTTAGACGGCATAGACGACGAACGGTTCAAAGGGGGAGCTTTTGTTGAGGTTGTAGGGACTGAAGGGGAGCTCATTGGCTTGGAAAAGGCGGGTAAGATAATCCAAGGGCTGGAACCATCAACAGAGACCACGGAGATATGAACCGGCTTATGCCGAGGTATGGAGTGAAGAGAGGTGGCCAAGTGTGATGTCCAAGCTATAGAGACTAGTCAGACAATCATGATAACTTTGCCAGAGGTCCGACACTCACCGTCAAATTCCACTGGATTTATTAATCCCAGCTTAGCAAACACAATCCTCCACTCCACATCCGCTTTCTCTGCGAACTGCATGGCAAAATCCCAGACTTTATTGACGACATACATCTCCTCAGGAAAGATATCTTCATTCTCAGAATCAGGTGTTTGTAACAACCATACTCCAAAGTCGTGAGCCTCTCCCCTCTGGTCAACGCAAGCAGCGACAATCCACTTCTTGCAATGGCTAACCTGGTACGCAACGTGAAGAAGGGTATGCCGGTCCAATATACCTAGAGAAGTGTGGGCATTGTTCATGTACGAGACTTTATTGCTGTAGGCAGAGCGACTGAGGGTAACTGCCGGCTCCTGGAAATAGTTTCGCACCCTCAAACCATGCTCAAAGAACCGCCTGGACATGGCCCGTTCCACCGGCTGAAGAATACGATTGTAAACGGAACAGCACATTCGATGTGTGCCCACGTCATTCGGAGAAGAAACATCCATGTTGCGTAGGAGAAGTTCTTCTGGTACGAACTGGAACAAAATCTGAGCCTCTGAGTATGTTTTCGCTGCTTTCTTGACAGCAGAAAATACTTGGCGTAATACCAGGGAAGATAGTGACATGGCAACGGTTGGAACGACAATGAAAAACACAAAGCTAGATTGTGGGGTGGGGAGGCCGGCGACAAAAGAGGCTAAAAATTATAAATTGATAAATGATAATGACAAAAGGGCTACTGTCTTACCTAGCGTTTTGCGAAAGGCTGAATCAAAGCGTAAAGGTACTAAGCCATCCTTTGAGCCGGCACTACTGGGACCCGGACTCAACTGGCCCAAATTCTTGGACTATGTCGAATCTCGTAGGTCAGCCATGAATATAAAACAAGGACAGATACAACGCACCCGGTACAAAGTGGCGAGATTCGAGAGCCAAACCTCGGCCTGACGTTGACGCCATTCACCATGATCTTCGAAAAGAACAAATGCTGTGGCATCCTTCTCCCCGTGTTTCGGGCCTAATCCAAGTTTCTCCCAAAACCGCAGCGCGGTAGGCAAGATATCAATTACCGTGTTGCCTTTACCAACAGATACCAAGGGTGTTTCGAGAGGCATGATTGTCCGGGGCTGAGAGGGAGGTATAGAAGCATCCGTTGGCTCTGAAGTATTAAGACGTTGAGAACGATTCGTGCAGCAAAATTAAAAACAGTGGACTCACCATTGTCAAAAAGGCTTCCAACCTGCGATGGCCCTTGCAGACCCTTCACGCCACTCAAAAGCTCCTTCACCACGTTAACATCCGCCACAGAAACATTCTGTTGACCCATGTCGAACGATGCGTTCGCACTACCAATCGAATCCATCGCCATAGTGGGATAACACTGCTTCCTTACACCAGCAGCTTTACCGAACGACAAAATCTCCCTCCAAGCCAACCCCCACAAACCGTTCTCCACTACTTCTCTCGCGACCATTTCCGCTGCTGCTTCCAAACTCTTTGACTTTTCGTGTGCAGCGCCCGTCATCGCAGCTGGAGACACAGGTGTAGGAACAGAAGCTGCTGCAGCCGCGAGTCCGCTACCCACAGCATTGGTTTCCTCTTGCGAACCACGCCCGCTATGTAGAGGTGAGCTGAGGGGTAAGAGAAGAGCGTGTTGAAACTGTGTAGATACCAAAGAGGGACCCATAGGCACGTAGAGGGGTACGGGAGTTGTGGGACGAGAGAACTCGGAAACAGGACTCGACAAACCCGTTTGATCGTCAAACCCTTCATCATCAGAATCAAGCTCATCATCATCAGACTTATCTTCATCCGAGTCTGGCAACGTAGGAGCCGGACTAAGCGGAAGTAACTTCTTCCAATCATCTTCCCATTCTCTAACCCATCGAGGAGAGATATTCCTTATACCAGGGGTACTCTTCAACTTCCTTTTCACTCCTCTCACTTTCAACTGCGTGACCACAGCAATCCGAGGATCGGTTTTGGTGTCGTACTTCATCCTTAGCCCTTTCAAGCCGGGTGACAAGCCCGTCCTACCCTCCGCCATTTTTGGATTCCCCTCCTTCTCATTCGAAGCGGTACTTGTGAAATACCCAGATCCATCATCCAAATCACCATCCAACGGAGGAGTGGGCATCATAAATTTCCCATACATATATTTTCCATCCGCCACACGGTGGCTAGCAGCAAACGGTATAGCATCAAACAAACTCAAGCTCCGATCAGGTTTACCCACAGTATCCCCTTCCCCATCCCCACGAATGGACTGCACCTTCCTCTCAGGAGAGCTAAAAGGTGATTCAAGCTGTACACCCCAACCGGCTTCCCATCTCGCTACGGCTCCTGCTGAGAACGTACCGGTTGTGGGTGTTCGGGGCGTCCCTACTCCAGCTGACATAGGAGTTCCCACCATCATACTCATACTGACAGTGGAACCGTCCTCTGGAGGCGAAAGAGGAAACAGTTCTGGTGGAATACCAGGAGTATTGGGAGTACCCGCGGCAGGGGGATGCCCATGGGACGGCCAAGGACTGGAAGCAGCTGCTGGACTCGGTGTAAAACCAAAAGCGTGAAGAGGAACAGGTGGAGGATGCATGGCGCCTGAATGCACACCATTCGTGGAAGGAGACCCATAGAGATCTGAGCCAGAATGAGTAGCATTCGCGAATCCAGCTGACGGATGAGAGGGAGATATAGAGCTGAAAAGAGTTGCTCCAGCATCTAAAGTTCCCGTCGTAGACATAGAACTTCCACCGGTCATACCAATGAAATTGGTACCAGACCCACTCCCGGAGTCGTGGGTGTCGAACCAATTGTAATCATCGTCTGTTATATCATCTTCAAAGCTGATACGCTTGTTCACGGTCTGTGTGGAGGATCGCCCAATGGTAGAAACAGATTGCGATGCCGACGTCTGAGAGGGAGGAGGGGGAGGAGGCGCGCGCATTGGAACCTCCCTATCCTTAGATGTACCCACAGGACCTGTAACTGAAGGTCCACCAAAATCAAAGATATCCATATCCATATCTATTTTCATATCCATACCGGATCCCATGCCCATATCCATGTCGAAACCCATACCCATGGATTCCATAGAATCCCATCCCAGGGGCCCGTCAATATTCATCCCATCACCGTCCATACCAACGTCCATGAGACCCCATTCATTACCATCGGGTTCCGATTTTTCTTTCTTTAGA
This sequence comes from Marasmius fiardii PR-910, assembly GCA_014904975.1. Classification (NCBI taxonomy): domain Eukaryota; kingdom Fungi; phylum Basidiomycota; class Agaricomycetes; order Agaricales; family Marasmiaceae; genus Marasmius; species Marasmius fiardii. The sequence continues at coordinate 1,015,201 of MU127789.1, forward strand.
ACGGGAGAGGGTGGTACTGGATCAGGTGGATCAGTGGTTGGCTCAACTGGCACATCTTCCGTCACTGCTGGCGGAGTTGCGCCAAACAAGTCCTCATCGTCCATCATTTCTTCTTCCTTCGGTTCGTCTCCATTCGCATTAGAAGGTCCAGTTTCAATATCGCCAGTGATCACTGTTTCGGGATCTTCCTTTTTCACAGGTGAAGTTTGAGCGGGGGATACACCGGATGGCACAAATGCGTGACCACTAGGTGGTTCTGGCGGCGACGGATAGAAAGTTTGTTGAGAGAGATGCTGTTGCTGAGGCGGTGGTATAGAGTGAAAGGATTGCGAGTTTGACTGAACAGGTGAATTCACCACCGGTGGGTACGGGACTGGTTGCTGATTGAGGATTGGAGTTTGAATCTTCAGTGAAACAGCCTGAGAAGACTGAGTTTGGCTTTGACTAGAGCTCGATTCATTATTCTGTGTTTTAGGACCGCCCGACTTCAGCCTTTCGCGTTCCTTTTCCCTCACTTTCGCGACCGCATCAATATATCCGCCGATTCCCTGAGCCGAGATTAGCAGCCGCTCGATGTCAGGTTGCTTGGGAAGAGATGTCTGCAGTGTGAGGAAGCTGTTGGCGTCTCGTTGCTTCAGTTGTCGTTCTAGAAACGAGTGGGATATAGCTCGCGATAAGGCAATAGCTTGCTTTTCGGAGGGAACAATCGAAGAGGGGGACGCGTATAAGGGTGTCACAGAAGATGAAAGAAGGTGTACAGCCGCAGGGTGGTGAAAAGATGGGTAAGGAGAGAATGGAACCGTGGCGGAAAGAGGTACAGGATGGACGTTATGCATAAAGGTAGCCGACGGCGGCGGAAAACTAGTTCCATATGAGACTGTCGTGGGAGGTGTAGGCATGTAGCTCGCTCCAGTTGCTGCAACTTCCCTTCCGAACTGAGGAGCACTCGGGCTTTGGGCTGCAATTGCACTATGAGTCGACACGGTCGACCCCGGAGGAAGGATATGTAGGACCGTTGGTGATGGTTGCAAGGGAGCAGGTAAATCCGGGATTGTAGGCAATATTCTGCGACCGAAAAGTGTCCACGGTCCCGTTGTTGAGGGAAGATGTACAAAAGAATTGGAAGCCGTAGTCGCGGACGGAGGCGCAGCGGAGGAAGGTGAGGTCGCAACCGCAGAAGAGCGAAAAGAGAGAGATTGCGTCGGTATTGTTCCCGGTGTGGGTGCAAATCCTACACAGAGCTCTGTGGGGTATATAACTGTGAGGCCCTTCTCTTCTCCATGCGCGTTCTCGACCGGTATCCATGCAATGATGTAGGACGTAGTTTTACCATCGAGAGGAGAGATTCCACACCCTTGAAAGGCCTCTCGGAACTGCTTTGTAAGCGTGGAAGTAGGACCTGTATATGTGGATAGAAAATGGGCAGGTGTTGCGTAAGGCAGCAGCGTAATCGGCACCCCTTGCTGTAACGATTCGCCAGGCTCATGATTTCGGGAAATGAGGTTGATTAGAGGTATGAACGGCGTCGAAGCGAGTGTGGGGTGGATTAAAAGTTTCTCTCCAGAAAGATGAAGATGAATATGTGTGTAGACGAGTGATCTTGTCTTCACCCGACTTTCCCATCCTGAGGCCCATTCGTTCATCGTTCCAGATAACTTGCTGGGTACCCGGCCGAGAAGAAAGCCATCTTTGAGCCTATTGATTGTTCGTCCTTGACTTCCAGAGAACTTGACTATATCGGCGATCATTCGTTCTCGTACAGCATCCAGAAATTTTGCCCACACATCTCGGAGAGGCCGTCTAGGAAGTCTGGAAGCGGAGGAAGATGGAAGTGGTGGTGATGCAGACGAGGTCGAAGCTGGATTGAGGCAGTTTTGGCAAGGTTCTGACAGATACGAACACTCATCTGAGCACGGATAGAGGTATCTGGGCTTAAGTATCGCTGGTCCTCCTTTCACTGGAAATTAAGGCAGGATATAAATAATTGTCAAGTGCATGAGTATCCGAGAAATACTCACACTGAGCTCCTTCAACTGCTACATCTCCCAACATCTTCAAAATATTCTCGACATCTTCAGCAGCTTGGGGAATCCGAAAGGTGTAGAGGGACGCAGTGGTAGCAGTGACCTGCATCGTATGGATGATGGAAGAAAGCAACCCATTCTCTGCATTCGTTTGCAGAAGTTTGGAGCGAAGATTATGAACTATCGCTGTGCTGGACGACGTGTAGACGGCATAGGCAACGGTAGGGACTTCGAGCTCAGCGGCGAGCACGCCGTCAGAGTCGATGTTCAAGACCATGTGTTACGTAATATGCCTCGTATCCCCGCTTTGACGGCTCATTCTAGGGCTTTCTAATTCAATTACCGACATATATACTCTGTTCTGCTGCTCTCAGTAACGCCGGGAAGAACTGTCCATATCAGTGCTCGAGTTCCTGTTATCACAGGTATCATCATAGCTTCCAGTCGTATTTGACTCTGAGTCCACCGATAGGTATCGTGTGATCTCAAATTGGCTCACAATTATAGGAAGGATCAGAACCTGGGCTGCTCGGACCTGGTGGAGGAACTTGAGAAAAAAAATAATTTACCAAAAAGGAAAGATAGGCGCGTAAGCGCCGACAACAGCCGTCAACAAAAAATCCAAAAATTCTTTGACTTAACATCACTTACATAGGTAGTTCTCCCATCCATCCTGATTCCAGGCAGTAAGCCATGGTCGATGAAAAAGTCGAGATCATTCCTCCAGTCTCAGAAGCGCAATGTAAAAAGGCTCTCGACGCTCTCCTCAAATGGGCCTCCAAACAAGCTGCAAAAGATGCAGAAAATCAACTTTTACCTGGGAAGGAGCCAACGATTTGGTTATGTGTAGCTTTGAAGAAGTCACCGTCTGGGATGACTTTTAAGCCAGTCAGAATGTACGTATGGTCAACGCTTTGCCATAAAGTTTGAAAATTTGACTGGAATTACATGCTTACAGACCCATCGTACACCCTCTAGTAGACCCTAGAACGAACGGGATTTGTCTACTCACGAAGGATCCTCAAAGAGAATACAAGGAACTTTTGAAAAGCCACGATATCAAATTCATCTCACGAGTTATCGGTCTGGAAAAGTTGAAGGGGAAATTCAAGCCATTCGAAGCGAGGCGAGCATTACTCAAAGAAAACGGACTGTTTCTCGCAGATCAGTCCATTATCCCTTTACTACCAAAGTTACTAGGTGTAAAGTGGTTTGAAGCAAAAAAGTATGTTTCTTACTAAATCCCTACTTTTCCTCATTCTCTGACAGAAGATTCTGTTTAGACAACCGATACCTGTCTGCATGACACGTAAAGATCTCAAAGCCGAACTAGAGCGAGCCATTTCTTCTACCTACATGAATCAGAACAAGGGAACAGCTGTGTATGTTTCACGCCTGATTTCCGAGACTTAGGAGCTGACACCATCCTCCAGCTCAATAAAGATAGGAATATTATCACAAAAACCCTCTCAAATTCTCGCAAACCTCAAATCGGCAATTCCTGCAGTCGCAAGTCATATAAAAGGCGGTAAAGGAGGATGGGATAATATTCAAAGTCTTGGGGTGAAGACAAACAACAGCATGCACCTACCGATATGGAGTTGCGCGTTGAACGACGGCGAGGGTGGCAGATGGGCAGGGCTGACTCAGGACGATGAAGAAGTTGACATGAAAGATGATGAGGGAGAAAATGAGGATGAGAATGAAGAGGTGGTCACTACGGAGAGGTTAGCGAGAAAGGGAGCTCAGGCTTCGTCTGTGGCGCCAAAAGGGACGAAGAAACGGGCTGTTGAAGACGAGGAAGAGGATGCCCAGACAAAACCAAAGAAGAAGGCAAAATCTCGGGACCCCTCTACGGAGGACGTACCCTCAAAACACAAAAAACGGGCAGCGGAAGCTTCCGTCGCCGGCACTCCGGTTTCGACGGATAACAAAACGACGACGAAGAAGAAGAGAAAATCAGACGCTGCAACCCCTTCGACCGATGCTATCACAGTAACCCCCAAACCTACCCTCTCCAAACCCGCCGTTTCCACTCCAGAAGCCACGGCCTCGATCACACCCGGTCAGACGAAGAAACCCAAAACGAAAGCTGCCGCCGAAGATACACCCGTTGCAATGCAAGTAGACCCTTCCCCCAGCGTCGCCCCTACCGCTACTGCAGAGTCGAAACCCAAGAAGAAAAAAGGCAAGCAAGCCGAAGCCGCGGCTGAGCCCACTCCCGTCGAGGATCCGACTACCCCATCGCAGTCTCAGAAGACCAAGCAAAAGACAGGTCGTGCGTCCGAAGCCGCACCACCAACGGTAGTGGAAGGAGTGGTGGATAAGGCCCTTGCACCCGCGGCTGACGCGTCGAAGACTGAAGAGAAGAAAAAGAAGAGAAAGGATCGGAAAATTGTTTCTGTTGAGGATGCACCTGCACCTACGAATGAGGTGACCGTTTCGGATCCAGCTGCTGACGAAGTTGTGTCGGCATCGACGAAACAGAGTAAGAAGCAAAAGAGGAAATCGCATTCAAACACCGAAAAGGCAGACGTCGAACCGGTAATCGAGGCGAAGGAAACAGTGACGGTTGAAACGTCGGAAGAGAAGGGAGAGAAGAAGAAACGGAAGAAGGTCAAGAAAACGGGGATTGCGGCCGGTGGTGGTGTGGTCGGAACGGAAGAAAAGGAAACCGTAGTTTCCGTTCAGAAGACTCCCACGCTTAGCAAGGAGGAGCTTAAGCAAAAGAAGGCAACAGGAGGAGCTGGCGAGAAGAAAAAGGAGAAGGTGGTCAAGTCCAAAGGAGGAAAATCTGCGAAAAACGTTCTTCTAGGGAAGAAAGCTGCGCAGTAGTGTTTGGTCATTTTTGTGCTTCCTGCAGGCCTGATTAGTCGCATTCTCGTGCTTCCCACTGTATTTGCTACCATGTCTTAGCCGGGTTTGTCTCATTTGGAGGCCGTTTGGTTTATAAAACGCTCTTGAGGGAAAATGTTGGACACCTGTCGGAAAAGAGGACGGACCGTGTTTCCTGTGTCACTCCATCTCGTTGATGAGGTGACTATTGACGAGGAATCGACGCAATAAGAAAAGAGAATCAACACCGTGATTTGGCTTTCAACAAGGAAATCTTCGGGTGGATTGAAATGGGTAAAGCGTTGCCAAAAAGGGTAAGGCTTAGACATCTCGAGCGGGTCCAGTCAGCCAAAGAATCGATTCAACAGAAGTGTGAGCATCGGGCAGCCCAAGCACCCGCAACACCGTGACTGTGGTTCATGAGGGTTCATGGAGAAGAATGGATTTCCACATGTCCAGGCCAACACTGAGGAAAAAGAACTCGATCTACGGAATACCTGCCCTCTCCAGTTATCCAAAAATGAAAAGTCATTCACATCCTTCCTAGTAGCAACTCATACCCAGAATACGGTCCCAATTGCGAGCATTGTTGCTGAGAGTCGTCTTCAGGCCACAGATCATTCGAGCCTTCCCCATCATGCGCACAGTGGGAAGTATATGTGATGACTTCAGTCGTTCGCTATGGTCTGAAGTGTCTGTCAAGGTCAACGAAGACCATACGTGTCAGAATGAACTTTTGAAGTCCACCTATCGTATCCAAAACTAGGTAATTGTATTTACAAGTACAATGAAGAAGAAGCGGCCACGTAACTGCAAGGAGCATAACACATCCATAAGATAAAGAGAAATTTACGGCCTAATTTCCATCCACTTCCCAGCATATTCATTTTAACCAGTAACAGTCTCCCGGCTGTCAGAAGAATCCACTCCATTAACTTGGCTGAGAGCTTCATCTGCCTGCTGAAGGTCACGCTCGCTCAAACTTCTATGAGCTCCACCTCCGGGTGTGCTGGCGCCACTCATGACAGATCCGGCTCTGGAACGCACCTTCATCACCAACGGGCTGACAAAAAAAGTCACGGTCAGATTGCACACGATAGATGAATGTGAGGGCTGGGACGCACAAGGGGTAAGAATCTTCTTCATCTTCTGCGGAGGAAGGCCATCCGTAACCTCTATAGTCACTGGTCGCGAGGGCTTGCATCTAAAAGAGAGAAGCCAAAGTAGTCAGCGACTACCACTCGAAAAACGTTACGTCATCGATCAACTCACCTCCTCGGTCAACGTTCCAATGTCCCCAGGGGTAGCTGCCCCCCTCAACCTAGGGCTGGCGGGGACACTCAAAGGCGGCATCTTGCCCACACCTCCACCAAAGTAATCTTGATCCTCACCCTCAAATCCATTCACCTCGTATGGTTCACCATCATGTCCATAGAATTGATCAGGATAAGCCCGTCGCAAAGCCAGTTGCCTGCTCTTGCTGTACTCGATCCCCAAGTTCTTCCAGTCCAGGAGAGGACTGAGCCGTTCAACGCGGTTGCGTTGATTGATACGTTGACGTCTCGTCTTGCTGCAAAACGAGAACATGTGTTCGGTGAGCTGGTTGACGGAATCTTCAACGGACTGCGTGCGTCTGTCGACTATGTAACAACCTTCGTCTTGAGGTCTCTCGATGAGATCTTGCATAAAACAACCAAAGCCAGACAAGTTTGTTGTTATGCTTGGAATACCCATCTAGTAGAAGCGAATCAGGTTGCTTGAAGCTAAAATCCAAAAAGAATAACGTACCACCGTACATTCGGCCGGTGTGTAACCCCACGGTTCATAGTAACTCGGGAAAACACCCAGGTGACATCCACGAACAAACTCTTCGTAATCCATTCCGAGAATAGGGTTGTTGGAGTTCAAGAAGTCGGGATGGAAGACAACTTTGACGCGATCATGATTATTGTTGAATAGTTTGACCCGTCGAATCTGGTTGAGGATAGGATCATTAGCGTCGTCAGTCATGTTGTGCGTTACGACAGGGGGTAATGAATTCCGTTTCAGGGCGAATATACGACGCTTTAGTAGGACTTGATCTTCTGGCGACAGAAGTTCGTCTGGAGTCGGAATGGCTTTCTGGTCCCTGAAGAATGAATGGCAATGTAAGGGTGGTAGAGATGAAGAGAGGAATATCTCGACCCACCCGTGGAATCGTGCTGCGTGATCAAACAACCGCGCACCGATTCGATTTTGAATTTCAGTGACTGTATCGCGAAGCTGCTTTGTTACAGCTTGGCCTTTCAGGGCCTCGATGGTGTAAGAGTTAGTAGATGCCGGCATGATAATAAATGCGATAACGGTGACGGTAGACCCTGCCTTCTGGAGCCGATAATTCAGACCTACAGGGAGATAAGTCCGTGAACATAGAAGCGTTTATGTACTTACGAGCCAAAGACTCTATAAACATATCGACACCTTTGTTTCGGTACTCGTAGCGTCCCGCAGTGAACATCTACAAAATGCATTAGCAGACTTCACTTGGGGGAAACGGATCAGCCAACATAGAGGGTGTTGTCCAGATCAAAATCGTAATGTCCGTAAAAGTGACCTCGGACGAATTCGTTGATCTTGGCCTTGCTTGTGGAGTGCAGGTTTTGGAACTCGTGCATAGCCTGGAACTTGACAACATTAAGACCGTTGGGTAGTACTCCGTCCGGTTTCCGCTTGAGTAAATGTTCCGATTCGTATGCGGTGATATGAGATACCGTCGTAAAAACGTCTGCACAATGAGCAGCGCTGCGTTCTATGCAATATCTGTGATAGATACCGCGTTTTCCAGCTTCGTGGTCGACGTCGAAGTATTGCAAGTTATTATAAAAATCCACCGAACCGGCACACAAGTACCGTCCTAAGAGAGTCGCATGGGTCGTGAAAACAGTGGTGACGTCAATGTGCCTTTTTCTGCAGAGCGGGATAGCTAATCCCGCTTGCCATTCGTGAAAGTGTGCGACGACAGCGGTTGTCAGTTGGCGAGATACATACTGAATAGAGCGGAGGTAATGCTGATAAGCGAACGACGCGTAACGGGAAGAAAAAATTTTTAGCGAACCGCGTACCTCGCCTAAAAACCAAGCCACCAGATAACCAAACACAATCGTCTCGTTCGTTTCGTGATCATTTGGAGGACTGGGAATTCCAGCCAAATTCCAAAGATCGGTCTTCCATTCATCCAGTCTCGAATGCGCGCTACCTGTGTCGAAAAGCAGTACTCGAGGAGCTCCTTCAATAAGCCAACGCCCATAAAGAGCCTTGATTCCCTGAGATCGCATGCTCTCGAGGGTGCCAGCTAGATGAGGATCCAAAGGTTCCTGCTGCTCGACTTCCATTGGTGCTGTTTTGTAGCTGAGAGGGCCGATGAGGCAATAGCGATCTCCACACTCGGAGACAGTCACCGGAACTTTGGTCTTAATGACGGTGTAGATACCGCCGACCTTGTTGGCGACTTCCCAGGCACATTCGAAGAGTAAAGGGTTGTGTACGTCGCGCTTTTCTAATATGGGCGTCGAGGAGGCCATGTAGATGATGGTGGTATGAGGAAGAGAAGGCAAATTTGAGGGAGTATTGAATTGCTCAATTCTCTGGCGGGGAAAGCCGCAAAACAGGATAAAATAAGGTGCGTCACTGGGTTATCTGGAGCGCTGGAGCTTTGATCATAACTGGGTCTCCTTAAGCTTCGAGACTTGAGTCTCCCACTTCCTTATAATTAGGCACTTTCCTCGCAAAATATACAATGGCAATAGTTATTGGACAGAAACAAGACACAGATATGACACGTTCGTTCGATATCGGATAGAGCGGACTCACAATAGATTAAGGAAGATGACGGAAGACCCGAGTCCAACGTTGTCACAGTCCATTGGGTACTTCCAGATACTTCCGAGTCGGCCATACTTCGGTAGCTTGGAGTGTGGCCGAAAATTCGAAGGAGTACTCCGCCGAGTAATTTTCAACATGAAACGCCATTGGACGTGGATAAAAGGAGGCCTAGGGTGTCCGGATGACCCAAAACCACTGCCACACAAAAAACATTCCTTATGTGTTATACTGGTATGAATATGATTGTACACCCGCCTAAGTATAGATCTCTAACCACAACCGACCAGCTTAGAGCGAAAACCCACAAAGAACAACGGAGAGTGGACATGTTGAATGTCAAACCACCTGAGACGGTTTATCGTACAGCTCGGCAAGCTTGTCATCCTAAGTGGTTACACATTTAGCATCAAAGACATAACAAACGAGGGAGAACAAGCTTAGAGGCGTACCGAGTTTGCTGCGGCCCCCGGATTTGGAGAACGATCATCGGTATGAACAACGGCAGTTCGGACAACATCTACAGCCATAAGTACGTCAAGCACAATGAACAATACCCTCAAGTTGTCGATGACTTACGGATACGGTTCTGAGTTTCGTCCAGAGTGATAGCAGGGTCCTTCGAGTTGTCATCTGAGTCGTTGCTATTAGATGCGCGTGCATTTAGATTTCCGAGCTTTTTAGAACAGACAGGTAAGAATCGGCTGGAAATCGACTTCGGAATCCATTCTTATTCACCATAGAAATTGTATAAAGACGACCGAAAGAGAAGGCGATCCCGGTAGAAACTATGAGCGAGACGTGAGGAATTGGTCTGAATTTATCATCGCGGGCTCACTTACCATTACTTTCGGTGTTTGAAAAATAGACAACCAGGGCGATTACGGCAACGACAGACGTCGCTGACCCAGTTTGGATAGCGGAAACCGTTAAACGCTGGATCAAACTAGGTGGTTTTCAATGATTGGCCTGTAGGAAGCTCAAAGTAATACCTTTGCGTGCTTTTGAAAGCAGTCTTGACACGCTTAAGCTGAATGATCAATGCAATCGCAATGCATACGTCAGCACATGCGCCGCCGACGATCCACATACTGACCAAATATCGGAAATCAGTCTCTATCGAGAATTGAGAGGAAGAGAAAAACGTACATGATGGGAGTTTTCGTTAAATGACGTTCAGTGACGAAAGGATGTTGCACAATAGTTGCAGCGAGTAGTAGAGTGCCAGAACACTGGATCACATCATGTTAGGTATACAGACACAATTCAAAGAAATACTCACTCCGATGATGGATAGAGAAAGAAGGAAGAGGGAAACAATAATGTTCCGCGATCTATGCGTGGGTAGATCGTCAAAGGACTGTATAGTTTGAGAAGGCAAGAGACGTACAAGGCGTAATAACGGTGGATCAAGAAAGACTGAACGAGGAGAGCGCTCAGACCAGTTAAAACAGAAAACGCTGGTATAGGCTATGGAACATATGTCATAAGAGATGCACAAAAGCGAAGGTGAATCGAGTAAAACCGCACCCAGTCTTGTTTAGCAAGGTACGACACGTCACCTAGTCGCAAATGAAAATAATATTCAAACCTGACCATACACGGGTCACGGAAGAATCTCACCCCAATGAGTAACAGTGTACTAGACGTGAGATCGGTGAGTCGCAAATAGCTGTTATAGATAAACCTGCATACCAAATAGACAGCAGCAGAAGAAATGACAGTGCCTAGAGTATCCAGTATCAATGCCAAAGCGACCATTAACTTGAGGTAAATGGGGTCGTTGGGATACCGCGAGAAGTATCGGTAAATCTGTGAAATCGAGCGAACACGAAGGATGGTTAAGAAACCAGGGAATATCACGGCAAAGAGTCGGCTCACCCCGGTGAGTTCTAGGGCAAAAAACATCTGTTCCACATGTTGAGAGGGATCGAAGATGAACAACATTGAATGAAAACATACGGTATTGGCCCAACTTCCCCCAAGCACGCCACCGAGGAAGATGTCGAGAACACCCATAATGATACTGTTGCGATAGATTGGGACTGTCGAACGCCAGTGTTTTATAGCCTGTGAGAGTAAGACAAAATCAAGGAGGTGACTAGGAGCACTCACTGCCAGCCACATAGAATGAAAACATACGGTATTAGCCCAACTTCCCCCGAGCACACCACCGAGGAAAGAACACCCATAATGATACTGTTGCGATAGATGGGGATTGTCGTCTTATAGCCTGTGCGAGTAAGACAAACTGACAAAATCAAGGAGGTGACTAGGAGCACTCACTGTCAGCTACATCTCCTGATTCTCCTCAATCCTCCTCCCTTCCATCTGAGTCTTCCACTCACAGTGAGGGGCAAGCTAGACCTGTGACCAACCCTCGCTGTGAGGGGCCAAAAAATCCAGTTCAGTAGTTCAAACCCCCGTTCAACATTATTTTCGACGTGAAGAGAAACTCAACCACCTGAACTCAGATTTGCTGGGTCATTCACAAGCCTAGAGCACTTAAGCCAGGCATTGGATTATCGGATATTTTAGAGAGCCAAGCTTGAAGCTTGAAGCACCAGTACGCAATCGAGGGGAGAGAATGTGGAGGTAAGTAGTTCTGATTCACGAGTGAGAGACGGTGTAATTTAAAATATTATTTTAATGATACTCGCCGCGCGTTGTCAGCCGCGTCGAGCATGCAGTGCAGCTCAACGCCTACGCCTGTTCTCATGCATCATGGCCGAGTCACCTTCTTTTGTCGACCTGCCAGTCCGAGGTCGAAACTTAGATCACGAAACAATTGACCATCGATAACGATTGTAGCTTGATTGATTCTTTCTTCTCTACCACCATGGCACCGACCATCGTGCAATTCACGCCTTTACCTTCCTTAACACATCCATCGTTCTGGCACAAGTTAACGGAGCTGAAATTGGACGTTCTTAAACTAAGCGATGCTGAGGTAGATATCACTGGAACCTACGGTGTTGGAAGACTTTTTCGAGATCGAGAAGCCTCTGGCGACAGCTGGGTCGGTGTAGGTGGTAGTTTGGGCGTTGACGAAGACAGCCTTGGGAAAGGTCAATCCAGGTATGCGAACAGTTAAAATCGATTTCTCGGGCCGAAGCCTCAAAGATAAATACTTGAGCGTGCCACTTGGAAGCGCAGTAGCCCGAGGAATCGTAAAGAATTTCAACACTATCGAAGATTTCAAAGCAGTCGATAAGAGCAAACTTTTCAACCAAGTCGCAGACAAGGCAAGCTTGAACTGGGATTGCTTTTTTGTGTTTCTTTCTCAACTTTTCGTAGATATGGGTTTCAATCCAATCGACAAGATCTACCGCTCTTCTCAACTCCTTCCTCGTAATAACCTATGCCGACCTCAAGAAATACAAATTCTTTTATTGGTTTGCTTTCCCGGCCTTCGTCAGTAAACCGGCGTGGTACATCGACGATAAACCGGGCTGGGTCAGTGCTGCTAGTGATGGAATTTATTCGAATGAACAGCTCAAATCTATCCTTGACCAACTTCACAAATCGGCAAACTCGAAACCCCTACCATATTTCCTCGTTAGAAGCTCCGGAAATGCCACCACTGTCGCACCTGTAGAAGAGTACAATCCGTCGAAGGATACACTCGAATCGACAACGATAGGTTTTATCGATCCCTCAGCCGGGCTACAGAATCCTGGATGGCCACTTCGGAACCTATTAGCTTACATGAGAGTACTATTTCCCGATACCACGAAGAAATTGAGAGTGCTCTGTTGGAGAGACTCTGAGATACCCCGAAGTGAGGATGGTTGGAAGAGTCGGTTTGGTGTTGTCACCGTAGGTGACGGGATGGCAGCCGTAGAAGTAAAAGATGGCAGACCTGACGCCGTGGGTTGGGAGAAAAACGTTCAAGGGAAGCTTTCCCCAAGAGTGGCAGATCTGGCACCTATGATGGACCCTACGAGGTCTGGTTTCACCTCCATCTGCCTACCGCACAGCTCACTAATACCCCGCATTAACAGACTCGCAAATCAAGCCGTCGACCTGAACCTCAAACTGATGAGATGGCGAATCATACCAGCTTTAGATCTTGAGAAGATTGCTGCGACCAAATGTCTCTTGCTCGGTGCAGGGACGCTTGGTTGTTATGTTGCACGTTGCTTGATGGCATGATTCGTTTCTGACGTGTATATTCATCCCGTCCTTTCTGATGCACGTCTATTAGGGATGGGGTGTTCGAAAAATAACCCTCGTTGATTCAGCCAGAGTATCGTTCTCGAATCCTGTGCGACAGCCGCTCTTCCAGTTCTCGGATTGTTTGAACGGAGGACAGCCAAAGGCGGAATGTGCTGCAAACCGGTTGAAGGAAGTTTGGCCAGGCTTGGTACGTATCCTGCTGCAAAGCGTCGTGTCTCCTCAATTTTTATCAGTCGCTCTAGGACGCCACTGGTATATCTCTCTCAATCCCTATGCCAGGTCATCCAATCCCTGAATCTCCCCCATCTATCATGGAACAAACAAGGAAAGACGTAGAGAGACTCGAACAACTGATCGAAGAGCACGATGCCATCTATCTGTTGATGGATTCCAGAGAAAGTCGATGGTTACCTACCGTGATCGGCAGAGCAAAGGGAAAGGTATATTGCAAGAAATTTGCCTTTTTCCGATTCCTGACGGACCTTTTAGCTCGTTCTCAATGCCGCATTGGGTTTTGACACCTTCCTAGTGATGAGGCATGGTGCACGACCAGAAAAGGGAGCAACACCACCGCCCGAAGATCCCAAGGGGCCGAGAAGACATTTGGGTTGTTACTATTGTAACGATATTGTCGCTCCCGCCGACGTGAGTTTGTTTATTTTCGGCTATATTTTCGTTCTCAAAGTCTTTCTGCAGTCCCTGTCAGACCGAACACTGGACCAAATGTGCACCGTCACTAGGCCTGGTTTGGCTTCAATAGCATCCTCAACGGCCGTTGAGCTCATGATGAGCGTTATACAACACCCAGATGGGTATGTAAACGATCGGCCGCTTTCGCTTGCGAATAATCTTTCCGCTAACCCGTCCCCCATAGACTCCGAGCACCCGCGCCCCCTCCACAGATCAATCCCAATGACTATCCTGCTGAAGGCGAGGGTACTAGCGTTTTAGGTCTTATACCTCACCAACTTCGGGGGTACCTCGCTCAATTCAGGAACCTTCCTATCGTCGGAGCAGCTTATGATAAATGTACTGGTTGCAGTGAAACAGTTCGTGCAATTCCCTCCTTCCCTTCTTTTCAGTGGTGGCTTACTTATTCGGCTTGATAGGTCCTACAGGCATATGAAAGGGAAGGTTTTGATATGATGGTCAAAGCATTCAATGATCCAAAATACTTGGAAAAGTTGACGGGATTGGATAAATTGTATGACGACAGTGAAAAGGCCCTTGAGGACGTTGATTGGGCCGAGGGCGGGGAAGAAGACGGAGACGATTTCTGAGTTTGAATTCTGAACAGTAAAATATGTAAGAGTGTTGAGTAGTTCCACCTTATCTATAATGTGTCCCGACTCAATTGTGGGTAGAATATGTTCTTGATAGAGATATGGGAAATCGTAATCCTTTTACTTTGGTTCGTACGACCCCTGTGACGTTCCTCCGAGATTCGGTCCTGATCCACTCCACGATTTCCTCACCGACCAACGTCGTCGTTCGGGGCCCACAATGACGCAGGCCTTTGTAACGCCGAGGAGCATTCCAACTTACTGGAGGGTCATTAAGAATGACATTCTGTAGAAGGGGCAGCTCTCAGAGCCTAATACATACTTGTTCACCGGCCGCTATTTCTCCCCATTCTAAAGCTTTACTTTTCAAGGTAAAACCTTCATTATACGCGTTGCGCTGTCCATTTAGACGTTCCCACTCTCAAGCTTAATTAGAACTTTGAGCCAATTTAGCACCAACTCTGCGGGAAATTATTTGGGATGTATGATAATTTATTCTCAAAAACCAGGAACAGTCCATAAATTTACGATGACGCCTGTATGGTACCGTATGTATTATCGATTATCGGGGGTGGAGAAGGTGGGGTAGATCAGCTTGGAACATTCGAAATTTAGGGCGGTGTAAGGTTTGCCAGTTCAATAAAAAATTCACACAGCACTTGGAAAGAATTTCAGCCATCGCTCTAGTTGATGTCCCTGTGCTAGTACATACTTATGCTAAGTATGTTTACTTCATTATCCCTGCCTGCTATACACGGACCTTTGACTCGCCCGGTGATGGTAAGTTGTAGCCAGTGCTAGTGACGTCGACCGTCGGTAGCTTTGATTCCAATCCCGCGCCACCCTGTCCATTTCAACGCCCAGAATACCTTGATAAGGTTTGGAACGATCTTGACATGTATCTCCCAAATCCCGACCGTAGCCCAAAAAACGTCTCATGATTTACTCGCTTCCGACTGTGCAATAGCAATATCTGTCCAAGATGGATGAAAGCATATCGCATATGTATTTAGCCAATCGTGGGTCGGCTAAATCTATCTATCTAGCCCGTTAATAATGTACAGAGGGCGTGGGGTCGTAAGCATAAATACAGATAAAGTACATAATTGTTATTTTTGTTTAAACTTCTTCGAAAACCCAAAGAAAAACCTGAAAGCAAGAGACAGAGCGGAAAAGCGTAGATGAACTTGGTATGAAGAATGTAGATGAATGAGATTATCGGAAGGAGGCAGGTAATGAATGGTAATTATACTTTGCAGTTCCGCATGTTATGAGTGAAGATTCCAGTATTGATTGTATGATGCAATGTGTGTAGAGAAGATGCAGGCTTTGAAATGTCGTAAGTGACGATGTCCGTAGACGAAATTCGAAGTCGAGATGGATCCGGGGAGTCGAAGCTAGCCAATGAGACCCTTTGTGACTAAATGGAAGAGGTGGAGGTGGCGTACAACACGTAGCCGGTCTAGCGCCCCGGCCATAGTGGCAGCGGGAGGGGAAGAGTACTCCTAAGTGAAGGAAAGTTCAAGACTGCCCCACATTCAACTCCCAAATAGTCTCCCCGTTTCTCATGGAAGTTCGAGAGGAGAGACCAAGAAACTTGTTGCGCCCCATCAAGAAGTCCACCCGCTTTACGCCCCGTGCCTCCTCTACTCTCCGGGAAGCAGGGTCTGGGATGCTCCTGCAACGGTGAAAGTAGGCTTGATTTACTTTGGTAGTTGTATCGGGGGAAGGAAGAGCTTGATATTCCGATGAAGTGACAGGGATGTTCATGTCCCTCAACAACGCCATGAGAACGTCCAGGACAGTCACATATCGAACAGGGGACCGGCGGACAGAAGGTTGAAGGACAGATGGTGAAATTATTGAGGGTGGGGGAATGACGGTGATGGTCCACTTCATCATGGGACAAGTGATTCTTAATGATGAAACCGGAGGCTCCGTTGCGGGCTCTGCCATGACGCTATTCGAAGGTGATTGCTCTATGATGGAGAAGGGGAGCGATAGGTCATAGTGAATGGCTGGCTCCTTGTACGGTGAAAAGGCAAGAAGAAAGTGAAGTCGCATAGGTACGTGTGGATGCACGACGTTGGTGAGACTATGTCCATAAGGATGCTCCGCCTGGGAGCTTCTGCGAGACCTGACATTGGGTTTAGTTGTTGGATATGGATATGAGGGCGTCGTCGAGACGCGTAGGAGTTCATCAGGGAGAGTGCGGGAGGAAAGGGATTTAGAGACGTGATGGATGGTGTTGTTCTTGGCGAATCGTACGTGCTTCATCATTGTTCGTAAAGTGAGTCGTAGTGGTGGTGGTGGGGAAAGAGAGCTAGGGAATGAGATGAAGGACACGTAGATTTATATAACCCATAGCTCAACGAAACACGCTGTGCCGATATAAGACAAGGTACCGACAGGATATTCCCGTTGCGACAGAAACCGCGCAGTAACGCGACAACAGACAACAATGACATCAAACAACCCAATTTTGGGTAACACAGGTTCCACGTGGTGCACCGGCTAACGTATCGCTTCAACTCTGTGGCAGCGCCTTCAACCACTGACCGAGTAAATGTTCTGAAATCTGGTTGGTGGGGCAGTAAT
This sequence comes from Marasmius fiardii PR-910, assembly GCA_014904975.1. Taxonomy (NCBI): domain Eukaryota; kingdom Fungi; phylum Basidiomycota; class Agaricomycetes; order Agaricales; family Marasmiaceae; genus Marasmius; species Marasmius fiardii. The sequence goes on from MU127789.1 coordinate 1,031,978, forward strand.
TCTCTGCGGTGTACAGTTCTCCAAGAGTTCTGTCGAGCATCCGGAAATCATGCACCCTATTCCTGTCGATCCACTTACCGTGTTGATCTTTTAACCTTCACAGTTGTGGAGACGTTGCATCAAGATCTAATCTGTAAGATCTTCGTTGCGGGATGATCATTGCATATGCTATCTTCAAGTATTCTCCCAAGAGTTCTATGCTTGCCTGAGAAACGGAAATCGTTGTTAGACCCCAGATGGGATTTCCGCGAACGATGGCTCAAGTCTAGACACATTTACTGGCAGGCGCCCCCAACTGATCAGCACATCAGGGTCGACATTCGTAAATGGACCCTGTCGGTACAACAATAAATGACTAGAGATCGATGTATAAACCACATAAGGGATTTCCGAATGATGAGGGTTGCTCACTTACTTTGTATAGTCAAGTGTAACTGACTAGAGGGTTGTCCAGCGCTGACATTGAGGGAATGACTTGGGTTGACCGACCTTTGCGCTCCTTTGCGCTGGCGGTATATCGGCACAGTGAAGTGACAATAAGCCGATGCATAGATGGCAAGGTACCTACAACTCTATTAGCCGCAGTCACCAACAACTGGCTCTTGATGTATTTGTAGTCACTTCCAGATATATCCACCACCCTTGAGCATCCAAGAGATGGTAGCCACTTCCCGTAATACAAGGCGCGACGCCATCTCAGTTGTTCATTGATTCAGATAATGTTGCGAGAATCAAAAGCGTGGTCATATTGAAAATCTGAAACGAAATATGCCTCACTACTGCTGTCCCTTCGGCAGACATTTTGAGTAATGGCATAGAATGCTACTGTGTATCCAGTTCAGGAGTACCCGTAAGGCTTAATGAACCCCCCACGTAATCACTTTGAATCTCCTCCTGAGTGCGGACCTACAGTCAGCACGAATGTCATGGTCTGCTTAAATATTCACTTACCCAAGTGATATCAAGTTGGAGTATTCCCTTCGAATTTGCTTTGGGTAACCAATGCGTCTTTGACGCGTCCCGCACTAGTTGGCTTCCCAACCCACGCTCAAAACAGTAATGAAGGATATGGAGAAGGAATCGGAATGAGCGAAGAGAACGGAGAGTCCCATTGACTAATAATTCATCCAGACGTTTCCATTCCGGAAGTGAGGAATACATATTTTGTGAAGTAAATTCACCTCCTGCATTGAAGTCGATAACCCGGAGACAGGGGGCCGAAAGAGTTTCCAAGAGGGGCACAGTGATACGTAAAGCGGCAGGTAAATTTCGTTCCTTCACGAAGTGATCCAGTCTTAACTCTGTGAGGGCAGTAAAACAACCGAGACATCTTGAAGCTATGAGATGTGCTGTTGATCGGAGCGTTATTAACAAACAAAGATGAAGGGAACGTGAACGCACAAGATACGAAATCAGGTCCATCACGTATCCGCGCCATGGCTGGGAATCGGTGCTGGATTTCATGATCAGGGAAACCCAAATCCAAAACAGATAGGGTCCCACTGACGCGAGCAAACAGAGCGTTGAGGGCAGAGAAATCAGGAGGTGATGGCATTCCGGCAGGCAAGTCCGACCACCTGACCGCAAGAATCCGTAACTTCGAAAGGTCGAACGCTGGAGAAATGAGCCACATAAGTTGGTCATGACATATCTCTGCGTTCGAGAGACTCAAGACATCTATAATTTGCACCGGTTTGCCATCCGGTGGAAGCTGCTTCCCCAATGATCTACCCGCCTCAACGATGGATGCAGCTTCATGGTGATCATACCCCACTCCAACACCTCCATAGAACATTAGACCGGAGAGTTTTGGGTAGGAGAAAACAAGATCGGGCACATCCTTGCAGCGGTTCATGCATGGTATCCTTCCAATTCCGAGGTACTCCAGATTTCGAAAACTCTTGACAAGTCTCTGTTCCACGGGGCCCCAACGTATAAAGTTGGTTATTTCGAGCTGCGTTAAGCCTGTGAGTGCTGCTGCAAGGTTTTTCGCAGGTTGACCGCGTAGATAGGGAGATCCTAGGCAGTCATCCTCGGGATCGGAGAGAAGCAAGACTCGAACAAAGCTTCCAAGATGCGGGAATTTCTTGAACTTCCTACTCCATTGTTTACAGGATGCTCCAGAGAAGACACAAATTTGCCAGTGAAGGCGGGACTGTGCAGCATGGTACCACTGCCGTGAGACCAAGGTTAATGGAAGAAGATCGTGGACTTCATCAGCAATGAGAGAAACGATTTCGTTCGGGAGATGAACAGTCTTCGTGTTCTCAACCGAGTGGTGATCGCTCAACTGGGAGATTGGGTGCGCCTGTTCGATTTCAGAGTGTTTGGGGGGATTCAAACGACGTTTTTTGGGGGCCATTCTTTAGAGTCGGTTTCACGGCGTTGGAATGAAGAGGTAGGGAGAATTTACAGACATCCAGTGGCGAAGCGAAATGGTGAAACCATGAAGAATATTGCACGCGTTGAAATGAAGCTTAGTAAGCATGTCTGGTGACCGATTGTTGAGACCACTGTGACTCGTCGATATCGTGCAGCCTGCACTTGTACTCGAGAAGATACGGATGAAATCAAGGAAGAATACAGAAGAGCAACATAAGAGTGCTGCAACACAACGCCAACTCTCATTATTTCTAGATCCTACCACAGTCACCTAGAGAACGTATTCGATGTATCTCAGCTCCTCCGAAATGACATCTCGACATCTCAATATGAACGATACCCCACCGCGTCTGTCACGATATCGTTAACACTGGCCATAAATGAGTCCCAGTCTTCTTGACTACCATAGAGGGTGAGATGCGTATGAAATGGTACAAAAAGATATACACACATGAAGTTCACATTCCCCCACAACGTTGATGGTGTGTTCCACATCGAGCTCGTTGTCACTGAAGCACTCTGACGCTGCAGCATAAACTGAGAAGCGGAAAGGTTATCACCAAACAGCGGGATATCACCAGGCAGTCCTAGATCTTGTATGAGAAAATCAGTTTCGGTTTGCAGTGGCCGACTGGCATCAGATATCCCAGCTACGTGATGCGGGGGCCGGAGGCTTCCAGGTGGTGATGATGAAGCAGGTACATCATCCATGGCCAAGGACGAGAGGTTTTGCAATGACGGCGTGCGGGCTGAAGGTGGTAGATTGTGAAAAGCGTCGTGCAATTGTTCCAAGACCTTTCGTGCGCGCGACGATGCAGGGCCATGTTCTTCATCGTTTTTTGAACGTATCTGATTAGTTCTGGGCAGTTGGCCGATAGCGATGACTGCATGGAGAATATCCCTGACCACCTGAAGTTAGTCAAGTACGGAGAGGATCAAAAGTAATGCGTACGATAGACGACCTGCAAACGCATATCTAGCGGGAGGGTGAGCAACACGGCCATTCAACATCGTAGCTCTGACTAACCTTGACTCGTATTTTTGAATCAATCTCAACGATCGGTACACATCGGCCATTTCCATCGGGGAATCCAATGTAGTTGTTAATCCGGGCTTTGGACGCCATATACCAACCAGAAGGATTAACGCTGATTGAATCATGGGTGACTGAGAGAAACATAAGCATTGGTGTCTCATCCCGGGCAGGGGACGAAGCCTCACCGATATAAAAGGAGCGAGTTCTAGCGTAGGTATGCCGCTATCCGTCCGCGTTTGAAGTGTTTGGACGATATAAATTATTTTTCGGGCAGCATTAGTACATATTTCGAGGGAGGGTAGAGTCAAGACCGCCTCTTGGCCAGGCCGAGGAATAAATGGTCGGTGGATATGTATTTGCACCCAATTGTATATAACGTGAAGCATGACCGATTGCTGGAAGAACACGGGATCAGGATTTTCTGGATTCCACTTCACTGGTAAGAGTAAGTATCTTGATTGCATCTCAGCACTACTAGAGCGACCCAGCTCACAATGTTCCGGTATTGTATCCAAAAATTTGTTAAGTGCAGAGTCTGAAAAGCGAATTATTTAGGTCGTATTCGCCTCTGACGCTGGATAACTTGCCAAGTTGCATGACCGCCTTCCGTTTCCAATCAATCCCAGATATCCCCATTCCAGACCACAGCTCAGAATTCCGCACTGAATACTAGCAAGGAAGCAATGGTAGTTCTTGCTTGCTTGGAGTCACGAAATTGGAACCTCTACTCACTAGAGTTCTTTGAGCAAAGGAAACAATTTCCAGAAGCCTCAACAAAGTCGAAAAAAAGGAGACAACAGAGGGCTTTCCCGCCGGTTGTACAAATGCTTTTTCCGGATCGGGATTCTCCCAGTATTCGTCGTCGCATTCAACCGGTAAATCAACATCGAAACTGTGGTAAAAAAGGCGGTGAGGTAGGATTTTACGTATGAAATCCATGACCCACTCATCGGAAGTTGTAGCACGTGGCCGGCCCAGGAACGCGCTGAAGAATAAGTCAACCGAAACCAGTAGCCAAAATGCTCGTTTGAATAGTTCATCTTCGACAGCGTTGCGAGACTGAGCAGGCTTGCGATGTACACCCATTTCTTGGGCAGAGCGGATACCAATACCAATCAAAGTCCAGTTGGCGTCCAGTACGGAATTTGTGATCAAAAAAATGACGCTTAACTGATTATAAGGGATTACCTCAGTGCAACAAAGCTGTAAAGAAAATGCGATACTTACGCTCAGCAATTGAAGATCATACAATGACGGCGGCCCAGCGAATGAGTCGTGTACGAACGGAACTTGAGAAAACCATTTCCACCCGAGGCTATGTTCGGAAGTCGTGCCTTCAGATAGATTGCGCGGATCATTCGACTGTCGAGCACCAATGGCGCAAACAACCAACAGAATTACGCCAAAGGGCCGGTCCCGCACATGCAGACCGTCCGCAACCGAACGTTCGAAGGAAGGTCGATGTAAGACTGGGAATACGGGATGCACGTTGGTAAAATAGAGATTGACGAGGTCACAAAGAAGGTCTTCTTCCGGGAAGATCAAGGGCGGTTCTTGCCTGTGAAGTTTCGGTAGCCACTGAAAACCTTTCGGTGTCTTGTACACATCAACACAGTAAAGGTGACTTACTGGATGATAATTCCAGAATTCTGGTCGCTTGTACTTGACGAATATTTCCTGTGTGAAGGTGGGATCCCCCAAAACATCGCATCGCGAGTCCATTACCGATTGGACCAGCATGTAGTTACTTGATTTCCCAAAGTGCCTTTTGTAAAAATGTGTAACCGACATATTTTTGAGTTCTTGAGCGAGTGAATCAATGGAGTCTTCGGCTTCGCTCTGTTCGCTCTGGGCGGCAGGCCCGGAGGTATTGTTGGGTGCAGCTGGAGAGCCGGTGGCGGATAAAGACTCGTAATCCAGACGGATCGCGTACGCTAACTCGGATACTTGTCGGTCCAATGAGCGGGCATGGTTCGCAAGTCTGATCAATATCTTCTTTACCGCTTCGGGATCTTCTGGAGGGATGTAAGGTTTCGACGGGGAAAGAATAGCGTTGACCAACGCGCGACCTTCATTTGTGACTGGCCTTTAACACCGAGCCCTAGTGAGCACCACAGTGATGGCAAAAAGGGCAGAAAGGTTCTCACCCGTTCGGGCCTCTTTTCTAGAGCATCACTAATCAGTAAATGAGGTCTACAAGGAACTGCAGTATCGATTTTGAATTTAAGAAGAACTGAAGACAGTGGCACCCACAACACCCGCCCCCTTTGCAACTGTTCAAACTCTCCGTCACTTTGGGTTTCCATACTTCAGCTCTTCCACAGAGACAACGATACGCGAGTGCAGTAGCCTAACAAGAAACGCACCTTCTTCTGCACTTGATGTGTGCATTCAATCCTGAGGGAGAGGCAATTTGAACATACTTTGCCTGGCGCAGTAGCACTATCACAACGGACTGGAAGACTGCATATTCCAGTTGACTGTGGACAATTACAGATAGTTTGTGAGCTCACCTTTCCTCCTCCTACATTCGTCACAAGCATTCTGTAATCTGCGTTTCCTGATGCCTTTCTCTTCAGTCATGAGTCGTTCAGGTGTCGTTCAGATGGATGTCGGGGACGGCTTAATCAAACAGTATTCAGTGCGGTGCCGCAGTTCACGGGAATGACGATCAAGCTAGCTGCGAATTGATTGGAGGATAAAAGTAGGAAGCGTTGCTTGCCTCTATTGAATAACGGAATCGCACAAAGCGAGGTGATAGGTCACTACACACGCTCATGTTCGCAAATTTATCGAACAGATGGCATTGCGAGGGTGATTGCAGGGAGGTGCTTAAGTAAGCGCAGGGCGATGAGCCCCATATATGGTAATGTGACACGTGGAAGCGCACGTATTTGGCAAGAGACGGCGATCGCGACGATTCACGACTTAAAGTAGGCCTGTCGCTGGGCCATCCAAAGTTGCTGTTCGTCGGTATATTCTCGATATAAGATCCTTTCGCTTGTCTAGGTAATGTTGCTACAATCCAGTGTCTTCCATTAAAATACAAATACGTCGTAACGTCTCAATAGATCCTCAATAAGTACGATACTCCATCGTTTGTGTCATGATATCGTTGACACTAGCCATGAATGTGTCCCAGTCTTCTTGACTGATAACAAAGTGTGAGTATTGAAAGCCACGAAATGACACAAAAACAATAATACATACGTCAAGTCCATATTCCCTGGCCACGTTGATGGCCCGGGCGTATTCCATACCGGGTTCAGCATCGCTGGGATACTCTGAGGCTGCAGCATAAACTGGGAGGCGGTAAAGTTGTTGTCAAACAACGCCATATCTGCAACGCTTGCCGACAGTCCTAAATCTTGCATGAGGAAATCAGTTTGATTCTGTGGTGGCCCATTGGCATTGAACATCCCAGACAAGACATCGCCCGTCGGCGAACTCCCGGGCGATGATGATGAAGCAAGTGTGTCGGTCATGGTAGAGGAGTTGTGGGATGAGGTTTGAGTTGGCGTGTCAGGGACAGGTGTTGAGCCCTGTTTATGAAAAGCGTCGTGCATGTCCTCCAGCACTCTTTGAGCATGCGAAGGAGGGACTTGTCTTTCACCATTTGTACGGTTCCGATTGGTCCTGGGCAGTTGTCCAATGGTTATGACTGCATTCAGGATATCCCTGTTCACCTGAAGTTGGTCAATGGAGAAACTCGAAAGATTGGATACGCACGATACACGTCCCGCAAACGCGGATCTGGTGAAAATGAGAGATCAGGCATTATTTAACATGATGGTTCTCGGACTGACCTTGACTCATATTTTTGTATCAATTTTAACGATCGGTATACATCGACCATTTCTTTCGGAGAGTCCAACGTAGCCGTTTCCTGCTTTCGACTCCATATGCCGAGAAGAAGAATCAATGAGGACGCAAATAAGGGGGTCTATTAGGCGGGAGCTTAGCATTAATCGTTTTATCCGAGGGAGGCGCGATCCTACCATGATATACGAAGTAATATCTAAAGTAACGCTGCCACTGTCACTCCGAGATTGAAGCGTTTGGATGATATGGATTACTTTTCGTGCAGCATTAGTGCATATCTCAAGTGAGGGTAAAGCCAAGACCGCGTCTTGACCTGGTCGAGGGATGAATGGTCGGTGGATCTGGATCTGTACCCAATGATAAATAGCGTGAAGCATGGCCGATTGCTGAAAGAACACGGGATCAGGATTTTCTGGATTCCACTTCACTAGTAAGAGTAAGCGTTTTGATTGTCTCTCGGCACTACTAGAGCGATCGGACTCACAGTGTTCCGGTATCGTATCCACAAATTTGTTGAGCGCGGAGTCTGAAGAGCGAATTATGTCGTATTCACCATTGACAACAAGATAATACTCGCCAAGTTGCATGACTGCCTTCCTTTTCCAATCAATCCCAGATACCTCCATTCCAGACCACAGCTCGGATTTCCGTACTGCATACTAACAACGGAAGGCTAGTCAGTCTCGCCAGAAGCGGTGAATTGGAAGATCTATTCACCAGAGTTCTTTGAGCGAAGGAAACAATATCCAGAAGCCTCAATAATGTCGAAAAAAGGGAAACGACAGATGGCTTTCCCACTGGTTGCACAAATGCTTTTTGCGGGTCTGAACTCTCCCAATATTCGTCGTCGCATTCAATGGGTAGATCGACATCGAAACTGTGACAAGTAGTGAATTATGGATCCATTTGCGAAATGAGCAAGACTGACTCATCGGAAGTTGTAGCACGCGGCCGACCCATGAATGTGCTATAGAATAAATCAATCGAAACGAGTAGCCAGAACGCGCGCTTCCATAGTTCATCTTCCACAGTGTTGTGGGGATGAACCGACTTACGATGCACACCCATCTCCTGAGCGGATCGGATTCCAATACCAACCAGTGTCCAAGCGGCCTCCGGTGTGGAAGTCATTTGTAAATAGATGACGGACAGCTAAAGGTTGGCGTGAGTGCAACGGAAGCTGTAAATTGGGAAGCAACAATTACGCTCAATAGTTGAAGGTCGTACAGTGAGGGCGGGTCGGTGAACGAATCCCGTACGAGCGGAATTTGGGAGAACCATTTCCATCCTAGACTATGTTCCGAAGTCGTGCCTTCAGACAGATTACGGGGATCATTTGACTGCCGAGCTCCAATGGCGCAAACAGCCAACACCGTGGCCCCAAACGAGCGGTCTCGCAAATGTAAACCGTCCGCGATTGAACGTCCGAAGGTAGGGCGATGTAATAGCGGGAACACAGGATTCACGTTTGTAAAGTAGATATTGACAAGGTCGAAAAGAAGGTCATCTTCTGGAAAGATTAAGGGCGGGTCTTTCCTGTGAGGTTTTGATTGCCACTGAAAACCTTGAGGGATCTTCTACACATCAGCAAAGGATGACTCACTGGATGAGCTTTCCAAAATTCTGGCCGTTTTTGCTTAGCAAAGACAGTTAGGATGAAACCAGGATCCCCCAAAACATCACGTCGAGAGTCCATTGCCGCTTGTACCAGCATAAAATTACTTGATTTCCCGAAATGCCTCTTGTTGAAAAATTTATTGACCGTCAATCCCTTGAGCTCTTGAGTGAGTGAATCAATGGAGTCTTCGACTTCGCTCTGTTCGTTCTGTGCAGGGGGCGACGAAGCATCGTTCGATGCAGCTGGAGAACCGGTAGTGGATGAAGACTTGGAATCTGAACGAATCGCATGCGACAGCTCGGATAGTTGTCTATCCAGTGAACGGGCATGGTTTGCGAGTTTGACCAATAGCTCCGCCACCATTTCCGGATCTTCTGGAGGGACGTAGGGTTTTGAAGAGGAAAGAATAGCGTTTACTAGTGCCCGACAGTCGTTTGCTGGCCTTCGATACTGAATTCAATGACTGGTAAGCATTGGCGATTGTCCGGGAGACTCTCACCCTATCTTCGGTCCCCTTTTCTATAAAAAAATACTAATCAGCGAACGAGGTCTAGTCGAGGCCTATGAATCGAGCTTTCAATGCTACTTCAGCTCTTTCCACATCGACAATACGAGGGCTGCGGTGGCTTGACAAGGAACACACCTTCTTCTGTGTTTGATGCGTACATTCAATCCTCAATGAAAGGCAATTCGAGCATATATTCCTGGGTGCGCTAGCACTATCACAACGTACTAGGTAAGAGGAAATATGTCAGCACTTTTTCAGAATACAGGTAGGTATCCTCACTTTTTCTCCTTCTACATTCATCACACGCATTTTGTAGCCTTCGTTTCTTGAGCCCTTGTTCGTCTTCAACCGTCGATCGCACCATCGTTCACGCCAATGACGGCGGTTTAGAATCAAAGGGGGAAAACGCCTAGCGCTGTGCCGCCAACCATAGAAAGGGTCCTTCGCCGTAATACGCGTACTACGACTAAGCCGCGAATCAATTGGTTGATAAGCCAAGAGGCGTTTATCTCAAGTACCATCTAGCAAGGGAACTACGTTAGTACCGTATACGCGCGTTTGCCCGGCAAGTTTGAAGGTGCGGGTGCAAGATCTAGAGCCCGAGCAACGGGCAGGTACAATATATAGCCAGGCCAGTACTAGCTAGTAGGTATTCAGTAGTGCTCCCCTCCTCTTATAAACTGGCAATACTTGTAAGTTGTATGGTAACTTGAGAAGCAGTCAATGTCCCGCAAGATTCTGATTCGCAATAAGAATGAATTTATTCTTCGTCACACTCCGGGCTTTACTGTAGTCGCTCAAATCTCGGTGTTTACGATTTACCTTCTTGAAGTTGTATCATGCGTAAAAGCGATGCAAGGTCCCCGCTTCCTCAATAAAAATAGCACTTCAGAATGGACGGTTTTCCACGATATCGTTGACACTGGCCATGATTGAGTCCCAGTCTCCCTGGCTGAAATGATAAGGATGAGACAAGTCTGGCTCCACGACAAGTGGTATACGCACGTGAATTCCATGTTTCCTGACATCGGTGGGGCGTTCCACGTCTGGTTCGATGTTGTTGAGTCATTCAAAGGTTGCAGCATATATTGAGAGAATGCAAAGTCATTGTTAAACAGAGAGAAATCTTCTCCACCAGCAGGTAGTCCTATGAAAAGGTCGGCTTGGGTCTGTGATGCCCCGTTGGTATTGAAGATCCCGGGTAGGTCTTGACTGGACGGAAAGCTTTCAGGTGGTAATGATGGATTAGATGCTACGGCCACGCTAGAAAGGCTGTGAGATGTCTGGTCCGACGTGTCGACCGTGCGTGTTGAGCGCTTTAAGCTGAAAAAGTGGCCACGGGCACCCTCTGGCACCAATTGAACATGGGATGGGACAAATCCGTCGTTTTCAAAACTTCCTGGACGTTCCTGGTGTCTGGGCAGTTGACCGATGGCTAGAACTACGTTGAGAAGATCCCTAACCGCTCAAAGTCAGTCTATTACGCGAAGAGAAATGAAACCTAATTCGTACGATCTGCGGCCTGCCGCTGAATATCTAGATGGAGGATGAGAAATCACCATCGTTCAACACAATAGTTCTGACACGAACCTTGACTCGAGCTGCTGCATCAACTGCAACGATAGGTATACATCTGTCATATCCTTCGGAGGTTCAAATATAGGCGTCGCTCCCGGTTTTTGACGCCATATGCCAACGAGAAGGATCAATGCCGACGTGAATAAGGGGGTCTATGATGCGGAGCATCAGCGCTGGTAATTCACCTCAAAAGAAAAAAAAGGAACAGCAAATTCCTACGATAATATACGGGGCAAGTTCCAGAGTAAGGATGTCGGCGTGACTGCACGATTGGAGCACTTCGACGGTATGAATTATTTTCCGGGCAGCATTAGTACATATCTCGAGGGAGGGTAGAGCCAAGACCGCCTCTTGACCAGGCCGAGGGATGAATGGTCGGTGGATCTGAATCTGTACCCAATGATAGAAAGCGTGAAGCATGGCTGATTGCTGGAAGAAGACGGGATCAGGATTTTTTGGGTTCCACTTCACTGGTAGACGTTCGTCTCGAATGAAAAAGTATCGGTCTCTGAATATATAAAACTTACGATGCTCCGGAATCGTATCTACAAAATTGTTTAGGGCGGAATCTGAAGAGCGAACGATGAGTTGGTGTTTGCCACTAAGATAGGATAACACTTGCCAAGTTGCATGACCGCCTTCCTTTTCCAATCAATCCCAGATATCCCCATTCCAGACCACAGCTCGGATTTTCGCACTGCATACTGAAGACGAACCGATGGTCATTCTCGCCTGGAGTCATGGATTGGAAACTACTCACTAGAGTTCTTTGAGCGAAAGAAACAATATCCAGAAGCCTCAACAAAGTCGTGAAAAAGGACACGATAGATGGTTTCCCCTCCGGTTGTACAAATGCCTTTTCCGGGTCGGGATTCTCCCAGAATTCATCGTCGCATTCGATGGGTAGATCAAGATCAAAACTGCGAACAAATAGAAGTAGTCAGTCACGGTTTCGTCTAGAAAGTCAACAAAACCCACTCATCGGAAGTTGTAGCGCGTGGCCGACCCATGAATGAGCTAAAGAACAAGTCGGTTGAGATTAGGAACCAAAATGCTCGCTTGAACAATTCTTCTTCCACAGTGCTTTGAGAATGAACAGGTTTACGATGTACGCCCATTTCCTGGGCAGACCGAATACCAATACCAACCAATGTCCAGGCTGCCTGCGGTGTGGAAGTCGTTTGCAAATATATGACGCATAACTGAGAGTAAACATAAGTGGAAGTCAAAGCGGTAAACGGGAAGCAACGTACGCTTAACAACTGAAGGTCGTACAATGAGGGCGGATCGGTGAACGAATCCCGTATGAGCGGAACTTGAGAGAACCATCTCCATCCTAGACTATGTTCCGAAGTCGTACCTTCAGATAGATTGCGGGGATCGTTTGACTGACGCGCGCCAATAGCACAGACAGCCAACACGACGGCGCCAAATGAACGGTTCCGCAAATGCAAACCTTCCGCAGTCAAACGTTCAAATGTAGTTCGATGTAAGAGCGGGAATATAGGGTTCACTTTCGTGAAGTAGAGATCGACAACGTCACAAAGGAGGTCATCTTCCGGGAAGGTTAAGGGAGGTTCTGGCCGATGTGGTTTTGATTGCCACTAAACAGTTATGAGCGATACTGAATACTCCAAAGTCAATCGAAAGGCTAACCGAACTGGGTTCCCAGAATTCTAGCCGTTTGTGCCTGGTGAAAAAAGCCTTGGTAAAATTGGGATCTCTTAAAACATCGCGTCGAGAGTCCATTGCCGATTGTACCAACATGTAATTACTTGATTTCCCAAATTGCCTTCTGTAAAGATGTTGAAACGACATGTTTTTGAGTTCATGAGTGAGCGAATCAATAGAATCTTCGACATCACTCTCTTCGCTCTGAGCAGCTGATTCCGAAGGATCATTCGAAGGGGCTGGGGAAGCGTTGATCGATGAAGACTTGGACCATAGACGAGTTGCTTGTGCTAGCTCGGACAATTGTCTTTCGAGCGAACGGGCATGGTTCGCGAGCTTGGTCAATAACTCCTTGACGGCTTCCGGATCTTCTGGTGGGACATACGGTTTTGAAGAAGATAGAATGGCGTTTATGAGACTGCGGCAGTCCTTTGACGCGCTTCAATACGGGTTGTCCATGAACGCCAGAACAGAGAAGGAGCATGAGGCTCTCACCCGATCTTTGGGCCCCTTTTCTGGAGACAAACAGTAAATCAGCATCGGATCGTGACTGCTGTATCATTTTTGATGGGACGAGGATTAAACGTTGGACAGTAGCACCCACGATACCCCTCCCACTCTACCATACCCCCGATGTTACTTTAACTCTTCCGCGCCAAACAATACGTGAAGCAGCAAGGTTTCGGAAATAAAACCCACCTTCTGCTGCATTTGATGCGTACATTCAATCCTCACGGAAAGGCAATTCGAACAAGTTCCTCCTGGTGCGGTAGCACTATCACAACGGACTAGAAGGACGTGTCCGTCGAATCAATTAAATTCGTCTTTGAAAGTCATTTTGCGAACTCACTTTTCCTCCTTCTACATTCATCACACGCGTTCTGTAACCTCCGTTTCTTGAGACCTGGTTTGTCGTCGACCATCACCGGAATCACTTGTTCAGGAGGATGACGGCGGTCTATATGACTCGGATGATGATCATGTAAGGAGAAAGCGCTAAGAGGAGTCCGTGCGTGTGACCCCTCGTGACCCGGACTTGGATCTGGGCGTTTACGCTTGTTCAGTAAAATATCTCAGTACGAAGGGAATAAAAAGGTCTTATTGAAGTTTACACTTCTACCTGTAATTTTTCTACGTTATGGTCTTCATCAGCTTTCCCGTAAATTAAGACCTCTCCTAAATAGTCCGCCACGACCCTCGCCAAGGATAGAAGATCGTCATGAAATCATTTCCTGAGCCTCTTTCCGCTCCTCTCTTGACTCGTTTGCATCTTCTTCATAACCCTCCACCTTCATATCATTCAGTCCAAGCTCCTCGTTTTGCTGCCAAGTCCTCTCATATAGCTCTATCGTCATTGCTGGATCCGGGTCAGGGGCATACAGGTTCTGGATGTAAGAGTTTGCCAGAGGATCATCGAGGATGAGTGTGAATGGATGGGAACAAGATTTGACCTGAAGGACATTGCTAAAAAAACGATTCAAAAATCGAAAGAGACCACTCACCTCTTTGAGCTTTCCCAAAAACTCCGTGAACTTGTCACGTTCACTGGCCTCGGACGCGTCGCCTCTGACTACTTTTTCGGACAACTCCTCAAACACCTGCTCCAGAATACCTTCGATAGTCGTAAATCGGCCGCCGAGCGTTCCGTGCGTAAGGACAAGGTCAATCTCCGGTATGCTAAGCCCCGCGGTTTCAGACTGTCAAACACGTTATTCCGAGTTCGCGATACCATACTAAACAAAGAAATTACTTTGAGAATGTCTCGACTCATGTCATCCTTGTCCTCGACTTTTAGAGTAATTTTCTTGCCCTTCTCCGATATAGCTGCACCGGACTTGACTTCGTTGTCTCTGTATCCGCATTTATCACAGTTGGTAGACATGATAAGGACGTCCTAGTGGTATTTCAATGCGAAATTCGTTACGAAAGGCATTCGCCACTCACTTTAAAGTATGGAATGTTGACCTTCTTCATCAACGTATCGAGTGGATGACCACAACTCGAACAAGTTCCGTGGAACACGTATATCTCTTCATTCGTTCCCTCCGCGCCACCTCCGATGTCGTCATCATCTTCATCGATATCATCGAGAGAGACTTTTGCCTTCCCTTGAGTAGCACCTGTATGAACCATTGACAACTGCCAGAAGTTATGTCACAAAATGACCCTTCACGGCTCACCTGAAGCTTCATCAGGTGCCGCTACCAATCCCAATGCAACATTCTGCTGCAAACTCCTGGGATACGTCCTCATATTCCACTTTGGATCAGCTATAGTCCCAATAAACTCAATCCACGAATTCCCCGCTGGATCGTCCAGTTTAACCGTAAAAGCCGGCATGTGGAGATGTTCCTTCTGTGATGCCTTCCCCACTTGAACCGTCATCTCTCCATGTTCGTCTTCTTCTTCCTCATCCCCTAAAATTTCTTTGAACTTGTCTATCAAGACCTGAAGCTTCCCGTACATGGTAGGATCTTGATATTTTCGTAAAGGTTGATCGGTTTCAAGATCGGCTATTACATCTCGAATGAGACCTTCAACAGTCGTCAGTTGGCCGTGAGATGTAGCGGGAAGGGTAAGTTCGAATTCGGGTATTTGAATCGAGCAGCTGGGAGCCCTAACGATTTGACGGTCCAAGTCTGAACGAACGAGAATTCTGGCGGTGTATAACGTTCCTTCGGCTGTAAAAGATCTGCTCGGAAATGATAAAAAGAAAAGATGAGACCACGCACGTCGAATCGTCCCCGCCGACTGTATCTCGTTGTTCGTTGTCCCACAGTGTTCACAACGGAAAGACATGACAATTACTTCACGGAAATATGGTATCGACGTGAGCATCATTCGAGTTATGCCCTGCATGAGATGAAGGTGTCATTACTGGTTGCCGCGACGATTTCACTAAAAAAAAAGAAATCTTACCTGTTCACCGCATTTCATGCAAAGAGACTCTATCTCTTGTAAAGGCCGTTCATCCGCGTCCTGAGTATCGGACGCCCCAGTCTGAACGCCATCGTCATCTTCAGCTAAGTTATCGGCTTGATCTGCGAGTGCGCCAATGGGCGGAAAGAGCTCTTCTTTCTTTTCAGCCATTTTCCAAGGAGTATCTGGCGTGGAGGCGCTCGTGAAAAAATAAGTAGATCGCAGCTGATCGACACCCTGACAAGCCAGTGACAGCGGATTAATTTTGTACCACAGCGAGTCCCATTTTGATCAGCGACATCAACCACATCAGTGAGAAGAGGGGATATGTAACGGATGTTGTCACTACATCTTCAAAATCAAAAATTCAAAGCCACGTTTGGTATGGATGGTAAGTAGCTACAGCAGAAAAATGTATGATGTGCCTGTGATTAATAAATCTCTGATGGTGTGGTATGTGAGCCCAATTATTGTATTTGACATTTCATGAGTGATAGGGAAAGCGTAGATTTAGAGGCAAAAGTAGCTGTATAGAGAGGCGGGTGGATGGGTGATGGGGAGTAGAGAAGGAGAGCTACATGGAGTTTAGGTAGATATGAATAGTGAATAAGGTAACGCAGTCGTTCGGGATCTAGGAAAGGGTAGCAAAGGTGTCGCACAAATCGAGAAGAGGAAAATAAAGACATGAAGGAAGGTAGGAGAAAAACTGAGGTCATCAAGATACGACAATCCAGAGCTACAAAGCAATTGGCACGAATGTTGAAAAAGATGATAACAGAGGCAAGTAGCAAAACATTACGTGGTCTTTCTTCAGGAGGACTTCTCCGTCAACAGCCTAAATGGCCTCATTGGCAATACGGCGTCCGGGTCAAGTTTCTGATCCTCCTCGTCATCACTGTCAAGCAGGGTCTGTTTGTTGGCGTTGGCAACCTTCCCAGCAGTGCGCTTCACCGTCATAGGCGGCGTTTTCAGGAGTGCAGCAGCATTCCTTCCTTTAGCCTTGGTTGGCGTCGTAGGTTCCTCGCTTTCATCTGGTCGTGGGTTCTTGGCTTTCCTCGGCCAGAGTGCTCTCGGCCGGCCACGCGTATCAGGGGAAAAATCGGGATGCTCAGGTGGTAGCAAAGATTTGGGGTTCGGAGACTTGGCCCTCCCCGTTTTGAAATTATAATGGGGGTTAAGCATTGACCTTTTGACACCACGACTAAAGATTAGGAAGTCAACAAATTGGCCGAAAACAGACTGACAGATATACTCACAAAACCATGTCGATTGTTGGCTTTTCCTCAAAAACAGTGCCTTTTACCTCTAGCCTCTCAGCCGTTGTGGAGCTACCACTCGCAGATTTGGGCGAAGACAAGAAAGGGTCGTCCGGGGAGTGTATCAACATCAGAGGTGAGATGCCCGAGCGGATTTGCGACTTTGGAGTTTTGGGGGTCGTAGGAGGTGAGGATGTGAGTGTCGCAGCAGTATCATTGGCAGGGCTCTTCGTCTCGGCACCAGGCCCTGAGGACGAATCCTCTTCTACAATAGTGCGAAGAGAAGCAATTGCCCCAGCCCTACTGCTCTTGATACTGACTTTGGCCGCCCGAGGCCTGCGATGAGAAGGCGGAGGTGAGACCGGAGCGGATCCTGTAGTGGTAGACTGTTTCATCCGTCGTCGAGAGAGAAAAGACGTATCCGAATCTGAGTTGTCCTCGTCAAGAGTGTTTCCCATTTCAGGCTCCGAGAGTGGCCGCGACGACAAGTTCTGAGACATTCTTGATTTCGAGACTGAGGCCCGCTCTCCAACTCCCGCCCAAAAGGCATCTTGCTCTTCATCGTCATCGATGTCACTGAGCCGTCGTCGCTTACTACTCCGCGAGTTATTAGTCTCCTCCTCATCGAAACCTAAAAAGCCATGACCACCCTCTCTTCCTGCGTCACTGTCCTCCTCCGACGAAGCATCTCTCTTCGATCGCATGTTCCTTCGTCGCCTTTGAGTCCTAGGTGGTGTAGGTAGCGATGCTGTGGAAGCTGAACGCTTCAAAGGTCGAATGGGCGGTGATGCCACCCTGCGAGAAGACATGGCGGTGAAAATGAACGACGATATCTGGTCTTCTGCTCTGGTTTGACGGTGCAAATAACCCGTTCTAGGTGCAAGAAAATTGAAGAAATTGAGGGAAAGGATGTGATGTCGAAGCAGGAAAGAGAAGAAAACGGACAAGGGCCTCGCGGGGGGGTTCAAATGATAAGAGGGTAACGACCACGTGTTTGCCACATTCCCACAAGAACAAAAGACTAAATAAAGACAAACAACGCGTACAGCCTTGCCTCTTTTGTGTACTCAACCTATTGTCCGTGAAAATCCGCGAGAACAAGATCAGAACGGAGACGGTCGAGTCGTGTGCCGGTAGAATTACCCGTTCGACCTCAACCTCACATAGTGCCGTGTAACACACAGTGACTCGGACTCCCATACTCCAGCCTGCAGTTGAGCGTGAGCGTTTTGCCAGTAGCACACTCTTCGACGCTGTACGAAGACGATCTCTCGCGGTGACTGTAATTCATATAGAGGGAAGGCTTCTGATTGCTTGGTATTGAAACTCAGATCTCTGCCATTCTGGAGGCCTCTCACTTTTTCCAACGTGCCTCTAAGATACCGGTGGGTTTCCCGATATGCATGCTCCTAGTACACATTGACGAACCAACAACATTAGTCGCCGAAGATGAGAAAATGTCGGTCTCTTGACAGGGCATATGCCGATGTTTTGAGCTCCTTGATGCGATGAAAACCATCAAACCTAACGGATAGCAATGACCAAACTCAAGCAATCCTTTATCATATTCCGAGGGACGATAATCAAATGAGGAATGAAGGTGAGCATTTGGTGTACAGCCTATACGTGTCCAAATGTCACCACCCGTATGTTAGTATGCCCTGAGGACAGTACCAATGTTACACAGACACTAGGCGGAGGTCTGATGTTGAACGGCTTTTCGTCCTCCAATTCCGCCTGTCATCACTGGTTATATTATATGAACACATGATACCGGCACTGCAACCTGAATGAAAGCGAAGATGAATGTATCATTATATGTAGCGGGAAAGGTTGAGAAGTCCAATTTTTCCAGGCCTCCGTGACGCATTTCCTAGTACATATAAGTATCGGCAGGACGCAATTCACGAAAAAGCAGGTCGCAGCCCATCATGGTCGTGGAGTCGCCTGCCGTTCGTGGAGAAGATTACATTTGGCTGTGAGTGATCCTACTTTTGTATAGTTACACACTTAATGGACTTTCTTCAACTAGGACTTTGCCTCGCCTCCTTGCTTTTGCACTGAACTGGTGCCTTCTTGGTGCACTCACTGTTCAGTTGTATACATATCACATCTCATTCCGCGATCGATTGGGGTTCAAGATCCTGGGTAGGCGTGTTCGCTCTCTTCGCATCGTCATATGCTCAAGGTCCCTACACAGTATACGGCGTCTACGTACTCGATGTGGCCCAGACGTGCTCGGCGACATACGACGCAGTACAGTGGTTTGGATACGGTTGGGGTGATCCAAATGGCCTAGAGGCTCTATACACCACGTTTCTTAACGTACCCCTCTTGACGAGTATAATCGGAACTGCCGTTCAGGCATGTCTTTTCTCCCAAGCCATACGTGATCTCCCACTAACGATTGCGAAAGATATTCTTTGGGTGGAGGATATGGTGCTTTTCAAAGTCGAACACGCTGTTTGGGTTCGTTATCTCGATGGCACTAACTCAATTAGGCGGCGCTGTAGCCACCTCTTACTTCGTTAGTGTTTACCTCCCTAAGTTTCGCTCTTACCTTTTTTGCTAAGTTTTGGTAAAGGTCTTCATCAACCCGTGGGAGGGGATCACCAGTCCTGGCCTTGGTAAATCAGTCGGAGTGAGGCTTGGTACTTCCGCCGCTGTCGACATCGTGATTGCAAGCTGCATGACCTGTTTCGTGAGTTTTATCTTATGAGCCTGTACTCTTCATCACTCACTCTGAGATATCTGACAGCTTCTGCGAAACCGTAATGAATTTTCCATACGTACAAACGCTGTTGTGACAAAGCGTACGCTCAAACCTACCATCTTGACGACCTGCATCCACTGACTCCGCGCTTTCCAGTTGTACGGCTTACAATAGAGACCGGGACGATAACTGCTGCTGCCGCGATCCTCGATCTCATATTTTTTCTCGCCATTCACCACAACGCCTTACATCAACTATCTGGTGTTACGCTGTCCAAACTCTACACCAACTCCTTACTCATGTTATTCAATAACCGAATGCAAGTTCAACGTGATCTTCCGTTGGTGGAAACGAGGCCAGATTTTACGGATCACTCGTCGCGGCGGCAGGAGTTTGGATGGAGTGTTAGTAGTCGACCACACACTTCTTCCATTGAAATGTTCCAAGCAGGTGTGTTCACTCTCTCAGAACTTGACGTAGAGGATCCACATGTTTATCAAGCTTCAGAGAAGTGGCCGAGAGAAGGGACTGTCAATTCAGGTTCAAGCTCAAGTGCATGACTGCCGGAGATTCATTGTGCTTTGAAGGACGTTGTGAGGTAGGGTGAAGTAGAAGACAAAAAAGGCTACATCCAACAAATATAGTGGTGATGAGGCTCGCGCCGTCATTCGCTGAAGATTCACTGACGTGCAATTTTAGCACGGGTTGGTCCTGTTGTGTTCACTTGGAGGCAGGACTTGGAGTAATCTGGAGTCAATGGCAGTCCCGGGATATCGATATAATTTGTATACATAGATTGTTTCATCGAGAACGGCAAGATGATAGTATTAGCCCGACAGTTCGAACGTAGTACAGTGATCACGATTCACTACTGGTTTCTATTCTGATACAGACCCATCGAAAGTTGTCGTGAGGAATAGGAAAATTGTGGCAAGATGCTGAGGGAGAGGGGAAAAGGTTACATAGATGCCGGCGGAGCGTGACCTTCCCGCCTGCGCGCCTTCTTCTTCTCTTACACTAACCGTAAGCTTCAGCGCTGACTGCGCCATTCATTCATTCAGTACCATGCCCGTGGGACTCGGAAGTAATCATCCTCATTTACAACACGCTGTCGCCAACGTTGGGTAATTGAAAATCTGGAGGAGTGTACCTTGGTCCTCGAAGTGACCAACACGGTGCTTCAGCCCATCGGTCTGGAGGTTTAAACTTTAAGAGTAGCTAGAAAGTGTGGTAAGTTTCCCCTTGGTGAAATATGGTGCCGAAACTCATATCTTTCTCCAAGTCAGGTCAATGTCTGCATCGTTATAAACTTTCGGTGACACGATTTCAACGGGAATTCAAGACATTTCTGCGTTACTTCCTCTCCTCGGCACGGAACAGTGCGAACGACATGTTGGGACGGCACTTGAAAAGGGCTTTCTCTACGCAGCAGCCACTCCTCTCTCGATTTTGGGGAGTTTAGGAATAGTCAAGACAGCTTTTGCTACCCTTTTGGCGACTATCACGTACCCTTTTTACGGAGGGGATTGGTTGGACGATGCTGGTTTCAAGGCTCCAGGATCCGCCTCGTCCATGGTCACTATCAACAGAGGCACGAAACAGTATGGAGCAGAGGTCAAATTGGAGAGGCTGATGGAAGACCAGCATCTCAGTGACCCAGAGCTTGTCTCTGACATCGAGTGGTCTGGATGGGGAAAGAAAATGGCATCTGTGCGTCATTTGAGTTTGAAAAATAGACTTGCCAGTTACTAACCCTCGGGATTCCAGAGTATCGTATTCTCATAGAACCTGCAACTCATGCTTACCTCGGCACTCAGCGCGTTCGTTAGCATCTCTCCATACCTCTACCTTACTCATGGACATTGGAAGGAGCCTTTGTCGTGGATTTCCCCCGTCCTCCGTTCATTCGGCTCGCTGTTTTGCGTAGTATCGGTGCAGCTAGCTTTACAGCTACGGATACACCACATCACCAAATCCAGCCTGCTACTCCTTCAGGCAAGACGGCGATATCCCTTATCTGACGTAGAGGCCATGAAGGAGCGGGAAATGGTTTGGAAGAACGTCTTCAAAGGCTCACTGTGGAGTTAGAAAGCCGACTCGATAGTGACCTCGAAAAGTCTCTTACACCCCAGGAGTGGCAACAAATAGGGAAGGATCGAGACGCTTTAGAAGCTCGCCGATCGCTGAACTTGAGGCTACTAATTCTACAGATGCTATTGGCGGCTGGTATGGCAATGATAGTGGCAGGTTATGTTGGTTGCTTCAGCCTCGTCAGCCATTCAGAGGAAAATGGACCATATGTCTGGCTAGGAATGGAAATTACACTTTCTCTTCTCCGAATATGTCTGTGGGGATGGAATCCAACATGGGATGACCACAGCACAGGAATGAAAATGCGGCTGGAGCTCCATGACTCGGATAAAAATCTTGGATGCGATGTTCCCTCGGATGATGAGCCGCTTTTCCTCTCACTTACGAACGAAATCGACGTTTTGGAGGGCGTAATCGAAGACACCCGCGACTCACTGTTCCCTCTCATAACGACGCCACACCATTTGTCTCGACTATCGTCATTCTGGTTACGAGATGATATAATGTGGAAGTGGAGGAAGGATCAGAGGGAAAGTTTTATTGTTGAGAGTGCGGAAGATTTTCTAGCGACCGCCACATCATTTGTTGGGCCTTTGCGTCGACTCGAAATTGAGAGCACTTCTCTCTTTTATAGTATAGTTCCCTACGTTGACAATGTCGGCGAAGCACGTAAACTTCTCTGGACCACTGCTCTTTATATTGGGTCCAACAAGTCGATTTCCATCTTCACTGGCGGGAGCAAAATACCTCACAATGTGTTCTCTTCGAATTGCGATGATCTTCCAGGTACACGGGCTCTTTCAGGTCACCCTGGAGACTGAGATTATGTACCAAACCGAATCAGTCGAAGTTTTGGATTCGAGAACATTCACTATGATCTTGGAACATTCCTACGACCTTTTCAGCCGACTTTTTGGTTGTAATATGTACTCCGACCTTGACTTACTTTGGACAGTCACTTTCCCAATCCACATAACCACCGATCAACCCGAATGTTTCGCCCCCTTGACGAGATTTGACAAGGAGTACATGCGACTCTGTCAGACATACGATCTCAAAGGGGATTATTGCTCACAGAGAGGAAACCTCGTTTTCTCTCAACTGCCAGCCGGTTCATTGCGGTACATCACTATGGTTGAATACGGCGTGTTGATGGAGAGCGCCGTGCTAGAGATATATCTATGTTGCATCGAGCACGACTACACACGAACTCGCGGGTTCCTTCCAGCCATGTCTCGCCGTCTTATACTCGAATGGATCCGGAAGATGCAAGCACGTATCGCTGTAGAACGACGACAGTGCAAAACTAGATCCTCTAATTTACCAGCAGAAGCTCTCGAGACATGGGATTCATTAGCTATCGAACTACGATCACTGCGGTTTCTACCCCCCCGAAAGTCCGGTCTTGCAAAAGTGGAGGGGCTATCTTCACGTCTTGCTCACAACGGAGAAAGTTCCCAGTGTTATAGAGCTTTTTGAACTCCAGCTGTTCTCCAACATGAGGTATCTCGAGAACGCCCTATTGCCGCTGTTCACCAAGTACGAAGGCACCACTGGTACCCCAGAAACCCCGATTTATCACAACATGGTGACTTATCTTCGGTCGAGTCTCCAACTCCCTCAGAACTCCCATCCTACCAGTTTGTTTGACCGTATCAACGTTCACGGCCCAGCTTCTACGTGGTTTTCCCCTTCCCATATGTCCATTCACAAAGTCACCAAGGACGTTCTGTCAGCCTTCCCAACAAAAAATCGACAGAATTCAAATGTTGCAATTTTACGAGGTCCCTCTTACAGGTAATCAAGGAAATGTTCAGCATTCTCAATTCCAACCTTCAACCTCCGACGGCTCTCTCCACGCTGAGCTTTCGAGATATTCAAGAGGCCCTCCGTGAGGTGGACAATCCTTTCATTGGGTTGATCTCCTCTATTCTGAAGAAAAATGAAAACATCATCTGTGTTGTTATGTCGATGGCACGATCGTTGATTACTTTCAACAAGTCATTCAAAAGAACCGAGAGAAGTGGAAACGTAATGCGAACCGTCAGGACGAGTTGATGTATCGCGCTGGCCTTCAGTTTACCCCGTCGGAAGAGGAAGGGAACACACATGTTCTTACGACCGGCGACGTTTGTTTCATATGGAAACAGGATGTCTATTTAAAAGAGGGCGCGGAGATTTATATGTTGGTGTATATTCCTGCGTGTGGAAAGATCGTTCCTGTTATCTCGTTGGTGCTTGACGATGTGGATGTGGATGTGACTGCAAAACTTCGGCGTTCGACAGTACACGATATATTTGACGTTGAAGTTGAAATTCCAGAGATTGAGACGGAGGTTTCGGTATCTAGTGGTCAACGGACTCTTGAGCTAGATGGGTTTACGGATGTGGAGGAAGGGTGTTACGAGCTGCGTATCGGGATCAAGGAAGGGTGGTATTTGTCTAAGAAGGTTGTAGTTGAGTTTATACCTGGAACAGGAAAGTCGGCGTGTTACACACAGCTAGGTATCTTGGAGGCCGAGGAGAGGATGATGTCGCTGCCCCATCAGCCTCAAGCTCCTCGTACCATACGAAAATCGAAAGGAATGAGAGACGATATATAGCAGCCAAGCGGTGGCACAACTTAACGTAGCCGAACCTCAGACTTGCCTCCCTGCATCGCGACCGCATCTCGGTGGTCAATACAAACGAAGGATGGAAGTACTTGAGTGACATGATCTCTGACTTACAGAGACGAGCCATGTACAAGGCCGTGCTTCTCTCGCACAGTCTGTATCCGTGGAGGACTGAATTTACATGGAATAAGATCGCGGTTATCTAACTCTTACTACGCCAAAACGTTCCGCGATGGGGTGAAGGGAAGATCATGAGTTGGCGGATACCAAAGGAGTATTCGAGCATCGAGAGAGTTAGAAACCTTCCGTAATTGTGGTTCATGATGAAGAAATGATCACCGGTGTTTTGATGTCAGTACTTGTATACTTTATCGTCACTGTACAGTTCTCGCCTCTCACTGGGGTACAATGTGCACCGGGCTTTTTGGTCACGGATCAAGTATTCTCCTGCCAATATCCACAAATCAAAAGTCTCACACCGCGACTTCAACGGCTTCATGACTCCATGTATAAGCTTACTTTATAATTACAGCTTCAAGACCCTCGTAGGGCAGTATTCATTACATTCTATCTATTTGCTTGCCTGGTTTGTCCGGGCTCCCTTCAAAGACGGTTGACATTGCCCAAATCCGCGCAAGCTTCCTTGACACGCTCTGTAAGGGTTTTTTCACCTTCGCGAACCCAAACACGAGGGTCGTAGTACTAACATATATCCGCAGTGAGCTCAGATCAATCGACACACGGACGATGGTCTTTACCTTCTTGTTGGGTTTATCAGGTCCTTCTGGGTTACCGACTTGAGATTGCAGGTAATCCTTTTTCTTCTGGACGTAGTCCTACACAGTGCGACTCAGCCGCAGTGGAGATTGTTGAAAACAAAAAAACCTACCCTGATACCAGAGAGATATGCAAACTGGGTGTCAGTGTCGACATTCATCTTGACGACACCATTACCGACGGCCGTTTTGATCTCATCTTTCGTGGAACCGGATCCACCGTGGAAGACGAGGAAGCTGTGAAAAGTTCAGATTAAGAGAAACACATGATACAGGTTCAGTCGTGGACTCTCACAGAGGCTTGTCGTTCTTTGCCTTGTCACCCAATTTGGCCTTCGCGTGTGCCTGGTGTTTCCCAAGCAGATCCGGCTGGAGTTTTACGTTGCCGGGCTTGTACACACCATGTACGTTTCCGAACCCAGCAGCAATCGAGAAACCGGGACCGACTTGGCTGAGAGCATCATACACGTCCCAGATATCCTCAGGTTGAGTGTAAAGAGAGGCGTTGTCGACGCCAGTGTTGTCTACACCGTCTTCTTCACCACCGGTGATACCGATCTCCATCTCTAGCCAGATACCAAGTGGGGCCATGCGCTTAAAGTACTTGACGCAAGTTGCAATGTTTTGGTCTTTGGGCTCTTCGGAAAGGTCGAGCATGTGGGATGAGAAGAGAGCTTCTCCATGTTGCTTGTGGTACTCCTCATCGGCTTTGAGCATCCCATCGAACCAAGGAAGAAGTTTCTCTGCGCAGTGATCGGAGTGGAGAATGACAGGGCTAAAAACCACGTATAAATATCGCAGAAAGCAAAAGAGAGCAAAAACTACGTACACTCCATAGGCTTTGGCCACAGTTCGGATATGGTGGGCAGCAGCAACAGCACCCGTGATAGACGCCTGTTGCTTATCGTTGGCAAGACCTTTACCAGCAAAGTAGGCGGAACCGCCCTGAGAGACTTGCAGGATGATCGGTGCTTTGATGTCTCTGGAAATCCGAGGTTAGTGTGGTCAATCGACAGGAACGAGAGTAAATGCACCTCGCAGCTTCCAAGACGGCGTTGGCTGTCGATGAAGACGTAACGTTCTAGATATGAAAGATGAATATCTCGGTCGAAAACGGGTAACAGCACACTCACAATGGCCTAATTGAAATTTCAACCCCAATCTACTGGTCAATCGCCGCACAAAAAGCACTGTCGAGCTGTCACTTACGGGGATCGCGAACTAAACTCCACCACAACAGCTTCAGAAACGCTCTTGACACTTGAAGCAGAGCTCACCTTGTGCTCTTTAGCATAATCAAACACCTTGATCACATTCTCGCCAGTCAAGACGCCAGCCTGCGATAGAAAATCAGATTTGGTGGTCAACGAATGAATCTTGCGCAAGAGAAACTGCGAGAAGCGCGACATACCGGAACAATTTCGAGGAGACCCATTGTTGGTTTGAGAGAGAAGATGGGAGTAGGGAGTTAAGTTGTAGTTCTGGCCGCGAGGTTTGAAATTTCTCTTTAACGGAGTATCCCGGCCTATCGACGATCGGGATTAGCTGGGTAATTCTATAGCGGCCCGGTGGGCGCGGACAGTCCTTCGTTGAGCCATCGACTTGGCGAAATGCTTCGAACTTCCGGTGCTCATACCTGGAAACCTTTTCCGTTGAAACCCTTTTTCCACCTCATTTTTTTCGTGAAATCACAGAAGCTCCCGGCCGGGCTCAGAGTTCAAGATGTAAGCGTAACCTTATCGACCCTACTTATCGTGCCGTTACAGTAGAGTAGTACTTACTGGGTGTAGGATATAGCATATCAAATTCGAGTACTGCTATCGTAGTTTACACATTATTTCTAGCTAAAACAGGTACGTACATGTCTGTATTTTAATCATTAAACAGTGACACAACTCGAAGCCGTCATTCAAACGATAGGAAAAAAGCGAACTATGTATGCTGGAATAAATAATCCAGTGACAATGACGATTGTTCGAAGACATGAGGCTAAAAGGCTACAATGGACGATTAAGCAAAAAAACAAACAACAAAACAACGGATAACAGTGGACAGACAAAACAAGTAGAGAAATAAAGATAGGAAAGGCAGAATAAACAAGGAGTAGGAAGAAAAGAGAAAAAAGATGAAAAGAAAGACTCAAGTTCGAGGAACGAGAGAAGTAAAACACCTCAAATACCGTCAACTGCGTCCCATCGCAACCGTTTCCCTTCAACAGGCTTCCAGTAATATTGCTTGTACTTCTTCGTTTCGTTCCTCTTCCCAGCCCTCGGCATGATACTCTTGATAAGAGTCGCTCGTTCTTGATCTTCATCTCGTTCCAGCACGTAAAAGTAATGTGCCTCCAGGGAGCGATCGGAAGAGTCCTGAACGAAGATGAGGGTTTCAGTAAAAGCAGCCGAGAACGAAAGAAGCAAATCAACTTACCCTGCCACTACTATTGACCCTACCAAACATCCCGCACCTGGTCATACCCAGATCCAAAACTCTCACAAGCTCATACATCCACCGTTCTCTCTCGCCCTTCTTCGATTTGACTCCGGCTTCCTCTTCCTCATCTTGATCTTGGAGGCCCTCAGCCAATCGCACCAGAACTCCAGGACGGGACTGAAAAATGGTCTTGTAAAGAGCCGACACCGTATGCGAGGATGCACGAGATTGTGCCATGGTCTCAATAAGGAGACCAATGATTTCGGCATCACGAGGATCGAGGGGTGGAAGTGGTTTCGGTGGGGCTTTTGATGAAAGCTTTCTACGGGAAATCAATTTCGAGGATTTAGCAAGCGCACGAGATTTGGATTTTGTTTTCTTCCGGACTATCTCTTCCTCATCTTCCTCTTCCTCTTCTTCGCTCTCATCATCGTCACTGCTCTCATCACTACTCGCTTCCTCCTCGGC
Source organism: Marasmius fiardii PR-910 (assembly GCA_014904975.1). Taxonomy (NCBI): domain Eukaryota; kingdom Fungi; phylum Basidiomycota; class Agaricomycetes; order Agaricales; family Marasmiaceae; genus Marasmius; species Marasmius fiardii. The sequence continues at coordinate 1,059,861 of MU127789.1, forward strand.
ATCCGAAGAGACTACTGACGAAAGTGGCGAGGTCAGTCTTCTCTTTTCAGTCGCCTGCTCCTGTTTCTCGTCCTCCGACTCTAATTCAGACTCGGACTCAACAATCATGCGCGAAGCCCTGGAGCGTGAAGTGCTGCTGCTTCCAGACGATGTGGGCTTTGTAGGACGTGCCTGAGTAGTCAACGCCGGCCGAGAGGGCGGAACCTTTTCTGGCTGTTGGCGTGAAAGCTTGGTGCTAGGTTGTGCCACACTCTTAGCCAAAGAGTCATCTGTGACACTGGGGCGCTTCCCCTGCAGTGGCTTCGGTTTTGCCTTGACAGACTCAACTCTCGTTTCCTTCACTTGTGCCTTTGGGGTAGGCTGTTTCTGAACCTGTGGTTTTGGGCGCTGTTGGCTCTTTGTATGATCCGGTTTCACCGCTCCTACTCGTTTGATAACTCTGACCACAACCCTGTTCGTCGCAGGCGAAATAGTTGTAGGTCGATTAGAATGCGCATGGGGTTGTGGATGCGAGGCACGATGGGAATGTGAAGGACTGAAAAAATCTGCATCAAAATGCGGACGACCAGGATCAACTCGAGGTTTTTTCATTGGCGGTCCAGTAGCAACTGACTGGTACGGCCGCTTTTGGCCCCCGTTGGTGTGTACCGCTTTACTGTTCGTGAGAGCAGTAGAGTGAAATTCCTTCACTGAAATGGAAGTTTTTGGGAGGACCGCGGAAGGTTGATTTCCTGATTGTGCAGGAGGGGCATTGACGACCTCGTTGGTTGTTGCTCGCAACACTATCGCCTCCTTCTCTTCCGATTCGAAAAGCTCCCCGGTAGGTATCTTGATAGAGTCAACAGCTGCCGCTGTCTCCATCTCCGTCGCATACACGAGGTCATCTAAACTAGGTGTGGTTCGTGAGGAGCTAGTGAGGCTGGAAAGAGGGCTAAAGAGTGGTAATTCGGTCAAAGTGACTTCGGATAAATCGCCAGTGGGCAAGATCGGGGTTACTGGTGAATAATCCTCAACCGTTGCGGTGGTACTAGTTATTGGAACATCGTTCAGCGTGCCGCGGACCTTAGAAAAACCAACGCATACGTCAGCCTATACGTTTGCGGAAGACGTGTGATCATCAGCAGTCGCACCTGAGCTGGAAGATCCGAATCCTCCATTACCTCCGCTCGTCCAATCACAGCCCCTTCTCCTTGTATGTCATAGACGGATCCGTCATCCGAGCAAAGCCCTGGTTCTAGGTTGCTGACGGAAATCATGCTTTCTTCAAGTAAGTCAGCCTAGAGAACAAGAATGGTTAGCTGATTTTTCAATTCAGTAGGTGACGAAACCTCCCTGTGTCTCGTGAGAATCGTCACCACTGGACTCAATGTCATCCATCACAACATCTTCCGTTGGCTGGTCCTCATCCTCGGGAAGTGATGTGTAACGATCATCCTCCGTGATTGATGCGCAGTCAGATTCAGATGGAATAATATCGTCTGAATGGTCTGGTAGGGACTTCTCAAAGGAGACAGGTGAACTCGCGAAAACTGGAGACGACGGCGGCAGAGAGGACGGAGGTAGCGAAAGCTCGCGCGGCTGCATGGGAGGAGATATCGAAGGGGTGATTGACTTTTCGTGCACAAAAGAGTGATCTTGATGTAAAGAGTCCCACCCAGGCGCAGGTTCCGAGACATGCCTCGGAGGGCTGCGAAAGAGTTTCAATGATTCACAGTCCTGCACACTTGTGGGTAACGAGGAGGGCAAAGAGATGGCAGGCTCTGAGCTGCGCTTCTGGTGCTGAATTGTTTGAGGCAAGATAGTTTTTGTCCATAGCCCACGTTCAGAGGAAGTTTCGAAAGTCGTCGAGCGACGACGTTCGGGAGAGAAGGAGTAGGTATCTTGGGTGCTGATATCATTTTTCCTCTGACCCTCTTCTTCCTCGTCCGAGAACGGCTGCTCTGCTAAAGATGGTTCCTGGGAATAACGAAACGGAATACGATGACGGAAATAATCTTCAGTGTCGTCCTCCTCAGAGGAAGAATAGAAGACATGTTCAGGAAGCGTTGTCGATGGCTGAATTATAGGAGAATTTTGCGTCTGCCGAGCTGGATGATATAAATGGGACGCTTCGACCGCTGGCGGACTGGCAGAGCTCCATGAGGACGAGATTGAGCTCGAGGATGAGGATATGTTACGACTAGAGCTCAGGTTGGAAAGTCGAATATCTCCAAATAACTCCTTGAAACTGGGTAAAGTTTGTCGCGGAGGCGTAAAATTATGACCAGTTTCGGGATCGCGTGCTACCAACTTCCCCTTCCCATTATTATATGCGCTGTAGCTAACCCTCTCCATTTCCAACTCTCGCTGAAGCTCACGTTCACGTCCCATATTCCTGTCATAACGCGCGTTAAGATATGTAAAGTATGGACTTGGACTGTGAATTGTTGTAGTGGGATTGGTGTATGGAACGGGTGATACAGGCGGAGGGGAAGATGAGGGACCTGGATCAGAGGGCCACGAGGAGGATGATGACGACCATGTCAGTGAGGCCAACGCGCGGTACGGCGTTGAAGAGGTACGAGGGGTGTATGAGAATGGCGAGGTCATCGCCGTGAATGTTGGTGACAGTAGAATGATAAGAGGCGGCTCCATCACGTGTAATACTCTTCTTCCAGTAAACGCGTTTCGCGCGGAGATTCAATTTCGACGCGTGACGCGTCAATCACGAGTCATACGGGGACCGTTCGACGCTCGGCGTTGCTTGGACGTTGCGTGCCGCTTATCTCCGGGCGATATTTCCGGAGGAGGTCGGCGGCCATGTATATGAACCGAAGTTTTGAAGTTGACTACCTAGCACATCTATGGTTGGAATGTTATCGATAAATATCTGGGGTCACTTTTACAAAGCGGAATCATTCATACAAAAAAAATATGACTGGTTCATTGGCACAACAAACCCATACAGAGAAATAATCTATTTCTTATCTTTATCCTTTTCACCCTGCGAATCTTCCATGCTCATGGCAATCGCCCTAGCAATAGCTTCGTCCTCATCCTCGTCTTCATCCATCTCCTCATTTTCTCTCGGTTTTGGCGTAGGTGCGTCATCATCCATCTCAACGTCCTGCTCTTGCGTGGACATTGCGATAGCCTGCTGTAGCATAGCTTCCTCCTCATCGTCCGTGGGATCTGCAGGTACCGTAGATGTAGCACCAGACGGTTGAGATGGTTGAGAGGTTGCGGTATTGGTGGAGCTAGGTGCCGAAGCGGATTCAGCTGCTTCTCGTGCTTGTGCTTCTTGCATTGAAAGACGTAGAGCCTATTCAAACATGAGAAAGAATTGAAGGAATATGGCCGAGAGGGTGAACATACCATGGCCAACTCAGGATCCAAACTGGGGTCGACTCCAAACTCAAAGTCATTGGCATTGGAACCTGATCCTGAGGGACCTCCACCACCGGTGCCGCCGAGCTCTGCTGGAATACTAGCGCTGCGATCCTCAGAAAGAACCGGTGACGATATGAGGACATCTGATATCAGGTTTGGCCCAGGCGGTACAGTCACCAGATGTCTGCACCCGAAGAGACAAGTGAATTTTCGTGAAGCGAAACTTTTGAGAAAGAACCCACGAATTCTCACTGCTACTCGCAGCTTCCACGAATGACTTCATGATTGTCTTTCCTTCCGAATCCGGCTCTTCGATTCCATCTCCAAAGCATACGATATCGACAGCGACATTGTTCTTCTTTAATTTCTTCGCCAGTTTTACCATCGCCTTCTCATCCGCGGCTTGTCCATCTAGCGGCGAGCCGACAAAAACAATAATCCGCTGTCTTAGATTCTTGTTTTCGCGATGTTTCAGAGCAAGTTGAGCAACATTGATAGCAGTCGGAATATCGATTTCTCCGCCAATTTTGCTCGACGTTTTGTGAAGGGCTTGGAGGATTTGTCCAAGGTCTTTTGAGTGCGTAACTAAGACTTCTGCACTATAAACGGAATCAGATTATAATAGATACTTATTTGGACCATTGAGTTACCCTTTGCCGGCCATCGACATTACGCCGACAGTGTTCTCTGGATTTGAATCCACCTTGGTCTGGAAGACGACGTTAACAGCGTCTGCCTGCGCATCGAAGCGAGTAGGCTGATAGTCTCCATTCCGCATGTACTCGGAATTATCTATAACCATCATCGTGGCTTCCAGAGGCATCTTGAAGAACGATTTATCGAGGTAGAAATCTTGGAGGGATAATGAGGGGAGAGCTGACGCGTCTATACGCGACCTAAAATCGGATTACTTAATCGACCAAATGTCGAGCGCTTTGTCGAGCGCTTCGCTGCAGCATGCTTACTGTGAGTTTTGCATATCCATATCTCGCCCAAATAGGGATAATTCTAGGAAAACATGAAACATTTGAGCTATGCTACGCTGCATCTAGTACTAGTGAGTACTACACATTTTAAACTCCTCGTCATGGGAAGGACGCCGCATCGACGTCAATCGCCTTGTCGTAACTTCCAGCCCAATCAAAGTCAGTGGGCTTGACCTTTCCTTCAGGTCAATAGGAATGTCTAGTGTAGACAGTGATGTCTAGTGTAGACAGTGATGATGCTGTTGGTTGACGACCGTGGATGGGTTCTTTAGGTAGAGCACCATAATATCGGAACTGGGGGGCATGTCTCTTCGGAGGGAGATCTATTTTTCTCCGTACCTCTCCACAAACTCGACGACTAGGTGACTCTCTCTTCCCCTAAATATGTGACACAGCGAGAGTCGTGTTCAAGAGCTTCGATAGATCTAAACATGATGATCTTACCCACGTCTGTGAGTGAGGGAACGGTCTCTGGGAACACGCGCTCGTTGTCTGTAACCTCCGAGAAATTGTGGCTCACCTTGAAGAACAGGAGGGTCATTGGGTTGCACGACTGTGAGGAGATTGCTCCGTCGAACAGGACCTTGCATTGTGTGAATGAGTGCGCAGCACAGCTTTGGCTTTCCCGCCTGTGATTTCTGTCACGCGACGATCACAAATCCTTCCTCATGGCTCCCAAACTTTGTGCTCTATGCTCAACCAACAAAGCAATCTTGAAAAGACCAAAAACTGGCCAGCAAATATGCAAAGAATGCTTCTTCTACGTCTTTGAGACCGAAGTTCACAATACCATCACCCGAGCTGGCCTTTTCAAACCGGGGGACAGAGTTGCCATCGGTGCTTCTGGGGGAAAGGGTGTGTTGATTGTTTTGTTCGCGAAGAGACGGAAGAGAACCATTTACAGATTCAACCGTTCTTGCATACGTCCTCAAGACTTTGAACGAGCGATACAACTATGGCCTCAATCTCTTCCTACTGTCCATCGATGAAGGCATTACAGGCTACCGTGATGACTCACTCGAAACGGTGAAACGTAACCAACAGCAATATGACATGCCTCTCAAGATTCTCTCATACGACGAATTGTATGGATGGACAATGGACGCTATCGTCTCACAAGTCGGACGGAAAAACAACTGCACGTTCTGCGGTGTGTTTCGCAGGCAGGCGTTAGATCGAGGAGCAGCGATGTTGGATGTCGATCATATCGTTACTGGGCACAATGCGGATGATATAGCTGAGACGGTTCTGATGAACAGTATGTCCATATATCTCTGTTTTTCGCTCGCCAGATGACTGACTTTAAAAGTCATGAGAGGTGATATTGCACGCTTGGGACGATGTACCTCGATCGTGACAGAGGGAGAGGATACGATCAAGCGTTCAAAGCCATTCAAGTATGCCTATGAAAAAGAGATAGTCATGTACGTCAGTTTACGCCCATTCACTAGTCGATGAATAACGATTTGCAGGTACGCCTACTTTAAAAAGCTCGATTACTTTTCCACGGAATGTATTTACTCGCCTGATGCCTATCGAGGTCATGCTCGGACGTTTCTCAAAAGCCTCGAAGCTGCTCGACCGAGTGCAATAATAGATATCATCCACTCCGGAGAGGCCTTTGAAGTTAGAGAGGAAATAAAAGCAGGGCAGAAGCCACAACGTATGGTTCTCTTGCCTGCCATTGAAAAAAAAAGCTGACTGACTGTGTTTGTGATAGAAAACTGCAAACGTTGCGGGTACATGTCTAGCAATGATCTTTGCAAGGCATGTACCTTGCTGGAAGGTCTGGAGCGTGGAATGGCGGCTTCAGGAATTGTGCGTTCGTTGATATCTTCTTGGACGATCTGAATTGATACCGAATGTTCAGACCGAGCGTGCGAGAAAGAAGCTCGATGCTGAAGGGCCTGCTCCGGAGAATTTGCGTACAATACCATTCTACCAGAGGAGTACCAAAACGCCAGGACCAGACGTTCCGATCGTGGTGGAGGGTCCTTCTTGATCCAGATGCGTATGTCGTCTTTGACGTGAAGTCACAGTACAAGAGGACGCCGTGTCGCACCACTTATTGGGCTACGAATGTACGCTCGACATACCTCCGATCTAGGATCTCGGAGGCAACTTGACAGTATTATTGACATATACGAATGATATAGATTGAAATTGTCCGGTCAACGTTCAACATTCAGCGTTCAGACTCTGATTTCATTAAAAAGCCCAGGTGGAGAGAGCTTCCGGAAGCCGTTGCGTCATCATGATCCCTAGATGGCATCCTTTGCGATGTTGACAACTCACGGATTTGGAATGAATCGACAGCACGTCAATTGCAGGGCTTTTCAACGTTGTCAATGCTTCAATTTCAAACCTAGGCAGCACACATTTGGTTCATTCAGTATGTTGTAAACAACGATCATTCATTATAATCCTACAGCAAAATTTAAATAGCGTATCTACTGGAGGGTGGTGAAGGATAGCAGGTGCCCTGGTTGCTACGGAGGTTGAGCTAAGAACCTACCATAAGCCCATGAATTATAGAAAGAGAAATATTTACTTACTACGGCACCCTGCAATCCTGATACTTTCAATCTGGCATCACATTGCATGGTTGGATGTAGGTACCTAGTAAGATATTGAGAAGTTAAAATGGAATGTTAAAAGAGAAAGGGTAGTTTCTGTAGGCCGGGGGGTTCAACATTTGGGAAGAGAAAGCGAGAGGGATTCTGAGGGAAAGAGAGACAGGGAGAGAGATGTGGAACCAGAGGGTCTAGTCCTGTTGGCAGGTGCGTCAGCAACGACTTTGCTCGGCACGCAGATCTAGAGCTGTTCGAAATCGTTACTCAACGTTCAACACTGATCAGCGTGGCTCAACCCTGGGGTTTTGGTTTCGGCTGAATGCTACTCAACGTGTGTCCACGGCATTAAGTACGTTGACGCCAGACCCTTTTTTCCTGACGACTGGGGTTGAACGTTGAGCCTGCACCGGTCAACTGGGGTCATCAAACTTGAAAAGACTCTGAAAATAGTGTCTGGACCGACGTATCGGTGGAAAGCACCTTGAGAGTTCTCCTACCATCCTTTGGGCCATGCATATGGTCTCATCTTTCGTCGTCGGCGAAACTTTCACCCCGAAAAACCCCCGCTACGAGGGCATGTCGATGTAATGATGGCGTGAGAGGGGAGATGTTGCCCCAACGTTTATCCCAGCGGGCGGGCCATCACGAAAATGACATAACGCTTGTCGGCTTTTTCCGGCACTTCTACTGGCAAGCCGGCTCCGGACCTCCGTTGTAGCCATATTAGTACATTATCCCGGGGACTATAGTAGTGATAACGTAATAAAATGTATATACTTAGGTCAGCTTTTCGCGTGGACATAGCTTGCGGTTTGTTGGCTTTTCTTTTGAGTGGGAGAAAGCCGGAAAAAGCCGGACAAGCGGATTATTTTAGACAACTTCCTCGCGGTTCAATTTCAAATTACACCTCCTTGGCCTTACCCTACGTTGGGCTCTCTAAACTTCAAAAATGACTATATATATTGCCAAAGCAATACATCTATTCGCCCAAAGAGCATCATGCTTCTCTCGCTTTCTCTTCTTGTCCTTCCAGTCCTATCTGCTGCACAGACCATTTCTGGTCCAGAGGATTGTTTACAGGCAGGGAATTACCAGCTCTGTCAAAATCTTTGGGGACGCGGTATGGGAATTTGTGCAGAATGCTCGCTACGTTTGAGCTAACGATTTTGACAAGACACTGGTGTCGGTAGCCAAAGTTCTACACTTGTCTCCCAGTCAGATACTACTAATAGCCTCAGCTGGTCGACCACTTGGAATTGGACCAACGGACCTGATAATGTCAAGAGCTGTAAGCCTAAAAGTACTAATACTTCCTGACAGTTTTTCGTACTCAGACAACCTTAGATGCCAATATCGAGTCTACAGTTGCAAAGGGCGTTCAGGTTCGTTTGTTTACACTTCAAGACTCTTTTTTGAGGGATTTAACCGTGGCGTGGTCCGTGTTTTTTTGGCAGCTCCAAAATGTAACTTCTGCCCCCACTACCTGGACATGGTCGTACCAAAGCAGATCAGACGGAATCAGAGCGAACGTAGCTTACGATATCTGGACGGGAGTTCCATCAGTTGGAACACCTGCATCTCAAAACTCTTCATACGAGATGTGTGTAATTCATGACAAAACTCTAAAAATCCTCACGACTCACTTTCCCCTCAGTATGATCTGGCTTTCCAGCCTCGGAGGGTAAAAGTCATCCACTCACTCACTCAGCAAGACACTGACGCTATCCAAATCTCTATAGAATCGAACCGATCGGCGATTCTCCCGTCACGACCAATGTCTCTCTTGCCGGATACACTTGGGACATCTGGCGAGGACCGAACCAGAACTGGGAAGTTTTATCGTTTGTGGTTAAAGACGTCGCCGACGTCACCAACTTTAACGTTGACTTGAACGAGTTCTTCGGTACGTGTAGCTTCGCTGTCAGACTCAATCTTTATCTTTTATCTTACTGATTCAACTAACCTTAGAATACCTCATTGCGAACCAGGTCGTTGCTCCCACTCAGGTGATTTTTTGTTTCACGTTCCGTCTTGTGGTTTTGGACGCTCATTTACTACTACTATCAGTACATTCAATCCATTCAAGCTGGAACTGAAGCATTCACTGGTTCTGCTGTCTTGGTCACTTCGAACTACAGTGTTGCGGTCAACCCTAATTGAGTACCTGTTGACGACGGTTCTGGGAACGTCATCGTGTCCGTTCTCAATCCGAAGCTAGCTTGTTCGTCAGATGCGATGTTACCGTTGTTTCTTGCTATCATACAGCTTCTGCAAAACTTTCAAAATGTACTCTTTGCGCGTCGAACGTGACCCTAATCCATACAACTTGGGTGGGATTTTTTGTCTGCAGGTTATTATGATCAGCCATCGGTGCATGTGAATCGAGCAAGTAAGCTGCGAAACGTACACTTCTCCCGAGAAGGCTCTTGTGACCCGTCTGATCGACTGTATAGCCAGCAGGTCAGTTCGAGGCAGAGTTATAAAGTCCGATGCGTCAAGAACCTGCTGGGACGGTGCTTCGGAAGGATATTGTATCGTGAAGGACATGTTGATTCATCAGAGCTTGCATCTCCGCGGGAGAAAGTGACGACCAAGCCACTTTCCATCCTCTCTACACGGGTAATTGCGCGCGAACCACAACCTGGGCAGAACTAGAAAAATGGCACGTAGTGTGAAACTCTCAACTTGTTAGAAGATCTCACAACGATGTACCTTATTTCTAGTCCTCACCTCGGGAAATTCCAGTCTCGAACCGAGACTTCCGCATCAATAACGGAACGCGGGTTCGCAATGAGTGACAAGGAAGTGGCCTACTTTGTTCCACTTCTGACGTGGACATTTGATTTCTGGTAAAGTAGCAGCTATCGCAACACTGAAAGAGTACTTATTTTAGTGGACAACAGGCACGCCAGAAAGTTTGTAAACTCACCCTTCCTCCTTAGATCTACATTGATCACAAGCATCGATGTTGGGGGGTCTATGATCAAAGTAAAGATGGTGCTCAGGCCTCATTAAAATTTCCGGAATAAACCTGGAAGTTCCGAACGAACGCTCTTCCGATTCACGTGTTCAGCCGGGATGTCACGCGCATGTGTCGCGCGTCACTCTCACAAGCTTGGCTCTTGATATTCAATGTCTGGCTTATCTGGGAGGGGCTTGTTCTAGGCACCTCCAACTGAGTTTTTCTCTGATGTTAAACGGGGGTTCGAACTACTGAACTGGATTTTTTCGCTCCTCACAGCGAGGGGCAAGCTGGACCTGTTGCCCCTCACTGTGAGTGGAAGCTTCAGATGGAAGGGGAGGAGGAGGATCGAGGAAGTGACTCTCCGTGATCAGATATGTGGCTGACAGTGAGTGCTCCTAGTCACCTCCTTGATTTTGTCAGTTTGTCTTACTCTCACAGGCTATAAAACACTGGCGTTCGACAGTCCCCATCTATCGCAACAGTATCATTATGGGTGTTCTTGACATCTTCCTCGGTGGCGTGCTTGGGGGAAGTTGGGCCAATACCGTATGTTTTCATTCAATGTTGCCCATCTTCGATCCCTCTCAACATGTGGAACAGATGTTTTTTGCCCTAGAACTCACCGGGGTGAGCCGACTCTTTGCCGTGATATTCCCTGGTTTCTTAACCATCCTTCGTGTTCGCTCGATTTCACAGATTTACCGATACTTCTCGCGGTATCCCAACGACCCCATTTACCTCAAGTTAATGGTCGCTTTGGCATTGATACTGGATACTCTAGGCACTGTCATTTCTTCTGCTGCTGTCTATTTGGTATGCAGGTTTATCTATAACAGCTATTTGCGACTCACCGATCTCACGTCTAGTACACTGTTACTCATTGGGGTGAGATTCTTCCGTGACCCGTGTATGGTCAGGTTTGAATATTATTTTCATTTGCGACTAGGTGACGTGTCGTACCTTGCTAAACAAGACTGGGTGCGGTTTTACTCGATTCACCTTCGCTTTTGTGCATCTCTTATGACATATGTTCCATAGCCTATACCAGCGTTTTCTGTTTTAACTGGTCTGGGCGCTCTCCTCGTTCAGTCTTTCTTGATCCACCGTTATTACGCCTTGTACGTCTCTTGCCTTCTCAAACTATACAGTCCTTTGACGATCTACCCACGCATAGATCGCGGAACATTATTGTTTCCCTCTTCCTCCTTTCTCTATCCATCATCGGAGTGAGTATTTCTTTGAATTGTGTCTGTATACCTAACACCTAACATGATGTGATCCAGTGTTCTGGCACTCTACTACTCGCTGCAACTATTGTGCAACATCCTTTCGTCACTGAACGTCATTTAACGAAAACTCCCATCATGTACGTTTTTCTCTTCCTCTCAATTCTCGATAGAGACTGATTTCCGATATTTGGTCAGTATGTGGATCGTCGGCGGCGCATGTGCTGACGTATGCATTGCGATTGCATTGATCATTCAGCTTAAGCGTGTCAAGACTGCTTTCAAAAGCACGCAAAGGTATTACTTTGAGCTTCCTACAGGCCAATCATTGAAAACCACCTAGTTTGATCCAGCGTTTAACGGTTTCCGCTATCCAAACTGGGTCAGCGACGTCTGTCGTTGCCGTAATCGCCCTGGTTGTCTATTTTTCAAACACCGAAAGTAATGGTAAGTGAGCCCGCGATGATAAATTCAGACCAATTCCTCACGTCTCGCTCATAGTTTCTACCGGGATCGCCTTCTCTTTCGGTCGTCTTTATACAATTTCTATGGTGAATAAGAATGGATTCCGAAGTCGATTTCCAGCCGATTCTTACCTGTCTGTTCTAAAAAGCTCGGAAATCTAAATGCACGCGCATCTAATAGCAACGACTCAGATGACTACTCGAAGGACACTGGTATCACTCTGGACGAAACTCAGAACCGTATCCGTAAGTCATCGACAACTCGGGGGTATTGTTCATTGTGCTTGACGCACTTACGGCTGTAGATGTTGTCCGAACTGCCGTTGTTCATACCGATGATCGTTCTCCAAATTTGGGGGCCGCAGCAAACTCGGTACGCCTCTGAAGCTTATTCTCCCTCGTTTGCCATGTCTTTGATGCTGAATATGTAATCCCCCAGGATGACAAGCTTGCCGAGTTGTACGATAAACCGTCTCAGGTGGTTTGATATTCAACATGTCCTCTCCCCATTGTTCCCTGGAATTTCGCTCGAAGCTGGTCGGTTATGGTTCTCTATTTATACTTGCTCGAGCTGTGTCAAGGCAGTTGTACAATCATATTCATATACCAGTATGACATTGTCATATAAGGAACCGTTTGTATGGCAACGGTGGTTTTGGGTCATCCGAACACCCTAAGCCTCCGTTCATCCGTGTCCAATGGTGTTTTATTTTTGAGGTTCACTCGGCGTCTTAACGGAGTACTCCTTCGAATTTGCCGCCACACTCCAAGCTACCGAAGTATGGCCCGTACAGTCGGCTGTAGTCAGCCCAAGTCGAGATTTTTCCGGGTTAAGGATTCCAGCCGACCTCCAGCTGATTCAGTCGGTAGATGTCGATTGAAATCGGCTGGAATCAGCACGTTTCTCATTGGGATTTCAAGTTTCTTTACTGATTGCCGTACTGACTCTTGCCCCGCCAACGGTTGCGGGGGATAATTCAGTGCGGCATTTCATTTTTCACAGTTAGTTTCTAAAAGTCGACGGCGGTTATAAGGGTCATATCACCGGTTAGATAAACTTCACTAGCACTGGCCGACTTGGCCGTGACTCAATGCAGAGGAAATATTCTCATGTTGCGAGGCGAGTAATAATAGAGTCATTAAGAGGATACAGACTAGTGTGCAAATATCAGCGTGTATTTTTTATCAATGTAACAAGCTACGCGACCGATAGTGTCGAGAAAGACGGAAGGAAAAGCATAAAAAAGAAAGCGATAACATAAGACGAAAAGGCGCTGGAAATATAAAGGAACGTCTGGACCCCCTACTCCGCTGCCTTTGGAGCAGCAGGCGGCTTTCTCTGTAATACCTCGACCCATTTCTTGGGCACCCATCCTTCTCTTCCATCTCTTGTCCTTCCTTTCCACCATTGTGCATTTTCGACCTCCTGCCGAGGATCAACTTCATGCCCCAACTGTGGATCGAATTTCCCCATGATAGCTACGATTTCGTTTTCTTTCAGCGATAACTCTGAGCTATTTGAAGCGGTGAAGGGATAGAGTGCACGTGCAAAGGTCAGTTGTGAGGGATCGAGTGGAGGAAGTGGTTGGCCTGGGAGGGGCAGGCCACCATTCCGCTGTTGCTGCTCTGCTCGGGCGGCAAGAGCTTTGACAAGTCTGTGCATGGCATAGGGTACACCAAAAATAGCAAGCAAGAATATGATGAGAGGTTTCTTGCTTGGTTTCGGTGGTTGGGGTGCACCGGGAAGAGGTAAAGCACCTTGAACAGGTTTCCCATTGATAAACTGCCTGAATTCGTTCTGCATCGCTGGTCTGCCCGTTATTGTTTCCTTTATCCACCTAACGAGTCCAAACAGCCCTAGAACACTGCCCAGCGCATTCCTGAGCTGTCCGAACTGGTCTATCACCCCGACCATAGCGAAGAAGGACGAGTGTGTAGCCATAAATGTACTTTCTAGCATCTGTGCGACGCCAGAAAAGGTCTGAACGATGGAATGAAGAAGGGCGAAGGTGTGTTGTGTTGTGACTTCTAAGGTTTGAGAAAGACTCGGGATGGGATTCCCGTTTGCATCGACGTTCATGGGCATTCCGTTGGGACCCATCATCCCCATTCCATAGCCTCCGTAACCTCCATAACCACCCATACCGCCATAACCCATTCCACCGTAGCCCATGCCTCCATATCCCATACCTCCGTATCCCATACCACCATACCCTCCGTATGAACTACCGTAGGGTGTACCATAGCTCGAACCTAGACCAAATCGATTGTAAGGAGATGCACCATATGAATAAGGAGACGATATTGCTGTTGTTGTTGTTGTAGGACTAAAAGATGAAGGGCGTTCTGGAACTGTGGGAGGGGTTATGGATGTTGTTGTGGATGACGAAGATGACGCTGTCGCTGTCGGTGCTGGTGGTGCTGGAGTCGTCGCAGACGACGAAGGTAGTGTTGGTGTTGTTGATGAAGCGACAACGCTTCCTGCGCGCTCCCAAGGCTTTGGTGGTGAGCCCATCGTGGGGGTGGAGAAAGTAAGGCGGAGTGGGCAGTTTGCTTAGCTTTGATACACACTGGGTCGTCTTCCTTCGGCAATAACCGAATATTCCGGGTACCGGTGGTCGCCAATCCGTGATTTCTTCCTTTCGTCCTGCACTTGTCGCCTACTGTCACTTCAAGGATTGGAATTTCTGGTCTCCTCCGCAGATGTCTATGCCTCCTTTTTTCCCCTGGGAATCCAAGAACCTAGAAGGACTGCTCTAGCGTGATGGTCATGCAAACCGACCTCTTCTCGGACCACATCATGTTCGACGAGTTAGTGTCAGTATCAGGTCAAGATCAACTTCAAAATGGAGCTCTAAAGTCATAAGGACTAAAAGGAACCCGATCCTGAAGCGCAGTCTCTCTCCAAATTCTGATGGACTTTGGAAGTTGAGTGTGTTATTGATCGCGTTCGTCTGTGTCGAACCCTTGATGAATCGCAAGAGGGGGTCCATTTGAGGTATAGGTACGTCGTATTCAGCTCATTCCTCCAATTCATTAATCTGCTGTAAGTTTATGCTAGTTTAGTATGACGATTCACGAAAAAGGTCATATCGCGCATTTATGAAAACAACAAGCGTATTGATGTCAATAGTCCTTATGACCTCGTATCGCGTTCATTGAACCTCCCGCTGTCAACCCCAAACCGTTTATCGTCTGTTGCCCACGCCGCCAACTCTATGATGCCGGCCACCTAAAATGTGCAGTGGCCAAATTGGTCCGAGATTTTCAAAATTTTAGATTGGCTGGTAGAGTCGATTGGAAAAAATAGGTCGAGGCCCGAGGAATGCTATATCAAGCGTGTTTGCGAGCCGCAGGTCGTTGAATAAGGTCCCTTGTCGGGAGAAGCGAGGCAAGAGATTTGGGGAAACCGAGTAAGGGGACTCGGAGATAAAGAACAGGTAAACCATATCACATGGTCCCACGCATCCTCTTCCAGATGTCCAAGGACGATATCCAACTAAGCCCCTCCCTTCCCACAACCCAGTGTATGATTGCGCATCCGTAGCCAAAGAAGAAGAAAACCCACTTGAAGAACTCTCCTGCCTCGTTTGGGGTAGGAGCGTCATTCAACAAACGCCTCTGCCTTTGCGTAGTAGTCATCTGGCTGTTGTGTCCATATTAATACGAGATAGCCTAAAGTTGACGTAGGCGTTGGAGGGGGAAGACTCGTGTAAAAAAGGAAAAGAAAGATTTAATGTCGACTAGAATGATGGTAAGCTGGACGAAATGTTACCTGATTCTTTTTCCAAACTTATAGAAGGAGAAAGAGGAATATCGTTAGATACGACTCGCCGATCACCGTGGATGTAGGCCCCGCTATACGACGTTTCACCTCGTTCGACCGTATGACCCTGCCTGGAAATAACCTTGATGGGGATGCTACATTCTCTCATTTACCTCGAGAATTAAAGTCATCGTCACCACTCACCGTGGCAGACGAATCGTCGGAGGGAAATGTCCGCCATGGCCAATGTGACGCCAACTTCTCATCCTGGGTGTGACTCCAGTTGATATCTTTTTCCGTACTATTAACATCACCCAACTTCACATTCCGCCGCTTCTAAGCAGGTTGTACGATGTTGTCTTCATCGTTCGTTCTTTGGCCCACATTGGCCCTCCATTCTTCGGAGGTAGTTCATAGGTCTATGACATCAAAACTATGGAAATCAAAGCCAAACTCACGACGGTTTTCTGACGCCGCAAAAACTGAAGAAAAACTCGGGTCCTGCTACATCCTTATGCTTCGAGTGTATCCCAGCACTGTGAACGATTCAGTGGCAGGTTCAGTATCTTGCTAGATGTTCTCTTCTCACGTCAAAACCCCCCGCTATGTATGAACCTCCGTAGGTCGCTGACGTCGTTCAACACCCTTGGCCATCCGTCCGATAATCGTATATGTATTTCATGTCACCGTCCAACCCGACGATCAATAGGCAAAGGTATTGGATTGCGGTTCGCATGTTGAAATGGTTCGACAGCGGCTACTGGTTTCTTGTAAGCGGGGTTCTTTCTTTGTTCACTTCATCTCATTCAGCATCTGCTTTGAATTCTTGATATTGGGATTGGGGGTCTCTAACCAACCGGGTTGATGAACTACAAGTTACCCTGCTGAACTCGAAATGCCGGGCAAGAAGGAGGGTCGTGCAATGGACGAATGATGCTAGGCCGTCTTCACAAGGTCCATGCGTAGCCTGGGGACAGAAGTCTGGTGCGCCTGTCTTGAATGTCGATAGATGCAGAGACGGGCCATTGCTGCCGAAAACGAGCCTTGACTTTCCTTCAAGTTGTCTGCCTCTTTGCATTGGCCATCTTTTCAGACCGTAACGGAGTCTTACTATTGACACCAGCCTCATGGGATTCTCGGTGATTCTGAAACGGTTCAACATAAGTCCTCTCTGCAGTCTCTGTTCGATTTATCAAAACGAGGACGGAACTCAGATGCTTTTACCATTTCGGTCGAATAAATAGTATCGCGGGGTACATAAGCCAATGATTACCGCCTTTTGGCCTCACGATCCCAGTTTCATACTCAAGTTTGAACATGCGAGCCTTCTCCAGGTAAGGCGCGTTCCCCCATTGAGCAATCGTAAATCAAACATCCTCACCCAATTTTCTTTTTGTCTAGCTTGATTGCTCTCTCACTCGCCGCCTATTCTTCTGCACTCTCTGTCTCTACACCCGCTAGTGCAAGCGCTGGAGATCCCGTCATAATCGCATGGCAAAGCACTGCGACTAGTGATCCCCCGAGCTTCACGCTGTTCCTCTTGGACGCGAATGACTTGCCATTCGGATTGAAGCAGGACTTTGGCTCTGTTACTACTGCGGCTGGTCACGCTACGTTCACCCTCGATAATAATCTTCCAAAGTGCGTTATACCCCGCCTTCTTTTCCATCTATACTTATCGCTGTGCTTCATCGTACCAGTGATATTACCTATATCATCCGGGCCGTCAAGAATAAGTGAGTGATCTATCGGGTTTCAATTTCTCTAATTCTGACATCATGGTCGTGTGATAGCAATGTGGACATCGTCCTTGCGGAGAGCGCAGAATTCACCCTTGACTAGATCATGTATGGAGTTGTCGTCGGACTCTGATGTTTTGAGTAAATGATTCGCGGTGAATGTACCTTCCCATTGAAGATGTTGTGTACACGTTCTTCTATGTGACACCTCTCACTTGCGCGCCTGAACTTGGGCTCAAAGCGATCAGTTGTGCACGTGGTAGTGAATTGACCTTTCGTAAGCGGGGTTCGGATCAGTTTAACAACGTCGTGGGTAATAACGCCGCCGCCACGGCCCCTTGTTCAATATCATAGACCTGTCATAGACCGCCACTAACCCCGGCACTAATTATGTTGTTAAATCTCCGTCCGGTGTACACTCGACCTTGTCGTTCACACTGACATGCGTTCTGCACTTCTCCTGTCGCTGGCATCAATTTGCCTCGCTTTTGAACGATCCTCGAATTCGGAAGACGACTTCGACTCCGTGCATCGCACCCCCAGAATCGCAATCATTGGTGCAGGAGCTGGAGGAAGCTCTGCTGCATTCTGGGTAACCAAAGCCAAAGAAAGATTTGGTGTCGATGTAGCGGTTGATGTATACGAGAAAGCGTCTTATATCGGAGGCAGTACGTCTCGTTGGTTTCTTCGATGACTTTATGGGACATTGACAGCGATTGCTCGTGCAGGAAGTATAACCGTTCAGCCTTTCGACGATCCTAGTCTGCCACCTGTGGAAATAGGAGCCTCGATTTTTGTGGAAGCCAACAGGAATTTGATGAGAGCAACCCAGTTCTTCAATCTGTCCCTTCAAGGTTTCGGAGGTGAAGATGGGGATAGTGGAATTTGGGATGGTGAAAAGCTTCGTTCTTCTGTCAGTTGCCATATCCTCATTCCCGTTTCCTGCCCTGATTCATGGTTCTTGTCAACTTAGACGTACGATAAAAATTCACCAGTAATCGCCGGCTCAATGTTAGTTGCAATGGCTTGGTTCAAAAATCACCTTATTAATCCATGTCTTCAGTGCCGGTTCCATGGTTCAAAGCTATCTCTCCCTCTACTCCCATGATGCACCAAAGTGGGACAGCATAACTAGCCTCGCCACGACCATAGGCTTGTTGAATTTCACCGCAAGTTCCACCGCCAACTTCTACCAATCCCGCGGTGTAGATGCAAACTTTCTCTACGAAGTCATAGAGAGTGCAACGCGTATCAACTACGGCCAGGTTCAACCACTTTTGTTTCGTTCGACACGTCTTTGAGTGCTGCTAAAACGTTCACCTCCAGAATGCTGACAAGCTTCACGCGTTGGGGGGTACCGCCTCTATCGCTGCTACCGGAGCCTCTCAGGTAGTAGGCGGAAATTATAAAATCTACGAGCATTTCTTGAATTACTCGCAAGCTGTGGTGAATTTGAACACCCGAGTACGCATAGGCTATCTCTCTATTGATGGACTATCTTACACAAACACTTTTTAGGTCACTCGAATTACTCCGGGATCCTCGTCTTCCAGTCCATGGTTTGTCCACACTGACAGAGGATCTACAGCATACAAAAGCGTCATTTTGGCTGCACCTCTCCATCAAACGAACATCGAATTCCCACATTCAATTGCGTCCAAAGTTCCGGAACAGCCTTACGTTCATCTACATGTCACTCTTTTCACTACGACATCGCCCACTGTCAACCCTGAATATCTCTCACTACCTCCTGCCACCCAAATTCCCCCGACCCTTTTGACGACGTACCAAGGCGTCCGTGAAGGTGGGAAGGCACCCGAGTTTAACTCTTTGAATTACCTTGGAAAAATCAAAGAAGACGAATGGATCGTCAAGATTTTCTCTCAGGAGAGCATCTCTGACGAGTGGTTGAACAATGTATTCAGTGGGCAGGTTGGGTGGGTACATCGGAAAGAGGTGTGTACGACCTCTTTTTGAGAGAAATTTCGCTGACTTTTTATCTAGTGGGACGCCTATCCCGAATTAATTCCAACCACGACTTTCCCTCCGGTTAAGCTAGGCACTGGTTTTTATTATGTGAATGCACTTGAGCCGTGAGTTCCCGTGCAGCCGCTAGCGTTGCTTTGTTACTCATCGACGTCAACTTTCAGATTCCTCTCGACCATGGATTCGGAGACTGTTGCAGCTCGTAACGTGGTAGACCTGCTCCTGAATGAAGGGTTTAACTCCAGTATATGTGGGCCTAGCTCTGCGCCCGGGAATCAGCCCGAGGACTTCGTTTATGGGTGGGATTGTTGAACGTTTCTCATGCTTCCTTTGACCTGCCTCCGTACTTATTGCTTGGGACTAAATCTCGTTGTTCATGATACTGTACAGTATCTTCACATAACTTTCTATCTGCCCTCTGGACCTGCAAACGTATGAAGTACCTCGTTCAGACAAGTCCGTGTTGAACTGCATGTATTTATTGTAGTATTTAGGGATCCTGTGTTGAACACCATTGAATGACTATAGTGAGCCAGTACGAAGAATGGTAGATTACGTGCAACGTGCAGTTCTGAGTATCTGAAGCTGCCTCCGAGGCGCGAAAGGTGTAATCAAGTACCTTGACCTCTCACCGCCACAACCCGCAATGGCGACAGACTTCTGGGCAAGCTCACACTAGTAAGTTACTTACTCAGATTATGTTCCAACTAATCAAATTCATCTGCAGCGATTTCTCAGTCAACGATGGATAGTTGACCGAATGACGCTTCGTCAAGCAAGAATGGATGATTTATTGTATGTTGGAGATCCTGAGTATCTCGATTTCTTGAACATTTACTTTGCAAATGGTGAGTAGTCGACTTCCAAATCGTGTCGGGATCCAACTCAGCTCGGACTCCGTTCCCAGTTATCTCAAAACTCGGGAAGAAGCTCCAACTTCGTCAAAGGGTTACCGCAACTGCAACGGTGTTTTTTCGAAGATTCTACCTCAAAAGCTCCTACTGCGAAACAGACCCGTTCCTTGTCATCGCAGCGTGTTGTTATGTAGCTGCGAAAACTGAAGAATCACCGGTGCATATCAAGAACGTCGTCACCGAGTCACGGAGTCTGTTCAGTCGTACGTTTTGTAATTTTACGCTCTCTCCAAACCGCTATTCATGACTTTTTACAGATCAATATGGGGTTAAAAACTTTCCTTCGGACAATACAAAACTAGCGGAAATGGAGTTTTATCTTGTGGACGATCTCGAGTGCGATTTGGTCATCTTTCACCCATACAGGACGCTCCTGGCACTGTGCAAGAAAGAAACTAACGATGGTTCTGGGTCAGCGAGTATGGTATCTCAGGAAGTCGAAGTAGGGGAAGTGGGTGTCGGAATTCCGACTGATGACGGTCCTCGTTACTGGGGTTCAGATGATGCGAAACTCGAGTTGTCAGATAGTGCCCTTCAAACGGCTTGGTGCGTTTTCAAGCCAATATCGGAGACGCCACTGACTCTTGCCTATCAGGTTCATAATAAACGACACCTATCGCTCAGAACTGTGCCTTTTATATCCTCCGCATCTCATAGCAATCACAGCTATCTACCTCACAATGATCCTCCACGGTCCTACCCAAACGACAATCTCACATCTTCTTCCATCGTTCTCAGATCCCCCTCCAATTCAACAGCCCGCTCCGGAAGAATCGTCTACGTCAAGACGAACGTCCCGTCAAAGTCAAGTCAACAAAAAGCCACAGGACCCAATCGCGTTTCTGGCAGGGCTGAACGTGTCAATGCAACATATAGCTACGATTGCTCAGGAGATTATCTCTTTATATTCTCTTTGGGACCGATACCGAGAAGACAGTTCCCCAGACGCCGGTTCCTCTTCGAAACATCTCCACCAGCACCGACTCTCACCATTCAATAGCCCATCTAAACGATCGACCGCAAGCCTTGGTACACCTGAAAAGGATGATATTTTTGGTGATGGAAGTAGTACTGGTGGTAGTGGTGGATATGGAAGTCCGGATACGGAGAATGTGGTGACACCAGGGTTTTTGACAAAGTTGTTGATTAGGATGAGAGAGCAGAGGGTGGCTGATTTGGCACATCCGGCGAGCGGGAAACCTGTTGTGGTGAATAAAATGCTTGAGAGAACGCAAGCGGCTGGGTAGGTATATTGAATGTGTATTATATGTAAGATACGTGAGTGCAGCATGTATTCATAGATTCGCATTACGGAGGAAAGGTATCTGGAAACCCGAAACCAACGCTCGTGCCCGATCCTGAGCTCCAACCCCCGTAGCGTTCGTAATGAAATGTAAATGGAAACCATATAACTTTGGATAGGAATCCATGTTGACCTCTATCTGCGGGAAGAACCCCATGGCGGTGGGCGAAAGTCCAAATGAAACGACTCCAGAAACGGCGGAGGGTGTTCTAATGTTTGCAGATGGAGGAGGTAAGACGACACCGTTGAACTCTCGGAGTCGCGGTAAGACGAATTCGACGAGGGTTCCGAGAAAATCGTACATGTTTTGCCCTTTCAACGTCACTTTTGCGCCAACGGGTACTCCAGGTCTGATCCATCCTCCGACTGCTTTTTTCCCTCGTATAACTTCGACACCTCTAAGGGCATGCTGACCACCACCCTGACTTGTCTCTCCAGTGAGCGCACGTAAAGCCATAATTACACCCAACAAATTACTTCTGTTCTGTAGCGCGTCCTTGGCCATTGAATGAATTTGAATTGCCTCTAAACGAGTAACGTTTTCAGGACTTGACGGCGGGGGTGGTTTCCTACCAAGTTGAGAGCCACCAACTGGAGGATTGTGTCGGTATTTCGAGTAAGGGTTTTCTGGGTCGTATCTGAGTCGAATATCCCTCGGTGGTGGCCGTGAACCCAGTTCGTGGATGTATGTCATGTACATCACGTCGTCTTGGAGTGTGGTGTAGTAGTGATCTTGCAGTCTACATGGTGCGAAATCTCTAGTGACGATTTTAACGGGAGGTTGGGGTAATTTTGTACGAAGATTGGTTCGGAGGGGTTTGGTGATTGGGGGAGGTCGACCGAACCGTAAAAGTGACCTTGCCTTTCCCGGTGGCGCCATTCTGAGGTGACTGGAGGCCTTGAAGACGTTAAGACCGAAAATAACCGCATGAAGAACGTCTACGCACCTGGAGGAAGTTTTTTGTAGTGGTGAAGCGAAGGCGGAAACGCGTCGTGATTGGGCCCTTTGAGGCCGTGGGAATAAGTATGACCTTCGCCCTTAGTTTTCTCCTCCAACGTCTTGCTCTACTATTTCTCGTCTTTCTGGTGGATGGCCATTACTGGAAATAATTGTTTCTGGCTCAATGAGACTCGCTCGAGTATGATACAAATCCGTACTCGAGCAGTGAATAGTATCGCACTAGAGTACAATGCATCTCAACGCACGGAATCGCTTCGAAAAGTTGCTGCAACTACCCCACTCGAGACGGGGCCGTAGTAACCTCGAGAGACACTATTCATATTTTTTCCTGGCTTCAATGATGCCCTATTATTGAGTTCATTCCATGTAATACTCAAGAAATGTCGAAAATGGTCTACAACACTCGACCTAATCTCAGCGGGTAACTTGTAAAAACGTACAAGTTTCACTTTGAATATCGATAACAGCCCGTTTGTGCAAACCAAGAAACGATATGAATTGACCGGTGGCTTGCACTGCGTGCTGTCAAAATCAATAGGGTGTTGCGGTATATTTTCTCCTGGCTTTCAATTGAAAAGAATCGATGCAGTGTAGTTACCCGATTAATCCATTCGTAGGATTCGCAACCCGACTTTGTCGCGAGGTCCCCATATTGATGGATCAGGCGGGACTTTCGGCTGGTAACCCCCGTGTTAATGCGGGTCGTAGCCTCCAAACAATCATTTTTTTTTGACGCTCCCTAATGATAAATTCAGTACTGAGCCATCCAAGTTTCGAATTTCACCACTTTGAGAATTGCCTCGAAAAACTTGGAAGTCTCGAACGATATCCACTTCATACTCCAGTCACTGCCCCGGACCTGAGCAAGCAAGAATTTGAGTAGTCTGAATTGGGTAGACTCGGATCTGGATCGGTTTTTCAAAAAAGGCGGCTGCTGGGGCTTTGGATAACAACATGAGCGTGCCGCCTGATGCAATGCGGTGGCGAGCCCGCCCTGAACGTTAAACGTTAAACACCGACCTCCGTTTATCTTTAGATGCCACAGCTAACGACTATATCCGCACAATCAATGTTACAACGAATAGGAACAGTGATGGCGGCGCCGACAATAAAACTGCAAGGCCAAGATTACAAGTGATGTGGGATAAGGTGAACGAACACTCTCCACCAAGTTTGAGCGAGTCTGAACTCACGGTGAGTTTTCTTGCCTCAACAAGCGGCCGACGTCACGGACGGGTTATGAAATGGGTCAACGATATTCATAATTAAATAACTCAGCACACTTGTTTCACCGGTATGTGACCTCCCTCCCAAGGGGTAAAACCTCCATTAAATACAAGTTACAACGTATTAAGATACATTCAAACGCTTTCTTTGTCTCCAACCTTTGTGCCCCCATTGTTGGCAGCGTAGGTTTCAGCCTGTATTTGAGTTTCAGACTGGCCTATAGCAGATTGTTGAATAGAAAGAGGGAAGGTGTTCTGGGTGTTTGGAAATTTGGGATTTGGAGCGGCAACGAAGCGACTTCTCCCAGCTGAACTTGTCATTGATGTGAAGGTAGACTTTCCTGCATCGACACGGATAATGATGAGGTTGAAAGAGATTCCTATAATCTGTACGAGCTTTATAGTTGTTCAGAAAATATAACAGTCTGCGTAGAGCCGAGCACTTACACAGTCGGAAGTTGGATAACTTGCGTTACTTCCGGTAACATATGTTATCACAAAGATAATGGTAGCAATGGTGTAGAGCGCAGCTGAATCAATCAAGATTCGCACTACCTGGCGCAGCTTGGATGATCGAGCGCGCGTGTCAGTGTCACTGGTCAAGATACTGTTATTTTGTTTGTCTATAGACCAAATCCTCCAGACAATGAGACCTGTGTTTAACATTCAGTGAGAGTTGAACCTTGAGCCACACCTAAATAACTGACCTGTTGTCACTACATTTATCGCCAATGATATCCCAATTGCTGTATCACCATAAGGTTGAGCATTTGTAGTACTGATAAATGCAGGTGCTTTCAGAGTTGCAAAGGTGTAGATAAGCAGTATGCCAGTGACAGTGCCACCTATCCAGAGAATGACCGGAACAATGATCACTTTCCAGCTCCTCTCATAAACTATGTATAATCGAAACAGCTAAAGTGGGGGGAACATTAGTAGTCAAAGCAAGAATGGAAAATCATCCTATAACACACCAACATAGCATCGCCAATAAATGTTTGTGCTATATTGTCTACTGTCTACCAAAGATAGATTGTTCATTACCGAGTGATGTCTACCATCTGAATACAAGACTCACCTTCATAACACTAACCCAATAAGAAATGTCTTGGAGCTCTTCAAGAGCACCTCCTGGACCTTTGTAGTATGCAAAAGCATCCAAGTTGTGCCTTAGACCAAATGCTACATCATTAGTAGCAACAAGGCCTAGAAGAAGAGCAAAAACAAGTAGGATCCAGTTAATATTGTTTTTTAACTTGAAACCAGAAGGGGTGTAGGCTTTTTCAAACAAGATAGCCCGGAGACAATAGCCAAATGACACAAGAAAGATGCCATAAAGGATAGATTCCATGAACAAGGCCACAATCTGAGCAACAGTGATTTCAAAGTTGGCGGCCATCGTAGTGGTGAATGCTGGAGCCTGGCGGTGGAGGAGCAGGTGAAGATAAATGATTGGTATGTTAGCTTCTTATATGCTCCGGTTGCTAAATATTAAATCTTCTATCTTGGATTGTCCGGCTGCTATCTCTGTATCAGATCTTTTGATCTCGGTGATAACATCATTGCCAGATAGGGACAAAGATGAGGGTTCCTGTACATGTGAAACTATTATCAACAGTCGCGCGATCAGAGGATCAGAGTTGTGAGAGGTTGCAAACGATCCTCTCCTTCAGTACCCAAACGGAAGTGAAGACAAAAGAGAAGAGCTCTAAGACTTGAGTCAATCCCAAGACAGATTCGGGACAGAGTAGGTGAGCCGTATTTCGCAGTCATGTAAAATGAGCAGCAGTAAATCATGCGAGGATATGCCGAGCGTCTCAAAATACACGGAAATTTACCTCATTGTGCACATCGTTGTTGGGATACTCCAAAGAATGATCATCTGGCCAACAAGATGTTGAAGCGAGCAATCCATTACTGAGCTGGAGCCATCTCGCAGCCGTGATGGATAGAATCACCGTTTGGGATTTCCAAGCTCTATTTCCACTTCACTTTCGGCACGCTGGGACAATGCGTTGGCAAATGAATTACCGATGGAAGAATAGCGGTAGAAGCGGCGATTTGATCATCACGACGACTTTCCCCTGAAAATTCGCTCTTTCCGCGGCATTTGGGATCGTAGAGTAAACGCTAAAAGTGAAAAAAAAAAGGAATTTATTTGGGATCTGGGAGCACTGTAGATTTTGGTGACACAGAAATTGAGAGAAATCGTTCGAGCTCAAACGAGAGGAAATGAGGGTAAACGGTGCGCATGGAACAAACGTGCTGCGCTACCAGGTGGCTGATCGAGATCAATCGACCACCAACCGCCCGCGGAAATACCGAAAACCCTTTTGCGAAAAAAAGACATAAAATAAATAAATAATTCATTTCCCGTCCATTATGTCCGTTCCTCCCTTTCCGCAAGCGCCTTCCATCCGTACCGGTCCCTCCCCATAACCCTAATCCCCTCATCATTTCACACGCTTGCTCGCCTTCGCCGTCCTTTGCCCTCTGCTTACACCTCCCGTGTGGCCACTCAACCATCAATAAGAAATCGGTCACGACGTTATTCAACTTCGATATAACTGTTGACTTGTAGTTTCTAGTTGATCAGTGTGAGTGTTTTGTTGTGATGCTGAGAAACTAGCGCATTGTCGCCATCGGGTTATCCATCTTGTTTCGAGACATCGCTGGAACCCTCGCTCCTGGTATCAGCTACCTTGACGTCACGGAAATAGATCTCCGAACGCCGTCGCAAGGGTTTTTGTATGTTCACCGTATATCAATTTTTCTTTAGTCGAAAGAGAAGGCAGCAGTTCTCGACGTATTGGAGAAACTGAATGATGAAGCGTTGACGAAACCAGTGGAGATGTATATTGGAGTAGATAAGGTGCACCAGTATGAAATAAATAGATTGAGAGTGAACGCAGTACTTTTCCGCTCCGAGCAACCATTGCGTAAATCGTCAGAGATATAGATGTCCTATCCCGCCTAGAGTGTCCAGAACGAACCGTTGACGCTATGCAATCATTGGGTCCCAAGGGGATTCAACACTGGTACTACACACTTCCGGCGCTCGTCGCTTGAGGTCTAGGGCTAGCAGAGGTACTCACAGATAATTTAGATGAACAACGGAAGAAGGAAAATCAGACGTACTTGTCCAATATTACCCAGACTCATATCTCTGGAAAAATCCACTAGACTCCAAGGGGGAGGAATCTAAAACTAAACACAAAGATCATGAAGATTCCGAACAAGGACACAAATAGTATAGCTCTATTCTTGAGTACTATAAAATAAAAGAGATGTTGCTCTTATATGGATGAGTGGCAGCTGAGTTGTTAACTACAATCACAACATCACTCTTCCAATTCCTCTTTATCTCTAATACATACTCACAACTTTGAAATGTATCCCTGTGTGTTGTGTACAGTTAAATACTTCATATGGAATATGGTTGAGATCCTGTATGAAACCCACAGTCATTTCATATGACATACAGAATACAGTGTATTTTGTAATTTGGTTCCCCCAAAAGCATATTCCAGACAACCTATTATTCCATACAAAGTATTCAACTGTAAGTATATCACCATCTATAGTTAAACATACTTAGAGACCTCCACACTGTATTGAAGCATATGAAAGCTGTGGTGGGGATGTGTAGCTGTGTAGACAGATGTAGGGTTGTCTGATACATTGTGTAGTTTGCTGGTTGTAGGGAAAGGGGTTGGTCCGTGTCATTTCCCTAGTTCTCTGTTTCCCATAAGCATAAAGCATGGGCATTCTTGTATGGGGACACTTCACTTCCAAGTTGCATCTCTCAGAGGATTATAACATCTTCACTCATCTCTTCAACACATGAGACACCAATTCCCTGGGGATGCAGTGTGAACTGTGAGTTGTAAGGTACACCTTGTGTCATGGACAAACCTTTGACATTCCTTAGCAAGTACAGTATACAAATTTTTGCAACATGCTATCTATTGTATCTCATTCAGAGACCTTGAAATGTGGTAGATACAGTATTTGGTGCAGACCTGAAGATATTCTGAAGGGAATTGAGTTCAGCATGCACTGAGATTCAAGGTCAATATTTGTGATATACCACCTAATCCATCACATTCAAAGACCCTGGAATAGTGTAGGTGCAGCTTTTGTACAGGTCTGAGATTGAGTGAACATGCAGTGAAGTGGTGAGCGGCAATTTTGGGATAGAGCATAGTATGCATCATCTACTGCAGCTAAGTCATCTAGCAACTCAATTTTTATTGAGAACTCAAGTATTTGCAAGGTTAAATTTAATAACAGTATGTCAGAACTGAAAAGATGCTTCAAGAGTGGTGGTATGATTTGGTTATATCTAAGATACTCATAGTTCAATACTCTGACAGTGAATCCCTGCTTTTTGAGTCTCACTGATAGCAGTTACTAGTCAGACATGTGACAAGGTAGCAAAGCAGGCAGAAGGCCCATTATCAGTAGTGCAAAGCTGTCAAGGCCTGCAGGATGGGATGAAGGCAGCATACAAAGTTTGAGGCGAAACTTCTATAACAGCCTTCAAATAGAGTATAACTAAGTTTCAATAGTTGTTCATCATTCATAAAGTGTGGTGGTAATCAGTATCTTCCAATTTGCAGTATGCACCCCCCCTTCCAAGTACCAAATTCCTCCCACCTTCTCCTGAACTCACAGCAGGACAGTTCTCTGTATGATAGGGGCATTTATCTAGTTTGAACTCAGCCCTGAACCTCAGGCCTATATCTGTCTTTTACAACATGACTTAGGCATCACAAAATGTCACAGAACCTTGTCACAGCACTCCTATATAGAACTCAGTTTCCTGCATCAGCTCACATTTTATAAGGAAAACAAGTTTATCATCCTGAGGTTGTTGGTTACATGCTAGGAAAACTCAAATATTACTGAGAGGATCTCATGCAAAGTTCCATTTTGAAAATCTGTACTTGAATTATTTGTCACAAATGTCACGAAGTGTGTACTATTTTCATCTATCTTCATATGATCTCTTTTCCTTTCACTACGATACACAACCATCCCCGTTTCATCTCCTGATTCTA